>CAJQUW010002510.1:0-390148 GCA_907163375.1 Prostheceraeus crozeri | reverse complement strand
AGTGTTTGGTTTATGGTATTTGTTATATTATTTTTCGATTGTGGGGTATTTTTTGATGTTTTCTTGAATGTTTGGTAATATGTGGTTGTGTGTAGTGTTGATTTTTTATGGATTTTTCTTTTGTGTAAGTAGTTTTAGTGGTTGGTAGTTGTTTTTGTTTTGTGTATCGTTGTTGTTGTTGTTGTTTGTATTTTTGGATTGATTGTGTTTGTGTGGTCGTTGTTATTTTTGAAAGGAAATATGATTTATGTTTGGATGTGTTATTGTTTGATGTTGGTGTTGGTTTTTGAGTGGTCATTGGCCTCATCTAGTCCTCTCCGACTCCCTGTTATCTTCCCCCCCCCCCCCCCCCCCGTTTATGTTTGATGGATATGAGCTTGAGTTTGTTAGTTTTTTGGTTGATTTGGGTTGTAAATTTTTATTTTTTATGGTTGATTGTGCGTCTATTTTGTTTTTGTATTTTGAGTGTGTTTATTGAGTTGTTGTTATATAGTTTGGTGTTACTTAAAGTTTATTTTTTTTGTAGGTGTGTTAGTGTGTGATTGTGTTTTGGTGTGGTTGTGTGATTGTTGTATCGTTACGTTTTGGTTGTATTGTTGGGGATGTGGTTTGATTGTTGTTGTTTGGGGATTGTTATTTGGTGTGGTTTTTTTTGTTTGTGGATAGTGTTTAGTGTGAGGTTATGGGGAGGTTTGGGCTGGGGTGGGTGTGTGGGGTTGGGGGGGGTTTTGGGTGGGGGTGGGGGGGGGGTGTTGGGGGTTGGTTTGGTGTGTGTGGTGTGGGTGTGGTTGGTGGGGTGGTGGGTGTGGGGTGGTGGGGGTGGGTGGTGTGGTGGTGGGTGTGGTGTGGGGGGTGGGGTGTGGTTGGTGTTGGTGGTTGGGTGGGTGGGTTTGGTTGGTGGTGGGGGGTGGGGGTGGGGGGTGGGGTGGTGGGGGTGTGGGGGGTGGTGGGGTTTGGGTGGTGTGGTTGTGGTGTGTGGGGGTGGTGGTTGGGGGGTGGGGTGGGTGGTGGGGGTGGTGTGGGGGTGGGGTGGTGGGTGGTGGGGTGGGGGGGTGGGTGGGGTTGGGGGGGGTGGGTGGGGGTGGGGTGGGGGGGTGGGGGTGGGTGGGGGGGGTTGGGTGGGGGTGGGGGGGGGGGTGGGGGGTGTGGGGGGGGTGGTGGGTGGGGGTGGTGGGGGGTGGTGGTGGGGTGGGGTGGGGGGTGGTGGGTGGGGGGGGGGGGTGGGGTGGGGGTGGGGGGGGGGGTGGGGGTGGTCGGGTAGGGGGGGGGGTTCGGGGGGGGGGCGGTGTGAGGGTGTGTCTGGTTGGGTTGGGGGTAGGGTCTTGTGGGGGGGGGGGTCAGTGGGGAGGGGGGTGAGTACACTGGGGGGGGTGAGGGGGGTACGGGAGGTGGGGTGGTATATGTATGGAGGGTGGGGGATGTGTGTTGGAGGAAGGGTGGGTGATGGTATGGGGTGGTGGTGGGGGGAGGGCTGGGTATGGGTAGGGGTGGGGGGAGGTTAGGGTCATATCCTAGAGTGGTTTGACTGGGAGTGGGAGACTGGGTGGGGAATGCTGTTGGGGGAGGGGGGGTGGGGGGGGGGGGGGTATGTTGGGGGGGTTGGGTGGGGGGGGGGTGGGGTGGCGCGGGGGGGTGGACGGGGTGTGCGGGGGATAGGGGGGCTTTAGGGGGGGGTAGGGGGGTATGGGGAAGGGGTAGGGGGGGGGGGGGTGGGTTGGTGGGGGGGTGTGTGGGGGAGCGGTGTGTGGGGGGGGGTGGGTGTGGTGTGGGGGGGGGTCGGAGCGTGGTGGGTCTTTTGTCGGTATGGTTGTGTGGGGTTTGGGGGGTATGGGGGGGGGCGGGGGGGGAGAGGGGGGGGGGCAGGATTGTGGGTGTCTGTGGGGGGGGGGTGTTGTGGTGTTGTTGGTGGGGTTGTGGGATGGGGAGGGAGGAGGGGAGGGTGGTGGGTCAGTGGGTGGATTGGGGGGGGGGGTGGGGGGGGGTGGAGGGTTATTTCTGTGTGGGGTTGTTTATATTCTGGAGGTGGTAGGTTGGGTAGGATGGGTGGTCGGGGGTGGCTTGGAGGTTGGATGGTTTGGGGAGGTGTAGTGGGGGTGTTTGGTATAAGGGTTTTGGAGGTTGGTGTATGGGGGGGGGGTGGGGGGTTATGGGGGGGATTGGGGAGGGTGGGGGTGTGTAATAATTGGGGGTGATGAGGGTTGGGGCGGAGTGCGTTGGGGGGAGGGGGGAGGGAGGTGGCTTGGGGGGCGATGGGGGTTTGGGTGGGTAGGTGGGTTTTTATATAGATGGAGGGTGGGTGATGGTTTTGAGCTAATGAAAATTGTTTTTTGTAATGAGTTTAATAGTGGATTGGATGTGAGTTTAGTGTTAGTTATGTAGGTGTGTCTGAATGTTTTTGAATAGATGAGGGAGGGTAAGTTGGGTTGGTAGTGGTGAGGAGGGGTGTGATTTAAGGGAGGATGTGTTGATGTATTTAGAGAGATTGTAGTTTTGTAAAGTGGGTGTTAGACATATGTTGTAGTGAAGTGGTTATGGAAGGTAGGTGAATTATAGGTGGGTTTGTTTTGAGTTGAGGGTTTTTGAGGAGTTATTCGTTGATTGTATTGGGATATTTGAATGATTTGAGATTGTGAGTTCGATGTTGTTTGAAGATAGTGAATTTGGAGATTTATAGTCGGGATTTTTAGTTGGTTAATTGGAATGAGTATAGGTGAATTGGTTAATGAGTTGATTTGAATGATGATGGTATTGGATGATTTGGGGAAGTGATATTTAATGCGTATTTATGAGTATTCGATAGGGGTAGGGGGGTTTGTGTGGGGTATGGATGTGGAAGATTTAGGTGATTGGGGTATTATATGTATTGTGCATGGATGTGTTGGGTTGATAAATGTATTGTTATGTAGTTTTATTTGTTGAGTGTGGGGGGGTATTTTAGTGATGGGTTTATATAGTTTGTAGATGGTAAGTGGAAATTTTGGTGTTGGAGGATTAGGGGTAGAGGTGTATTGAAATTTTATGGGGATGGCTAGTTGGAAGATAGGTTTTGGGTGGAATGTTGTAATGGGTGTAGAAATGATAAGGGGCATTATAAGATGTTAGTTAGGGTAGAGGATGTGTGTTAAAAGGTGGAGTTATAGATTGATGATAGGGGGTGATGTTAGAGAGTGCAAGGGTGGATATAAGTGAATATATGGGACTGTTTTATAATTGAGGAGTGTGGGATGTTAGGAGCTGGGAGTAAGGTATGGTAGTGGGGAATTGTATGTTGTTATAGATAATGAGTATTTTTTAGATGATGAAGTATGAGATGTCTTTTTGGAAATGGTTGTTTTGTGTGTGTGATGAGTGGTGGAAGGTGAGGAGGGATTTGGAAGTTGAGTGAATGGGAAGATAAGTTGTATGATTGTTGAGGTGAAGTTGATTATGGGTAATGAAGGTGTTTATGGTAGTTGTTATTGTGGGATGAATGAAGTGTTGTGTGTATAGGTGATTTATATTAATGATATTGAGTTGAATTTGAGAGTAGTTTGTATTGGTTTTCGATGTTGATATGGGTGATTGTGTTGTTGTTTGTGTGGTGTGGAGTCTGATGAGAATTTTCGTGGATGTTGGTGGGTATTGTGATGGATTGTGTTGTGTGTGTTGGTGAGTGTGGTTGTGTTGGGAGTTTGGAGATAGGGGTTGTGTAGTGGGGGGTTGTTTGTGGGTGATGTTTATATTGTGGATTTGGTTAGTGGTTATGGTGTTGGGTGGTGGATGGGGTTTGTTTTGATTTGTGTGATTGTTAGTGGTGTTTGTAGAGTTTGATGTTGAGTGTGAGTATTGTTGTTTTAGTTTGTGTTGTTTGGCTGGTTGGATGGTGATTATGTATGGTAGTGGTTGTGATATTGGGGTTTGATTAGAGTTTGTTATTTTTGTTTTGTTGGTTATGTGGTGTTTTGTTGTGTGGTGTGAGTGGTTTGTTGTGGTTTGTATGTTCTATTGGTTTAGTGATGATTCTGATGTAGTATTGTGGATTTGTGAGGTGTTTTGTTTCTTGATGAACTTTTTAATTTGATTTTTTTTTGGGATATGTTGTTGTGGTTAAAAGTATATTTTGTGTTGTTGTTTACTTAGTGGATTTTTTTTGTTTTGGTTTGTGTGTTTTATGTGTTTTTTTGTTTTTGTTTCTATATTATTTTTTTTTATAGTATTCGACTGTTTGATATTTTTTTGATGTTTTTTTTTATTTATATTTTGTTTGTTATTTGGGATTTTTAGGTGGTGTTAGGTTTGATGGTGTGTTGGTCGACAAGAAATCGGGAAGATTCATTTCCTGGTACTTTGATGGAGAATCTTCAAACTGTCTAAGGTCCTATTTGTAACTTTTTCGAATCATGTCCCGAATTTCGCACCAATTCGAACCATTTCGTACTGTTTCGAAATTTCGTACCAAGTGGTCCTATTAGTTGACAACATTAACGGCAATCTTTCAGAATGTGATGATCATTCACATGAGATCGGTCAAATTTTAAATGATCTGATAACTACATGTAGGCTGTGTAATTAATTGAGCTCTTGAGGTAGCGGATAATAGAATATGAAATTCACAAAGTTGACCTCTTACCTGTCATGACCTGCTCTCGTGGTGGCGCTGAAGACGGCTGTTCAAACCACACGCCAGGGAGAGGATCGACGGGGGCAGGGAGATGTCTGTCTGCGGCTCCAGACGTTGGCGGTAGGTTGAGAATCTCCTCGAATGCAGTTCGTGAGTCATCGGTTTCAAGACCACGTCCAGAGGCTGCTTTCGCATCTTCAAGACGGGCGTGTATACTGTAAATGAACAACAATTCTGCATAAGCTGTCTCATACGCATTATGGATTTTTCGATGCATGGCAGTCGTCTTGGAATATAATAGAATTCTTGGCCTTTTAATACAGGGAGAAGCTAATGATGGACGAGTCGAATCAACAGCAAAACGTCAATTAACAAATCGAAAAACTGGAAAAATTAGAGGAAATTAAACACTGATCCACACCTGCAGATTTAAGATTCACGACGGAAGTAGTTAACATTTGCTTAATATGAACTTGAACTTTTAGGCTATTGGATTGAAGTAAGGACTTTTCAAGTAGTTTGAATCTCCGTGGCTCCTACCATCTACCATGCAGTGCTTGGGTCTGACATGTTTTAATTTTAAAGCTGATCCCGAGAATTCCACTGTTAAGCGGCGGATAGGAAGGGTATCCACACTATAGGTACCTCAGCGTTCCAATCAAGATTCTAAATGATGGTTTAGCGTCGCTACTCCCCATGCGTTGTGATCTTTAAGTCAGGAAGGGGGAATACAGACCCTATGGCTCTCTCGGGGCTCGACCTTTGGACCGAAAGATCGCTAGGTCAAGCACTTCAACATTATGCCACGGAGACCACTATATGAAATACAGATCTCTCCTTGTACGTAATAGTGTAGGGAAGAATGGATCAATTCATTTGAATGCAACTTCATATTATTACGATCAAAAAGGTGAACTTTTGAACTTATTTCAAGAGAAAGTTTTTGAAACGACTGAGTATACGGGCTCTATCGATCGCCTATAGAAAGCACGCTCAACAGTCTCGCCCCCAAAAAATAACGTTTACCAGTAGTAGGCCTAACCAAAATGTCCAAAAGTCGCCAACAAGCAAGATGCCATTCGCGTGGCTATTCCTTGTGGCACTGATGAATGCTATAAGCGTTATGGGCTTTCTATGCATTGTAGATGTTGAGCTCACTATAATGACAAAGCTTTATTATCAAACTTCTACGAAACTAAATTCCAATCCTAATATTCATGTGCACTTTCTGATGGCTACATTGCAATGGTGATCCCTTTGCTTGTGGCCTCTACCGGGAAGTCTAATGTCGACATTCAATCATTTCGGTAATGCATTTCATCTAACAGTCCCTGCTATAAATTCCTAAATAAACTTGAAGTTCATACAGTTTCTGACATTTCGTAAAATAAGACAAGGTAGGTTTTCTAATAAAATAAATGTCAAAAAGGAAATTAAAAATCCATGTGAGAGTTGTCAATGCAATGTCGAAGGTTGCTCCAAGCTAATTGTTGGGTGGGTCGAGAAAATAATGTAATCTAATATCTAGTGAATCACCATCAAATTGACTTAATAGGCTTAATATACAATTAATATACTCGTAATAATAATTAGGGCGCTTGGTACTGAATAGGAGGCAATTTGTGACAAGCGCCATCCAATGGGAGTGACTGTTGTAAGTAGCGCCCTCACGTTTTCATTTTATATGTGTGATGAACTGGAACTCTATATTACTTGTACATGTAGGGCTAGTTGTCCTTTGTCTATAACTACAATATGTGAGTTGATTCTCTGTACTACGCTGTTTTATCGACATGATTGAACAAAAAATGTTATAATAAAATTATAGGCCGCTCTGTACACTTTCAATAAAATATAAGAAAGTTATCTACAGAAAAGCTTCTCGCTTATCCCTACTAACTATTCGCATTAAACCAAACTTATTATTGCAAAATTTATCGTCTTCGAAATTTTCACATGCTAGCAGCAATTATATTGGTTTATGGTGCCATCATACAAAAATAGAAATGACTCGGCATGATGACAGTGATGTCATCAAGGTGGAGCAATGCATACTGGCGAACGTGACAGCTAGTAGCAACTAATTAAAGCCAATGAGACAATGACATATCTTTTCTTTGATTATCTCATCGTTTGGTCATTAGAAGCATATAAAGTGTAAGATGAAATATGAGAATATTTAAGAAATATAAAGACATATTGCATCGATCATTCTAGAAATGCTGCATTTGAAAGCATCTTTGTTTAGTTCAAGATTATCGACATAACAAGTAAACTATAACTAATATTTCATCACGTGATGCATTATTGTTGATAGATAAATCAAGAGTAGATACATTATTGGACTTGAATAAACAAAATCAAACTTTAATGTAATTACAAAAAAACACGGTTAAAGACAAACATTGATATTTTTCCTTCATAAGACTTGCAGCTTAGGTTATAGGCTCATTTCTTTTTTTCTTCAACACTTACCGCGAAATAAGATCTGAGTTAGCCTTATGTGATGCAAAACTCTATATAAGAATTATAGAACATTATAAGATAGAATATTATATATATTGTAGCTGCTTTGATCATTTTAATAAGGGCGCTTGGTACCCCTACTGTACCATGCGCCCTTATTGAAAATTCAAAATTGAAATATATTCGAATTTTACTGCATGCGTTTTTGTGCTATCACATACCTAAAAAAAAACATAAGCAACAGCCATCGAGGACGGTCGTACGTTTGCACGCTCCGTCTCGATTCATGCAAGTTGTGATTGCTCTGGATCTATTGAGTGGTATCTCCTCGAGTTTTGGACCATAGTGATCATCTGGTTCTGCTCCTGCATCTGGTGCTGTCCGTTTCGCTGGTTGATTGCTCTGGAATGAGAATTTTGAGGATTTCTCCCTGCATCACCGTGTTCTGTTGATTATCGCTCATTCCGATCTCTTCGCTGGATTTCGTCGCATGCTTGCCGCAGTGTCCGCAGTATCCACAAGCATTCATTGTTCGGAATTCTATTTATAGTGCATCGATCGGTGTCTTTGCTTCGTCGTCGATCAGCTGGGTTGTGTGCGTTGTGACCGAGTGTTGAACGGTTAGAACCATAGAAATTGACAACAATAAAACTTCTAGAATGGAAATTAAACTTCATGCAATGCACAATAACGGCACATAAATCGCACGCATTTTCACTTAGATGCACCTGCCAACGTCTGTATCATTGGGTTACAATCAGTCACATGAGTAAATCGAAACGTTTAATTGGTTCTTCATGCCCCAACTTAGTTCCCTCGGATGTGCCGCGACCTTGAGTCAATTTCCATTCTAGCGACCTTCAGATAAACAGTTCATTTCTATGGTTAGAACTGTCAACTGTATCAATCAGCTGTTATCAGTCCGCAAGGCAAGTGCCCCCTGTCGCAGATTTCTTCGATTATCGATTTTCGGCACGTGATCATTTCGTCATACTCGCCTACGACATAAATCATAAATCTCCTGTAAGTATGACGATGTAAGGCGGATGTCCGCTTCGCAACTGAATAAGCTAAATAAAGAACAGTGCTTCTAGCTCTGAAAGGCGCCATTGAGAATGATAAAGAAAGAAAAGCCACCACACCAATGACTGATTCAGAGGGCATTGCCACTATTGTTGCACAACAAGTTGAGAATCTGCTTGAGCCTCTAGTTGTTCAAATAAGAGACCTCTTCAGTTGCTACAGCAGATTGAAAGAGGACAATGATAAACTTCAGAATGAGTTTAGTCTCTTTAAATCGAACTTTAACGATGAGATTTTTGATGAATTTCAAGAGAAACAGAAGACGAAAGTATTTGATATTTTCCGGCCTGCCAGAATCTTCGGATGGCAGTGTAGAGCAAAGAAAAGAGTCAGATATCGGCAAGGTGAATTCCATTCTTGAGATGATAAACTGTTCTGGGGTGAATGTCTCTAATGTCACCAGAGTCGGCAGCAAATTGTCATCAGACAACGAAACCAAGGCTGCTCCGACTGAGGTGTAGTGATGATGAAGATCGCAATAAAATTCTGAGAAATGCCAAGTATCTCAAAGATTATAGTTCACAGGATGTCAGAAAAGTCTACATCAACCCAGACCGGACAAAAAAAAGAAAGGGAGAAAAGGAAGGAACTTCAACTGGAGCTGAAAAGACGCAGAGAGGCTGGTGAACAAGTAATCATACGATAGTATGATACATAGTTGTCAAGTCCGTACCGGTCCCTCAGAATTTTCGGTAGACCTTTTATCGCGGAGCGTGTTCCCATCTGTTTCCTTGATAAATGCCCGCTCGCTCTTTCATAAAATGGAATATCTGAAAATTTTCAAAGAAATTAGGAAGCCGACTATCATTTGCGTGACTGAAATTTTGGCTGGATCCTTCTATATCATCCTCCCTAATTTCTTTACCTGATTATGTGTGCGTCCGTACCGACCGTCTACACCGCAAAGATGGAGGCACAGCTATTTTTGTACATAAATCGGTTGACTTTGAAGTTATCACTCCTGCTAAAGATTTTCCTGATTTTCAGTATTGTGTGATTACTATACGTCCCTTCAATTTACTTTTGATCTGTATGTATGTATGTACCCCCGAATTTTAAAGCTAACCAATTGAAGTCCATTGTTGACATTATCACTACCCTTGTCGATTCATTCTTGATTTCCAACCCGCACTACCATGTTCTTATTTGTGGTGACCTAAATTCACTCAATATTGTAGATCTATGTAGTGACTTGTGTCTCTCTGACTTGATCTGTGAACCTACACGCGGGAATAAAACTCTAGATCATCTTTTGGTTTCACTTGAATTGTCTCATATTTACAATAAAAATGCCCTTGTGTTTGACGCTCCTCTGAGGAACTCCGATCATGCTATTGTCACCGCCGTACCGGTACCTAAAAAACAATTCCACTCCCCTATTGATGTTAATTACCATTTTCTGTATGATTTCCGACAATCGAATTTACGAGCTGTATTCAGTGCTCTTTCTCTGAAAAGATGGTCTTCGGTGCTAGATTTTGATAACGTCGACAATCAATGGGAATGGTTCCACTCAGTTCTTTTACATGTTCTCCGTCAAACACTCCCGCACCGTGTAGTTCTCTTAAAAAGTACAGACAAAGAATGGATGTCACCGCTTGTCAAGAGTTTAATCAATGATCGCTGGGCGGCATATCGTTCTCGGAATTGGAAATTATTTAACTACTTGAAGGCAAAGTGCAAAGATGAAATTTTCAAAGCGAAATCGAATTGGGCCTCCAAAATGAAGAACTCAACAAATGGGCTATGGCAGTTGGTCAAGCAAGAGACTGCACAATCGCAAGGAAATGCTATTTCTAAGTTAGTGAAGCAGTGTGGCTGCAAGGAAAATCTTATGAACATCATTTGTAGAGATATCGGCGACAGCTGTCAGAACAATCGTTTGGTCAACGATAAACAATGTCTTGAAGCTAACGACTGGGTCTCCACAAGTGGAAGAATACGAGGTCTACAATCTTCTGTCCAACTTGTCAACGAAGAAAGGTTCTGGCTCAGATGACATACCAACAAGAATTTATAAAGAGATGGTTGTTATTCTGTCGGAGCCTCTTACAGTGATATTTAATTCTTCACTGAGGTCAAAAGTTGTGCTACGGAAATGGAAGGAAGGACTGCTAATTCCTATTCCGAAGTCCTCTCCACCGGATGTCAACAAACTTCGTTACACCACAATTTCTCCAGTTCCTATGAAGCTCCTCGAGAGAATTGTATTGAAGTCGGCACAGCGATTCTTCCATTCAACATATGGTCTACACCAACATGGGTTTCGCCATTCGCACTCGACAACCACAGCAGTCATTGATGTTGTTGAAAACATGAGTACAATCAACGATGATAAATCAAATTTTGGATGTGGTTTGCTGAGCTTTGACCTATCTCGAGCCTTCGACAATGTGGATCACGGACTATTTCTCCAGAAACTTAGGAACAAACAATTCCCTGAAGGGCTTCTCCTTTGGCTCCAGAGTTTCCTTGAGAATCGTATCGGAATTGTTAAGTTAGGGACTGATTTATCAAGACCAATTTCCTTAAATTTGGGAGTCCCTCAAGGATCCGTATTGGCACCAATCCTTTTTTGTGCCTTCGTAGATGATTTGGCATCTCCAACAATTGGAGTGTCCAGCGTCAAATCTGCTGATGATCTAAACATCATCGTCCCTCTTATCTCTGTCTTATCTCTTATGTCTGATGTATGTGACATAAGAGTTTCAGTCGTCAACGAAATCGACTTCGTGTCCGAATGGTGTGCCAACAACCGATTGACATTGAATATCCAAAAGTCCAAATTAATGTTACTCACGAAATCGGAAATAAGTGAATCTCCTACAATGCCTCTTCCAAGGCTTCGCGAAATGAATGTACTCGGTGTTATGCTCGATGACCGCCTGAGTTGGAAGGCAAACCAGCGCTTCCACATCCTTCCTCGTCTGATATCTTTATTATCGGACTCGGATCTACACAAAGTCTATGTTTCGTTGATCCGCTCACTTTTTGAATATGCTGATCCAGCGTTTGTTGGCATGAATAAGGCTCTCTCAAGCAGCTTCAGCGTGTCGAAAAACAGAGCCATCGATATGATTTACAGGACGTACTATGGGAGCGGGAACACACCAAAATGCGCTTTTCTCAAGAACGAGATCCAAACGAGGAGATTAGTCCAAAGCAAGAAACTGTTTCACCGCATTGCTGGTCATACTGAGCACTGCCTAAACGTTTACATACCGAAACATCTACTTAGCCAGTATTCTGTGACATTGTGTCGTACATATAAAAAGAAAAACAAATTTTTCCCTTTGGTAACAGCTTTAATCAACTCTGATTTGTGTATGCGTTCTCAACAGTTTTAATTGATGTATGTGTATAAAGGTATATTTTTGTCACTTCTTGTATGCATCACTCGATACCATATTTTATGAATGTCCTGATTTTCATTTTTCCTTCAAATATACGCTCATTATTATTATTATTATACCTGATCATTGCTAAATAAATGAGCATGTAATTAGAACAAAAAATATTTTCGATAAGGTCGCTTGGTACACTTGCTCTACCAAGCGCCCTTATTGGAAATTCAAAATTTCTGTTTCATGCGCTTTGGCTCTGTTACACAGCTGTTTTCTAATAAATAAATGAATTTGCAATTAGAGCTAAAAAATTTGTACCAAACGCCCTATTTTCTTGAATTTTGTACAGAGCACGCTTTGTACTGTATATTGAAATAATTGTAGTCTCCAAGAAAGTTACAACTACGTAGCTTTGACCTTGACGCTTCATTTGAAGGTTCAGCACTCGAAAGCTGCACGATTAGGCAAGATGAAAATATGTAAGAGGAAAATAAAACAACAAATATAAGATCACATCGAAGGCGGATCGATGTTCTCCTCATGGCAACCTCGATCATGATTCGTTCCAACAATTTCTTTCTGCAATTCTTAATAGGCAGAACAAGCTTAAAATGTGCGTCTTAAAGCAAATTCTTTCTGGCTTTATATCGGACAGATGTCTTTACTGTGTAATTCAAACTATTATTATTTTAATATATATTTAGATATCTTACAGTTGATTTCAGCCGACTTTCTATATTAATACAGTACACAAAAACCACAAGTATTTCAAAATTCCTGATCTCAATAAAGTGATATCCGAGAATCTCTGTCTTTTCCATCATCTCATCGGGAATTAATTAACCTAGATCTCACCTGGCAGATAGGAGGGCCGGACTATCCACGTCCTCGTCAGCATCGCCGTTAGGAAGGGACAATTCCTTCTCTCTGCGGGAAGAATTGGACAGAGCGTCCATACTGAAACTATGTGGCATGCTTTCTGGTTTTCCGATAGGAACGGTAGGGGAATCTGAAGAGCCGGCGGTATTGACTGCTTCTTGAGAACCAGCAGACGATGCTAGAAGACTGACGGCGGATCCCGACGCCCTGCGGAGTCCTCCACCGCCCAGCATTGACTGTAGGAGAGCTGATTTGAACTTGGGCGCTTCTGCAGGAGACGGTGATTGTCCTCGCGCCTCTGGCGAACTTCCTCTGACTTCTGGCGATACTCCCCTGGCTTCTGGCTCTTCCTCAGGAACTGGTGCCGCAGTGACAGGTGGACTTGGAGTTTCGTCCGTTCGTTTCACACGTGACATGATCTTCTCCAGCCGCGCACGACGCGCTTGCCTCTCCTCTTCTTCTTTTTGTATCCTCTCCAGCCGCTCTTTCTCAGCCTGCTCTTTTTGTCGGGCCTCCTCTTCCTCTCGAGCCTTCCTCTCCTCTTCTTCCCGTGCAAGTCGCTCCTCCTCCTGTCTGCGAGCCTCCTCTTCCTCCTCACGTTGACGTTCCTCCTCTTCTTCCATCCGCCGACGCGCATCCTCCGCCATCTGTCTAGCCTGTTCTCTTCGTAGACGCTCCTGTTCCCGTCGCGCCGCTTCCTCTTCTTCTTTCTGTTGTCGTTCCCGCTCCATTTTCTCTCTAGCCAATCGCCTTTGCTCAGCGATACGCACTCGATACTCATCCTCCGTCAAATCCTTCGTAGAACTTTGCTGCGTTAGAACCACGGCTGGCATGCTCTGAGTCATAATTGACGGAATAGGCTCGAATGCGACTGGCTCTTCCTCCGAATCTGACGTCTCCTGCCCCTGTGACATTTGTGATAATGGCTCTATCTCATGTGTTGTAACCTGCAAAGACCAATGCACATCATGAATAGGAGGCAATATGAGAACAGATGAATACTGGAAGAGATATCACAGATAATACAAAACAATTTTGTATATAATCAACATCAGGTGCGCACCCATGTATTCAGGTCAGGGTGGTGGTGAGGCTAAAATATGTTGGTTAGATCAATGGAACCCAAACACCCAAACTTTTCATTACTAATGCTGTCTTTTGATATCACAATACATTATTTCGACAATTCATGTGATAGAATATGTGAATTAAATTATGAAAAGCTTCAAGTTAATTGGATGAAACACTACACACGTACATTATTTGAACTTGATGATTACCGACAATGTGAGATACGTGGAATCTTGAGACAATTGTTTTCTTGATCTACATCAACATCGTGTGTCATCAAAGTGACAGCATTGAGGGGCTCTTGGACAATAGTCGATGACTCTGGACAAACTTTAAGTGCAGATGTGAAAATGATCGCTCAGAACTGGAAGCTGACGAAGGCACAATTCACAGTCATCGACAAAAAGTGCTGGCAGGTCGGTCAGCATCATTTGAGCAGTTTCTTTGATGTCCTCTAACATTACTCCATTGATCTCATTGTTTCACTTTTTAAGTATTGCAGCCATTCCTGAATTTGCGATTCAGCGCTATCGGTTCCATCCGCAAGGTCAGATTCGCACATTTTGAGAAGCATCAGTTCCTCAGCTTTACAATTTGACAAACAGGTTCGTTTGAGATATTCACTAATTCGGCTATCACTGGAACAGGGGGTGATGTAAATGGGTACATGTTTAACAATTAAGAAGTCGATCCTTCCCTCAAATGTTAAGGAGCTTAAATTGGTCCCTATGGCCGAACTCCTCCCCTTCCTCAGAAAACACTGCACATCTTGTTTTGGCCTGCACATGTACTCTTGATATAGGAAGACATACAAAAACTCCATGCAACAAATTTTTCTAATAGCCGTAAATCCATGTAATTCTTCGAATGGCCGCCGCGCATCTTGTCAAGAGTTTGTAATAGTAGCCGCGGTTATTATTCGAAGCTATAAATTTAGGAAACTAGATGAAGTCGCTTACATCTTATGTAGGTACTAACTGATTGAGTTTTAAGTTTCTAGTGCTACATATCAAGGAATGTATTCATTTTAACTCCTTCATCTTCGTACTTAGTGATTGTGATCAAAAACATTTTACCAGATTGATTAAAAGCTACATGTACATTAAACGTCTTTTCATATTGTAAATATGTGAACATCAGTTTAATCCCAACTCAAAGGACCCTCAATATTGTTTCAATTCAAAGAAAAATAGTATATTTTTTATCAACATCAATACTCGATTACTTGCTATTGTCAGAAATGTTATCAATTAGCTTTCAGAACCTGTTTTCGACGCACCTATTCCATATACCAATAGGATTCGAATTCATGATTCTGCATGGATCTATTTGACTTTCCTAGTTACGCAAGTAGGTTTGCAGTGGTCCAAATTTTGAATCGTCAACATCATCAAATCGAAAATATCGCATATAAACGTGTAAAATTGCAAAAAATGCGGTTTTCATAAAAATTGCGTCCTCAAATAGTAGCCACAGACAAGAGCGACAGTCTTTAATAGTAGATACAGCCAAGAGCGACATCCTTTAATAGTAGCCGCGGCTACTATTCGTTCGATGAAGTACATTACCCGTGCACTACAAATTCGTACAAGGTTCGCGAACAACCTTTAACCAATGGGAAAGTGCTTGGATTTGAATTATTACAATTTCTACAAAATCGTGCAGTTCTTGCTCTCCATCAGAGCAGATCGCTTGGCTGCTTTCATTAATGTCATTTATCAGATGATCCATCCTCTCATTTGCGCTTTCTTATTCTTTGGCAGCGATACTGCCGGCCTTCTTCATAAACATTTGACCTTGTTTAATCATATCTAATGCTCTTCTTCAGGCACCAGCTGCTCGCCATGATTCAATTGTTTGCTACTTTAGTTACTTTTGATCGCACAAGTTTGTAAATCCATTCACTCTGGTACTCTCACACCCCGTTTTCATACGTTTTGATCTTACACCTCTTTGCTTTTCGACTTCTGGCAGTAGAGCAAGATTACACAGTATAACTGAGTTACATGTATCATATCATAGTATCAGCATGTTTGATTGACATGCAATTCAGTTTCACGTTGAACGTGCATTTATTGATACGATGGATACTACTGATCGGTGTTTAGTGGGAAATACATGCCTCTCAGAAAATGATCGCTCGGTTTATGCATGTCTATGTGCCACAGAAAGAAGTGCAAGGTAAACTTTTTCAGCATTTAAAAATGCAGGAAAGTTAACGGCGGCTGCTTTTCAATCTTAGTAATTAACTCATCAATTCACAGGAAATCTCTTGCATGAAGGCTATGCGTTGAAGGCGATGAAGACATACTGTCAGCTATTTGAACGTTTTTCGTAAAAATCAGTATATAAATCTCAAATGAAGAAGAGATTTTCTCTCAAAAAGTGACGAATCTAATATTTCTCAAAAAAAGGAGTCACTTTTAAGTGAGTGGTGGGGCAAGTCTGCACCGGCTTAAAAGCAGTTGACGATGAAAGTTTTATTTCCTTATACTTCCGTCTGACACTTTAAATGCGTTAATGTAAACTCACAAATATCTTTCTGGATCAAAACAATTCTGTTCCTTCGCACATAAATCTCTTTATTAATGTAATATGTCATATGATGGGAGTCATTAATTTACTTTATCCTCGATAGAAGTGCCATTCATTATTTTCCCAAGCCAGATTTTGGGCCGCCCTAACCACGCAAAATGACCTAAGTAACTCGACTAAAAAACATGACAACGTGGAAGATTCAATAGAAATGATTAACCTAGCCATTGCACATCATGCTCATTAAGATTGGCAATTCGCATCTTGGGCACATTTTCCGGGGATTACGGACAAGTCAAGTTGCATTAGAGAATAGCAGATCTCCCTCGAAGCAGGGGAATGCTGATGAACAGAGTTGATCATTTCCATCTCGGAGTCGATGCACGAAGTATGAGGTCGTCTGACTCTGAGGATTTTCCGTCACGCTGCGAAGGTACAAATTTTACCGTAGAGCGCTCATTATCCATTCCGACGCATGATGTGACGAATTTCACTATCCGTCTCCACAGAAGGAAGCATCTCAATCTATTGCAATCCGATAAGCGATACTTCCATGATTAAGAGAAATCAGTGAAATGATTTTTAAGCAAAAACGCAACTATAAAGGTCAGTCATTTTTTTCAAAATGGTTTCCATGAAGCTAATGCTGATGTATCATCCTCAGGGTGTCTGTGATGAGACACAGTCAGTCAAATAAATACTCTAACACAATATATTAGAACTTGGTAATGGGAATTAAATCGATCCTGAAGTACTGATTCATCTGATGCTGATCAGTGTTAAGCTACAGGAGAACCCAGATTGATGAAAATTGATTATGCTTGAGATTGTTGTGAATGCACAATTGCAAGGAGGCATTAAAAGAGCTTCCGGAAGTTTGTTTCAAATATTTTATATTTCAAAACTGAAAGCCTAACTGCATTTCATACCAGGGTTGCCAACTAAAGTCGGTCAAAGTAGCGACCAATAAGTTCGCAAGTAAAAGTGACAGAATAGCGAATAGAATGACCAGTTGTAGTTCTAATGCTACAAAGTACATCATTGCAATCTAACAACCAACAATTGTCATTCAGTTAGCATTTTTATAGTATGATAACAAAAACAGACTATATCTTCGCCGATGCATGTAATGCCGCTAATCCGTTAATATGTGAAGAAGAGCATACCGAAGAATTATTTTGTATCTGGGGTATTCCTTTGTAGTGTGTGACATGGAACGGAGTTGTGCAAGTGTTCTACTCTCCCTCCTGTCAAATTATTGCTGTGATTTGCACAATGTAGTCCAGGACATTCGTCATCGGAAATGTTGGTTTAGCCTCCTTCTCTGGCTGGCTGATACCCTTCCTATGCTTGGGATTTCGACAGACTACGTTCTTTATAGACACTTTGAAGTCTCCCTAGAACTTCAGAAGATCTATCACATTCAGCCGCCAAAAACTTGATCACTACATCAGGTGGAGTCTTTTCTCGGGCAAATTCCGTCACTCATAGCTATGTGTCGGACATGCAAGTGTGTGAGCACACCCCACTTCGCTATAAATTGTCGCTGTTTATTAAAGACTACATCGGGTGACTCACATGGTGTGTTGTGGTCCATAAAAATAATTCATTTCATATCTAGCACAAATTTCAGTTTCATCAGTGGCACAAAAATCATTTTAGAAACGAATGCAATGAAATGTCTCAGTGCTATACTTATAGAGTGCCCTTATAGAGTGTCAAAGAAAGTCTGTCATGATCTTCAGTATTGTTTGTCTATTAACAATAATTATGACCCTACAGTTAAATGGTCACTGATCACGTCAGTATGGTTGCACCTCAAGTTCATGCTCTTGGAACTTCTACATACTGACCTAGTTCCCTATTAAGACAAATAAGATCTTCGCATTAAGTCTCGAGGTTCTATACCTATTATTTAGTAGAAAGTTTTGCAACTCGTACCTGAGAAATTTCGGACGGAGGCTCCACATCCTGTGAGAGTTCAGACTGTGGTTCCACACTGGCAGGTATTTCCAGCTCCGATTCCATTTCCTTTTCTGTGGGCTGCGGGCTGGGAGATAGGCCGGAATCCACACTAGCAGCACTCATCGGTCCACCTTTATTGGTCTCGGCTGAGGCAGGAGGTCTAGGCGGGGATGGTAACCGCCGTTTCGGTTGTGAAGGCCGCGGAGTGGACGATGAACGAGCTGGAGGAGCCGGCCTTGGAGATTTAGCATTTTCGCTTGTAGCTGCAGGAGTCTGAAATTCAAATATGAAAACCTGACCATTGATCGTTTTCTTGTTCATCAAATTGAAACTATATCTTTGAGCACAAGTTGATAATACTTTGTTCATAAAGTCTCATTCGATTCCACACAAATATCCAATTTCTGACAGAGCAAAACACCAAAATAACGCTAGCACCAACTCATTACATAATATTGTATGGTACTGTAATAATGATGACGATAATAATCTTTTTCTGGAAATATCTCCAGTATTGGTAATGGTTGGAAAAAACAAGTAAGAAATAATATGAAATGATGTATAAACCAAACGCTGAGACTTTTGAGATTTAGCGATCTTTTAAGAAACTGTGGAAATAATAGAATCATGGGAATGAATGTGAAAAGGATACAGTGAATCTTTGATTAGATGATTGAATACTTAAAACGTTGTATGTGTCAATATGACAAAAACATGACGTTAGAGAAAATTGAATGACATCGATCTTGAATTCTTATTTCTCTCTAAAGGGTCAGGTAACTTTAAATCAAGATCCATAGACAAGGACCTAGAATCTGCTCTAGCATGGCTCTCCTCCTTTGAAAAATCAAAGAAGCATATGGTCTCTTCTTATTACAATTAACCGAGTGTTCGCTTCTCTCTTCATACATGCATACCCCCTGCAACCAAAACCCTATAATATAAACACAAATTTAAGGCAGCATTTCTTTCTTATTCACAGGGCATTTGATTTCTCGTAGTACATTGCGCAATATTCTTGAGAAGTGCTATCAAACTGGGGAAAGAAACACTATTCCAAGCAAGTAGAAGCCCGAATAAAAGCAGCAGGATTCCTCTTATCAACTTCGGTTCCAGAAACATGTAGTTGTTGATAGAAATCATCCTCCGGTCAGAGGAGCAAATTCTAGAGCATCTTAAAGGTTCGACTTTATGGCCCACATGAACATAATAAAAATTGAGACACAATGAAAAAAAAATGGTTGACAATTCATGGTTGTCGAAATGGGCATACATGCCTAATTTGCTTTCATTCGATGGGGGCAAACAACATTACCAGTAAATATTCTTCAGGACATTAAGAGATCACGAGATCGCATCAAAAAATATTATCATGAATTACAAAAAAATAAATGAAACATTTGATAGACGCTAAATACATTTATCATTTTCTGATTAACAGTTTCGAATGCGAGTAATAAAAAAGAGTACATATCATATCACGGAATCATGCGCATACATAAAGCTAGGATAACGAAATACCTAACATGCGCTTTCCATAATCAAGCAATTTCTCATAAGAGAAATTCTAGCATAATAGCTTCAATAGCTTCTTGAAATGAACATGAAGTAAACAAAACAGAAGCATTTGGAACCACACGCTACATGCAACTTCTGGATATAACTGAAAGAAGTATAATTAAAGTTCAACAACTGCATCACAAAATAAAGTCTAATGACTTTAAAGAACTTTGCATGTGTGCAACTATGTCATTATTCACAGCGACTGAGTCAAACAAGTTCATGAAATAACGCTATCAACATGATAACAGAAGCATGCAATTCCGGTTTCGAAAAAAATATGAAAGTTGGCTTGATTTATCTCAAATATCATTCATCACATAAAAGCACACAATAAGAGTACTCAATATGCGCGTATATCAATGATTGACCCATGATAAAAGATTAGTTTCAAATATACATTGCTCTATCTCCAATCTATAATATATCGCTGATTATAAATCAAAACTTGCAAAATTACCTAAAATGCAAAATGATTTTACATAATATGCTCATCACAATCTTATCAAAGACTCTTTCATTCATCAATGCACAGAATCAAAATTTCAGTAAATACTGGTTGTAAGACCCTCTCACAAAGCGAGGAAAGGACCAGAACGTATTTCATGAAAATTTAACCAAAAACCAGCATCAGCAATGATATCCACGTAGCCATGCAATACATGCCAAAGAGAGACAACCAACCTTTTGCTTTTTCTTCTTCCGCTAAAAGAAACGTGGAGAAAATCACATTCAGTTTCATACATTCAACTCGTCTTCGCGTTCCCACACATACCCCGACCCTTCATTACCAAAGTGTGGTTTTGTAGCAACTTTACGCAATGTTGTATGCCAACACTTTCCTGCGTTCTATTTCAAACCCAATGCATATTATTAGATATTACTCACTCTCTTGCGAATCAATTCTCTAAATCGACAATGAGCTAAGACAGACGAACTTAGTACTTATGGAATGGGAAATCCTGCTCCGACACATTGTTTAATTATGGTGCCATAAGAAATATCGTCTATTCACTTTCATTTAATAATGCTTATCGATCGATTTTCACTTGGAGTCACGAAATAGCTCCGATTTCATGATTGAGAACATTCTAGTCTTGTGAATCATCGGATAACTGTCATTAGCTTTGGAAATTCTCTTTTCCTGATTCAGCTGACGAATATCACGATAAATTATTATAATGCTAGAAGCAATTATCATTCTTACTTAGTGATGAATAAATCTGTGATAGCAAAATAGTGATGCAAAATCTGTCACTTCTGTTGTCTGTCCAGTAGATCTATTGAGTGATGTATAACCGTGCGTTACTAACAAACATGCTTGTCAGTTCAACTGGAACACCAGTCATTGACCAGCTGCTCATAACCAAATGTCCATAATATATTAGATAAAAGCTTATCGATACACATAGTAGAACGAATGAGAAATCTCAATAAAGTCATACGACTAACAGACATAACGACTCTTGTGAAAAGCAGTGACCACTGATCGGTTTAATTTGCTACATGCGGTGTTACTTTTCAATGATTGAAGAAAATATGTTGTTCATTGACTTTACACCTACTATCAAAACATAAACATCTAATCGGTTCGATCCAAATTTCCGTAAACTTTCATCATCTAAAATCAACATATCAAAAGCATAAAAATAGGATTATAGAAAATATCTGCAAGATGTCTGCAATGAATAGCTAGCTACTGGCAACATGAAACATTACTTTTTAAATAAGCCTTGCTGTTTATTTCACTTGAGCTAATCGAAAGCATAAGATATCAAGCACTTATAGTTTTGAAAAGACAAGTATTGATGACAAGTGAAATCAGATCTAGCACTTAAGAAAGCCAAAAATATAGACTTGATCTTTTACTTGTTGCTATAGCTTTCCAACAACGAATAAGAAACTGTCGCAAGCATCGTGTAGAGGCATACTCTTTAATGAAGTACAATAAGAGTGATATTTACCAGAAACGATAAATATTAAAAAAAGCAGAAGTAATTTTTCGCAAAGAACTCACGAAATTCCCCAGAATTTCTAAAACAGTTCTCGCAGAGCATAAAATTCTTTTAAGAATTAGACAGGCCAGTAGGGAGTCTCTTCTAACTGAAAGAAGAAGCATGCGGACACCATCGTTTACTCGCACATTGAGTGTTATCGCATTGCAGAGATATCGCAAAGTTATCATGAACTTCTCATTCACTCGCTGATAAACAACTTAAAAAATCTCATACTTAATATATTGCTTTCTTTATACTCCGTTCATTGGCCATATTTCTATACACAACAATATGTTGTATGCAGCTTAATACAACAAGTGAAAAACCATGAAAGCTACAAACAGGTGAAGAGAGAAGCCAAACTGGTAGTAGCCTTGGCTCGCCGCAGAGCTACAAATTCGCTATACGAAGAGTTGGAGACACCCGGTGGAGAGAAAAGAATATTCCGTATTGCAAGAATGAGAGATCCGAATACCAAAGATAATCATGAAGGGTATTTCGTGAAGGACTCCAAAGGAAACATTCTCAATGGCGCCGAGAGCATACAAAGATGGAGAGAATATTTCTCGACTCTCCTGAATGAAAGTCGACCGTATGTAACTCCTCCAGAGGCTGAAGCAGCATATGGACCTCTGAGAGAAGTATCAGAGGTTGTGCGATACATTATTTGAGAAAGATGAAAAACAACAAATCATGCGGTCCTGATGGCATCCCGATAGAAGCAATCAAAAGTATTGGCGCAGAGGGCGTTGCACAGCAGACGGGTATATTAAATAAAGTTATGCAAGGGGACAGGATACCAAATGAGCGGAGAGAGAGCATCATAACACCTATCTTCAAAGGAAATGGCGATCACAGGAGTTGTGGTAATTATCGGGGATCAAACTGTAGAGTCACACACTAAAATTGTGGGAGTGTATAATCGATGGCAGACTGCGAAACATCATTACAGTTTCAGATGGATAATTTGGATTTCTACCGAACCGCAGCACCAGTGATGCCATATTCTTAGCAAGAAATACGATGGAACGGTACAGAGAAGGTCAGTCCCCTCTACACATGATCTTCGTTGATCTGGAAAAAGCGCACGACACGGTACCGAGGCCAGTTGTTTGGAATTGCCTAGGAAAAAAGCTATAACACTTCAACGATATGTTAACAAAATTGAAGAAATGTATTCCGAATGTGCCACCAAAGTGCGCTCCAAACAAGAAGTCAGTGAGCCTTTCCAAATCGATGTGGGTCTCCAGGGATCGGCATTGAGTCCGTTCCTATTTGTAGTGATGCTAGACACTATCGCCCTCGATATTCAGAAGCAGCCACCCTGGGACCTCCTTTATGCGGATGATCTTGCACTTTTCGACGATGCTGCGGAAGGAGTCAAGGAAAGATCGGACGACTGGAATGAGATCATGACAGATAATGGCCTCATGATTAATTTCAGGAAGACTGAGCATCTGTCAACCGAGATTACTGACCATCAGATGAACATCAACTCAAACCCAATATCAAGAACAGAGAAGTTTAAGTACCTCGGGTCGATCCTAAGCAAAGATGCCACCATTGATGACTATGTGAACCGAAGAACGCAAGTAGCATGGATGAATTGGAGAAGATTGCCTGGTGTCATGTATGACAAGAGAATGGCCTTGCGATTGAAGGTCAAGCTGTACACAGCGGTGGTAAGACCAGCAATGACCTACGCTTCCGAATGTTGACCGGTAAACACCAAACATGCTCAGAAAGTCTCGACGACAGAAATGAAGATGCTACGTCGGTTGATGGATGTAACACGTTTGGATCACGTCCGGAATAGTAATGTGCGTCGGAGATCTAGGACAGCGCCAATCGAAGAAGTGATAAGATGCAACCGTCTCAGACGGTTCGGTCAAATCCTACGGCGAGAAAAAAACCATCCTATCCAAGAGACTTGCGACGCTCCTATCCCCGGAAGACGGCAAAGAGGAAGACCGCGGAAGACGTGGAGCAGGTAAGTGAACGAGGACATGCGCGCAGTCGGCTTGGAGGAGAAAGACGCGGCTGACCGAGGCAGTCGGCTTGGAGGAAGACCAGGCCGACCCTATCCTGAGACGGGATAAGGCCTTCAAGGTAAATATAACTTAAAACTCTGAATATGTAAGTATTGTTACCTGCTTTCTATCGTGCTGCAGTTTGTTAGAATTCGGGAGTTTGCTGATTCGGGAGTCAGATACACACGATTAACAACTTGGCTCCCTAAATTGTAAAATATCAACTTCGAACAGATCTATCTCATTTTGATACATGCCAAATTGCCTTGCTAAGTGAACAGGTCGATTGAAAATAAAATAGAGAGCTCAGTGAAAAATACTGAGCTTTACAGACTAGTCTGTAAATACATACAAAATGGCAAAGGCAAACCGGAGTGAAGTATAACAGAAAGGCTCATTTTCATGCAAAATGCTAAATATGCTGCGCAGATCCAACGAACAGATATTTTCAGTTAACCTGGTGACTAGCACAATGCGTGCATGAAATTTGATACATCATTCTTTGCAAAATTCACATTTATGAGTTGATTTTCATGATTCAAATCGAATACACATTCGCTATCGGTTTGGCGAGATGAATCGAAGTGTACTTTCATCACTCAGCAGAATATTTGTCTTTGTCAATCATAATCTTGAAATGCATTCAATTCAAGAACTGGTTTTGCTTTCATGAGTAGCTCTTTGAAAGAATTGATAATCGTCTTCTAGAGCATGAAAATATGCGACAGAGTGACTGCTGTATTCTCCTCGAAATTAGTTGAACTGTCTTTTACTTATTTCGTACCATCACATCAGCTACTGATGACCGATTAAAAACAAGTGCATTTGATTCTTGGTCAGCTAGTGAAGTTATATGTGTCTGAATAGTATACAAGCATCGTCACATTTGCAAAGCTTCCTCCTTGCACTCATGTTCGCGCTCTCTATTCACTTCACATGCAATTCATTATTCTTCTGTCAGCCATGTTTAACTAACGGCGCGGCTGCATGCATTCTGGGACAACAATTGCATCTGCTTCGATATCTCACATCAGACAGAATCTGAATCGAATCACACTATCGGAGAGATTTTTTATTTGTCTTAGTGCCACTGACAATTTAACGGTTGTCACTTATGAACCAGATTATTGATCACAAAATACTTATTGGCTAAGGATAATATGGATATGTTGAATATTTCGTGGTCAGTCATATTCAAATAATGGATTTGGGAGGCAATATTGTAGGAAGCTAATGCTTTTGATTAATTTATACAAATCATTTCAAATACCAGTGCCACACGAAACTTACATTGTTTGAATATGAGAGAAAATAAAACTTCATCAGATTATTCAAAACAGTGCTAACTATTTATCAATTAATTTCGGCAGGATTTTCAAGTAAATAAGAATTTTGAACACGTCTTGACTATTATCATCAATATTATCTAAATGCGGACTATTTGGTGATTACATCAATTTTATACATAAATCTTAACCAGACATTCTCAGTAAAATGCTCCACTACTCGACTTCTATCTTCAGTCCATATGGAAAAAATGATGTGCGTCAAGCATGCATCCGTTTTAGGCAAGACATTTCTGAGCATAACAAAAACATTTGAAAACATAAATGAGTTACAAATATTACAAATGCATAGAAAGATCCAATAATCCAAAAGCCTGACTTAAGCTATCACATTCACGTCATCAATTCGATTGTCGATGTCAATAAAATTAGCAGATATTTTGAGTGGGCCTACACGCTTGGCTAATTTAGACGATCTGTTCAATAGCGCAAATGTTTCAGCAACTTATAGACTATTGTTGTTGATTTTTAAGTAGCATGAAGGATTGACATTGACAATTGCTTAAATTGTCCATTGACATGATAGTTGGAAGTCGACATGATATTTGAGTATTGAGTGTCCACTCATTAGATTTTTGGAGACTTCATTGGCCTTGTGGGAAATGAAATCAGCTTTCAATCTGACGATCGTTATTGCACGGTGACCGACCGTTTGTAATCACACCTCATAATCGTGCGATGGAGTTCGCCAGTCGTGACAGTCGCCTTACCATCAGGTAAATGGGGTCCCTCAAAAATTACGATGAGGACAATTAGGGTAAAAATGAGATAATCGGAAACTACCTGTGACCATAGACGGGATCTATGTGTTTTTTCAAAGTTTGGATAATTTTTTGTGTATTAAATCACAACGGCCTTTGAAGTAATGAATACATCGATCATTTTCAAGTAAGTCAGTGTCGTCTGTTTACACATCAAAAAACATTTTCGGGATTAAAGAAAACATTATGAAATTAGTGAAATTTAACATTATAAACACGTTCATTGGAGTTAAGAATTCATTATCTGCTCCATGATCAACTCTAATTCATGCATCTGAAAACCAACCACACCCATGTTAAGGCAGATACAAATACAGTAGGCGTTGCAGAATAGAGGACACAGATGCAGCACGTCATCATTATTTATATCTACCTTGTCCATTTTTGAAAACGTCAATGACTGACTTCATATTCCCAGAGCAATTCATGGCTTGGACTCATCAGATCACATGGCTATTTAAGTCGAGACCAGCGTGGACAATGAAGTCAGAGTAAAGGAAAGTCTACTCACGCTCTCACAGGCGTCTATTATCATCATCATCAACTGGTTCACAATAAATGCGATTGCATTCCTCACCTTCTTTGCAGCTGCAGCAGGTCGTGGAGTTTCGCCATTCGATGTCTGACTGAGGTTTCGCTTTGGTTGCGCTAGACGGGCAAATACGCTATCCAGCTCTGCAGGAGTAACTACTTGAGACGTTGGTCGTGGTCTGTTCTGAGTAGTATGACGATCGCCACCTTGAGAACGACTGCGCAATTTCACGTCTCCGTTCGATCCATCTGAAATAAGACGTGATAACGTGACGCAGTTAGACACGCATGGATAAGAGGAAACGTGGAAATCCGAGTGCTTATTGCATGCACCTAAGGAGTAAAGGGAAATATCTAGAAATGGCCGGATGGTGAGCACTACTCTGATCTTATTCCCATTATTCGCACTAGAAACTAAATAAGTTAAAGATCTCATGTTCAACTACTATAAATTCTGAGTAAATTGGTGATTATTTGGGATCAGTCAGTGGCACAAAAATCGAGTGTAAAAACATCATACCGCCGATATGCATTTTCATTAAATGTGTACAGTAAACAAAGAAGACTTCGGGAGTCTGTCCGATACAAGAGCAGTCCTTATTGAAAGTTCAGCGAATTCAGTGCTTGACTAATTTTCCATCATTTATCGCTAATTCAGACACTGATGTTACTATGAATTATGACCTCAAAATATCTCATTATCGCTCAGAGTCTACAAAATCTCGATTTTATGGCGATTATTTTGTCTGACGAATTTCAATTAACGTTAATAAAGAAAACGTCTTCATCTGAAATTGATGAATTCTAGACTTGCGCAAACCGTGATATTAAATTGTTAACTATGCAATAGGTGCATGACTCTGAAGACAATATACATTATTTTCATTTAGAACTATCCTGAAATGAAACCTCACTTATTTCCAGAACAACATTTGCAAGGAGGGATCAATCGCTTAAGTAAGAATCAGCAATGAAAATGAGGATATAAAAATATATTAGTGACACCGGTGTTCTGAAAAAAGCACAAAAACGAGTTAATATAGACAAATATTGTGAAAATTGAAAGACTAGTTATTCTCCGTTTTTTAAACAGATACATGTAGACCCCATCTATGTTTCGATTGCATGTGAAGTGAAGTGAAGAGCAAAGCTGAATTGTTTGATGATTGACATGTCAATGATTGCCCTATACTTGGTGGCAATAGGCGACGGTGCATCAGACACAGTGCGTGTGTGGACTCAAGCTACAACTTCTAAATAAAAAGATCAAATCACCACATTTCAACATTGAATGTTAACCTCAAGTCACGAACTGAATTATTGGCATATCAATTTCCCAATAGCTTATCTGCAAATAATTCTTTTGACGACTAGCATTACTTGTAACGTGAAATTGAGCTGTTTTAATGCAAGCTCTTCTCATGCTTGACAAGTCATCCAATTATGATTCAATTCATAAATATCATAATAGCACAATGATAAAAGTGAATAAAGAGAACGCCAAGTAAGTGATGATAATATTCATAGCCGTGGAATTACGTGCGGATTATCATTAAATTATCATGATTTGCTTGGTGTTCCCTCTTTTTTCATTTTTATTATGTCTACCTAAGGTATCCAATGCCTGGATAAGATTTCTTTCAGTTGTTTATCTTCACATCACGTTACAGAATTTCAGTTATACGCAGGTACTTAGCAGCTTTACTTTAGAGAAAAGCACAAATTAATTCAAAATTACACTCAGATGATTACCTAAGATCAAGCTACAGAACCAAGTGATTAAATTTGTACATGATCAATTATTCCTAGTCTATAAGCAGCAAGGTGTACCTGTATGTCTGTCTGATTTCATATCATCTATTGCCGCTAAATGTATCGACCTATTTAATCTGTGGTTATTATTTACATGAATGTGATGTCTTTATTGTCTACAATAGTTATGACATCTAAAAATCGTGGAGGCGGAGAGGCACATTAATGTATTAAAGAGACTGATCGTGCAACTTAATAAGGGTATTTTTATTCATTGATCTAGAGTTGTGAAATTAGAAATGCCAAGGTCACAAATGAAGGCAATGAAGTCTACGTAGCTGCCTCCTCCACACCTACTTAAGTCGTTCGCGATATAGTTAGACTTAACTGAAGCATTCAGATTACCTGGAGTGCGGTGCCCTTACTGCCAATTTCCATTGACATTCGGAAAACTCGACCAGATGAACAAAAGTTCATAAGGACAAACCTGGCTATTGCGCAACAGAGATCACGAAGCATATTAGTGATCTTTACATCACATTTGGTAATAAGCACTAACAGGACCTAAATATAATCAATATTTATGGAAAAGAAAGCGAACTATCAAAATTTAAACTACACATGAACATTTTCGTTTCAGCGACAAATCAAATACTATTTGATGAGATCCAAGTGAATCTCAGATAGAAATTAACTGTCAGGAGAAGATTCTCGGAACAATTCAAATAATCTCAAATAAAATTCCAAGTAATCAATAAGCACGCGTACTGCACCGTAATCGCCATCTATATTGCATTTTTAATATACTGCAGTCTATGCTGTTTACACTCCACCAAACAGTAGTAATACGAAATAATCCCAAGATCATCTGACACCATGAAGAAGCACAGACAGATCGTTTCACAAGGTGAGTGCTGACAAGATATTCCGCTAATAATGGCAAAATGACATGTTCACTACCAATGGATGATTCAGTTTGTCTACGTGATAAAA
The DNA here is from genome assembly GCA_907163375.1 of Prostheceraeus crozeri. NCBI lineage: Eukaryota > Metazoa > Platyhelminthes > Polycladida > Euryleptidae > Prostheceraeus > Prostheceraeus crozeri. The sequence goes on along the minus strand of CAJQUW010002510.1, from coordinate 361,235 downwards.
CTCTGAGTGAAAGCGATACATCATACATCTGATCGAGCGGTCGATCAGACATGTAAGCTTTTTACAATTGAGTACTCAAGTTGCTACAGAAGCTAGGGTTCAATGACTTCCAACCCCAGATAGTGACGTAGGCACACACTGTAGGTTCGTGAAGTTATGCAATAGTGCACCTATCAGACGCAAAGATTTATACTTCGCACTTTTCGCTTCGGACATCATGTCGATGGAGCCTATTTTTCTAAACCTTACCTGAGAGTTTTTAATGAATACGTTTAAGAAAACACAGTCGAAACAGTAATATCTTACACGAAAAACCTGATTTTGTAGTGACTTGATGCTTAGGTGGATAGCAGTGCACCAGTCGCAATATCCTACCTATAAATTAAAATCGATTTAATTGTGAGAAAGTAATGGTCACAAAAACCACACAATGTTAATGAGTTCAGCCACTTTGTTGATGGCTGGTTTTACTGAATTTAGTATCTTAACAGTATCGTAAAAACCATGATTCACTTTCAACCCAGCGCGGCAGCTCAGGTCGAACGTGAAAATGCATCAGCCAAGGGCGCAATGACGATGATGAAGCGACAGAGAGCTAATACTACATAAACAACAGAATTTAGTGCAGAACATTCGAACCTCGCCCAAACCTTCATACCCTCAAGCGAGTCATTATCAAAGTCATCGACATCTTCGTCTACAACGGAAAAGAGAGGATCACAGTCCTGCTGCCACGTGGGTGGGGGAACGCGCGAGAGCAACGATCCGTTCTTCATTGACTCAGCAGACGCGGGTGCCCATACCTAGTGTGCTCCTGTTTTCTCCCTCGTGTCCGTATCAAGGGAGAGACAATATATTAGTGACTCATTTAACAATGAGATCCTACTCGTAGAAATGACCTGCTCATTTGATAGCATCGATTTTAAAATTAGTTATCTATTAACTGCATGAATTATTCAGTTATGTTTCTGGCAAATAAATTGACGTGAAGGACAACCCCTAACACATTGTTGTAACCACAAATGACTGCGTGAACATTATTCGACTACACTGAAACATGAAGCATCACCAAAAAAATTCAAGTTTAAATTCTGAAATCTAGATCATGAACTCGAGAGCCGGAACAGAATTTATATTGTATTCGATCCTACTTTGAAAGGAAGATTGAGACATGAAAATTTTGAACAGGACTGCTTAACATGTAATTAGAATTTACACTGGTCCTGTGTTAAGCTAAGTTACTCTTAGTTCTCATTTCTTTGATCGAGATTAATCTCTGATTAATCAGGAATGACTATGTGCATAGATACATGATAGATTTCGAGGTCTCGGCATGTATAGATTAATTCTTTCACTGGCCAAATGTGTCAGCTGCCGGCTTTCTATGTACATCCACCTACCAATGGTTTGTGCATAGAACGCAAACACGAACTAGCTATTTGCATTCGTGTCTGCAAGTTCAAATTTTTGAACCCGAGCTCTGAGAACAAGATTTGAATTATTTCATTAATTGTAGATGTCTGGAGGTCGGATGATGATTTATCGACATCTGATTTACTGATTCTCTACAATAGGGTATACTACACTGATGACGGCAAATAAGCCAGAAACGTTTGTAGTTCCCGTAATGATTTAAGTCAGATTTTGTTCTCACCTCTTGAATAGATACATGAATATATATTTGTGAATTTCAACTCATCATACAGTTCTCCTAAGTACTACATGCTATCATGTATATATTTGATTAGATTTGATGTAAGTCGCTTGCATAATCAGTCATTTTGTAATCATCCCATTATTTTATTTATCGCAATAAACATACTTTTCAACTTTTTCGTTGATATGCATGCATTTAACTAAGAGACAATACTTTCCCCGAGTTCTTCGAATAATTCAACTATTACCTAAAACTACCACATTTTACTAAAAAATTGAATCCAGATTCGCATGTGAAATTTGTTATGTGGTAATTTGCATCTTAGGATTAAACTTCCTTGAGAAAAAAGCAACACTAAATGTGCCGCTATAGGAACGAAAAATCCTTGTTACTAATTTCTAGAGATAGCATCACGATTTAAGATTCTTCTATCGAACGTGTCGACCCAGTCCCAGAGCATTCTACGCGAAGCTTAAAATCAATATTGTGAATGACTTGACTTGGTAGGACTGTGTTGGGCAATCAGTATTTCCTGACGCTAGCGAAGTTTATAGCTTTGTTATAATTTGAGTTAATAAATGAGAACAAATAGTATCTGGATAAATGTGCTCGAAATGAATAACAAATTTTTGCAGTCAGCCTCGTTCATGTAACTGATACGGGAGAGTGAGAGTGTGTGATTTACATGAGAACACGCGGACTGAAGTAGTGAATTCGAATTTGAATGCAGTCATGACTGTTATTGAATCAATTTCGGGAAATAAACTAAGGGATGTACACCTTTTCCTGAAGCATCAATTCATTTAGAAATTTGCTTCGTGAAATTAGATCACATTGATCTTGGGATCACAAAATGAGAAGAGTATCCTAGAAACTTCATTTTCCTAACTTTCTGTCAGCACTGGTAGTACAATGTTTGATCAATTCTGCACTCCACTATTTAACTTTATTATTGATTGCTTGGCAACTGAAATGGAAGGCAAACTATCCATTATCGTAGCCTCTCCATGTCCATCAGTTGTTGATTAGATGACTGCTACTGGCGCCCGCATTATATCAGGTCGTCTCTGTCTCAGATCAACACCCTGATTTTACATGTAAGCGATCATGCTGCTCTAACAATCCAACACTGTTTGGCACTTCATTTATGAAATGAATTACAAATTAGGTAAAAAATTATCTTCACATTAGCAGATGATCAATTATATACTTGAAGGGGGTTTCGGCATGTGAAAGAATGCTATATTATATAATCATCGCAGACGTGCTAAAAACTTCTTATCATTTTCATTCTAATCGCCTCATCTTGTAAATCTCAGCATTGAAATTCCAACAACATTCTGTTACTCAAAATGGTTGCCTTCTACACTCTTGCTCAGCACTCAATACCAAATGAATCAAAGTGGCATAAATAAAATTCGGTGTTCTCACAGAAGGAGTCTCTCCTGACGTCAGTCCGAAGTTAAGTAAGGTTTCACTTGATCTTACTTACCTCCAGGAGTGGCAGAGGATTTTGGAGGTGCTGGCCTTCGGTCGGCGCTGCGTCCACCACGTTTCAACGCCTTCTCAACTTGTCCCGGCCGATCTGCCACGAAAGACGAGGAAGGAGTGACGGAAGCAGAGCGAGTCCCGGCCGTGATGCGACCAGAAGCGGAGTCGGTCGTAGTACCGCCTCGACTGGCGCTGCGTGCTCCTCGGTTTGGGGTCAAATGCGACACTGCAGAAAGAATGAATGGTTAAAGGTTGCCTTTCCCTTTCTATAAGAAGAACTATAACACAGAGACAACGTCAGATCGCTCCCCAGACAACATCAATTGAAAATCAAGGACAATTGCTACTTCTCGGTCCAAAAGCAAACGCACAACATGTCACTCACTCATCACTGTGGTCTTAAAGACATTGAGACTTCAAATGGTGGGGATAATTTTAATGTTCATTGAAGCAGTTCTTCTTACCAACAAATTCATTATTAAAAGAAATACATATATATATATATATATGTATGTTTAGACAAGTAACCTGGCAATTTTATAGATTTATCAAATCTCAACAGATGCAACCACCACGAGGCATGTTTCGGCCTGTTGGGCCTCATCATAAAAGTAGTACCATTTAATTAAAACTTCGGCGCTTCGGAAGTCGACAGCTTCCATCTTCAGGGAATGAAAATTACACTGCTGGTACAAATTCAAATAACAAATTACTTTATCGTGACGTAGAAAAATTTTATTTAAAATTATCAAAAATAGATTGCGACATTAGTTTTTGTGATTCATGTTTATATATATATATACATGCATATAAATTAAATTACTACAAATGTAATGTTTAATATCACATGTAAATAAAAATACATTTTTTAAACATAGAAACACGAACGCGCTCGTGTGAAGCATGATCTTTTGTGCAATTTATGTAATTCCTTCTACTGTTCAGGTATTCCGACGAAGAGACTTGCTTCATACAATTGAGAATACACTGCTTCCAGAAGAATGTCTATGTAATTGTAGGTGGGGATTCATTCGTCATAGGGCAAATCCATTTTAAATGACTGTTTTCAGGATGAGAAATATTTCTCACTAAAACCGTTCCTGTCGCCGCTGTAATTATCCAAATCATTAGCGATTTTTTTTCAGCGAGAGCCTGACCATCCACCACCACAAGAAAACTTTCAGAATCATCCTATGATTTATTGTTTTTATATAATTGCGATTTGAATTTCTCATACCTCAAAAATGCGGTTGTTTTTTTTGTATCTATGTTCTTCTTGTTCATTATCCATACACCAGGAAAATCGTATTCATAAACTGAAATTTGCACTGGAGGATGTAGAATTAAATCAGCTATCCATACATGTATAACTTGATGATATATAAATCATTTGCTGACCTCAGGCGCGCATTTTGTCAATTTTCCCTACTATGTTCACAAGTACATTTTTTCAAGGGTCCAGTACACATTATCAAATCTCAAGACAATAAGGACAAGTTTGAACTTTACCCTACACCACCTATAGATGCAGAATTTTTCACTGATTAAGAATATCCTATTTGTTAAGGCATCCTGAAATTGTTTAAGCCCAATAAATCAACTTTAACATTCGAAAAAACTATTGTCCAACCACAAATTTCGTTATGATCTACGGCCTTATATTTCAAATTGACAAAAAAGTACTTCAAATGCATAAAGTTTGATAGCTCTATCGAAAAATATGAAAAAATCCAATACTTTTTCAACAGTTGCCTAAATCACAGCAATTTCTTAAGTATTATCTTTTCTAAGATACGACCACAATTTCGTTATGATCTACTTCGTTATGATCTACGTAGATCATAACCAAAATTGTGTAGATCATAACGAAGAAAATGTAGATCATAACGAAATATTAGCTGAAAGTTTAATATCCCTTTATTCCACGCGGAGAGAATAAGCGACGCAACTTCAGCACATCATGCAATGAGCGAACAATGAACACTTTATCTCTACTATCACATTGATTTCTTCATCTCGAGTCTAAAGAATGTATGAGAGGCGTGAACAGACTCCAAATCCAATTAGTCAATCACTTGGGCCCTGGTGGCAGCACAATAGAATATTCTCTGCTAGTTACACACGAGTTGTAGGTTCCCCAAGTTTCATTATGCAATATCTTTTAGATGAGGATGGTTCCTCAATAATCTTAGCCACGCGAACCACGACATGGCCTCCCGCCTCGGTCCACTGTCACTTTGTAAAATTGTATGAACACACGTGCGTCTGTCACAAGGGGTCCACGTGGGTCCGCATGGTTGGAAAGGCGAGCGCGATTACCGCTGTCTCAGCCCCTTCTAGTGTCCATGGTCGCACGCGCATCTCAGCAATCATGCCAGCCAGCCTCGGACAACCTATGTACACGTAAAATTACATAACCTATTCATCCTCCCAAGAGCCTTTCTCACCATTCGCAGAAAAGCTAGCTGCCATTGCGTTCGCGCGCGTGACATCCCATTCCATATAGAAGCCACTCACGCTGGACCAAGGTATTGCAACGTCTCAACATTCCATCACCTGTGTGTTCATTGTCTTGTCTCGTATCGTCGAAATTGCGTACGAATCGATACTACATTGCGCTGCTGCCTTCGCTTTCATCATATGAGGTAAGTGGAAGCTACATGTACGCAGCTTTTGGTTTTCATACACAAAAACTAGTAACAATAAGAATAATCTTTAGTACGTACATGTAAATGTCACGAAATATAGATGAATATCACGTACTGAAATGTGTAGATATATAAGTATATCATATGCAGTATGCAGCAAAAGTTTAAATAAGTAAACGATAATGAAAATACAAAATTTATCTGGCTCTTGTGCAGTTCCCCCCCCCACATTTTCATTGATGCCATAGGGCTTTAACTTTACCCTAGCCCTAACCTTTTTGATTTTTGAATTATTTTTAATAATTGATACTCGCTACAACTCATGCAATTACCCGTTAAAAGTTCATTATCCTTTATCGCCAAACAGATAAGATAACCTACATATAGGCTTACCTTCAGTTCAATAACAATTTTGATCTTTTCATGAAAATTGCAAATCGCATCAAATATTAACATCATCCTGAGGTGCAGTGCCAATATCTTTTCTAACAAAAATGATGATAATGGCATCATGCACCAGTAAATTGCTGTATCCAAAAGTATCCAAAAAATCATACGTACTTGTTTTACAATCGCAAGCACTATTGTGCACATATCTGCCTTAATTATACCATCATCACTTTTCTATTCTGCGATATATAACTTCCCACCGAAGCCCTGAATCATTTTGATTTCAGGTGACAAACATGCCCAAGAAAACTCAGAAAGAACGCTCCGATAAGTATATTTCAAAAATGAAAAATCTGCACAGTGAAACATATGCCGAACGACGAAAGACTGCAGCAAAAAGATATTATGAAAAAAAGAAGCAGAATATGTCAGCAAGAGAAAAGCGTGCTATGAACAGAAACAGAAGAAATGCATATCGCTTAAAGAAGAGTGACCCTAGTCCATCGGGACATGAATGTCCAGAAGACATCGTTCACCACACGACAGATGGAGATAGGAGAATGGTTGATGCTGAGCAACAATCGGAAAACGCGCATATTGAGGAGAGAGTTAATCCAAATCATGAGATTGGCGTACTTGAAATTTCCACAGCCAGCTCCAAGAGTACAGCAGCAGCGGCAAGAGAACAGAAAAAAAGAAAATATACCTTAAAAATTTTGCGGAGAAGAAACAAATACCTGGAGGAGCGAGTTCATCTTTTGAAATTTGACAACATCAAATTGAGAAGGAGAGTTACTATACTACAGAGAAAGCTTGAGAAAATCAAAGATTCCACTGCGGTGTCATCTCCGGATAGATATGTGAAGAAGATCGTGAAATCTGGCTACCCAACAATGTCAACCGCATTGAAATTGCAGTATGGCATGATGAAAGCTTTGAAAACTTCAAAAGATAAGAATGTCCTCAAGAAGGCTTGCGAAGAAGTAGAGGAGGAAAGACACTCTTGCAACAAGCAGTTCATATGTCTGATCGCACAGTCAGAATGGCCGATGACAAAACACCGCGCTCAACAAAGTTGGATCCACAGAAAATTGAAGAGTTCTTATGTAGAGATGACAACTCCAGAATGACAACCGGCAAAAAGGAAATTGCGAAGAAAGGGGACCGCACCGAACAGAAAAGGTATTTGAACTTCTCTCTGGACATTTTGTATTCGAAGTTTTGCAGCGAACATGGCAACATTATCGGAAGATCAACATTCTACACCTACGCAAACAAAGTTTTCTACCTGAAGAAGCCCGACATGCACAATCGCGATCTATGTCTTTGCATGCGTTGCGAAAACCTACAACTCCTAATCGACGCACTCTACGCCAACCGCGTTGTATCAAGTAGAGAGAGAAGTGTTCTTCTCCAAAGCATCATATGTACAGAAAATGATTATCAATGTGCCATCAGAAAATGCGAACAGTGCATCAACAAAATAGCTTATGATGCCAGCAAAGTGAAGTCAGCTATTATTCGCTTTCACAGATGGGAAAGAAAGTCTGATGACTTCGGTCATGTTTCAACAAAGCCATATGAGCATTATCAGTCGGCGGTCGAAGTTGTCAACATGTTTCAAGAAAGTCTCAACGAATTTGCCGGACACGCTTTCAGAATCAAACATCAATATGCAGCTATTCAAAAAGCCAGAGAAAACCTGAGCGAGATGGATCTATTGATTCATTTCGATTTTTCCGAAAACTATTCAACGGCATTCGGGGAAGAGGTGCAAGCTGCCCATTTCGGGTCAAGGAGCCAGGTGGTCATCCACCAAGGTGTTGTTTACGAAAAGGACGTGGAACCAAGATCGTTTGTTACGTTATCAGACGACACACGGAAAACTGCAGAAGCTGTAGCAGCTCACGTTGAAAGCATTCTGGAGGAAATCGTTGTCGGAGAATATGAAAACATCATCTTTGTGAGTGATTCACCTTCATCTCAATACAGAAACAGGTTTAATTTGAACCTAATCAGGCACGTTTGCCACACAAAAGGAATACGAACCTTTCAATGGTTATTCACGGAAAGCGGTCATGGTAAGGGAGCCCCTGATGGGGTCGGCGCAGCAGTGAAACGTCGCTGTGATAACTTCATTTCGAATGGAGGAAAAATTGACAGCGCACTAGATATTCAACAATTATTGTACAGCTCAGAGACAGTCATTACAAGCAAAATCGTCAGCAAAGAAGAAATTGATTGCAAGAAAGAAACAAGGGAGCATATGAAGACAAAGGCAATGAAAGGAATCGCTAGTGCACATCAAGTCATATGTGAAGATACAAATGTCTCACGAATGTTGATCAGGGACCTGGCATGCCAGCGTGGTGACCCAATTTGCTTCTCCACAATGGAATGGATAGGCTCCGATGATGCTGATGTCGATCGTGGCGAAGAGAAGATGGATAGAAATATTGAGGTGAACAGCTATGTCGTTGTCCTCTGCGAACGATAGTATCTGGCGCAGGTGAAGGAAACCAGTGAGAGCTATGCAAACGTGTGTTCATGAAAGAAAAGAGCCGAAATAGGTAAGTCAAGGGCAAAAAGTATCCCAATTTCAACATTTGTATTAATAGGAATTGCATGAAGACATATAAAGCCATCATATTTGCATCCCAGTAATACATTATGACTCAGGTATAGAGTAAGTGTTGCTGGTTTAACGAATGAAAAGCATGCATTTGAGATTGGAAATAAGCATGCACGCATATGCATTAGCTCAGCTCATGCTCCATGACGAAATGTCACAAATATGATTATTTGCATTATTAAGCGGTTATGAAGCATTATTATACAGTCATGTAGGCTGTCTCAAAACCTTGAAGATTTGAGAAAAGGTTCGAACAAGAAATTCGTGTGATCATAATTACTAATTAGCCTACATGTAAGGATTCAAAATTGCATTTTGGATTGCAGGTTTCTGTGGAAAGATCCCCCTGAGGAGGACAATGTCCACTTGGACACAATCATCTGGATACTAACAGGTGCACCCTCCATTGTCGCCAGTTCATCGACGTCTCGGATCACCCACTACGTTCTACCTGAGGAAGAATATGACAACATAATGAAGATCTACGAAGAACTTTAAAATAGCATCTTAACCATCAACATCAGTGTGGTTGACTTGACTTTCATAGTGCACCGGTACCTTTTAGAAAGTAGTATATAGATTGCATATATTTGTGCTGTATAAACCTGGAGTTTGGTTTTTGCATTCGAATCAGCTGTTGGTATCACGCACAATCGATTTACAGTAGACTTATCTATCAATTATGGGATTTTCGACCATTGGAAATCATGAAGGGAAGTAGCCAAACGAGTTTATAACAAAGATATCCTTGCCCATAGGTCCACTCGTAGTTTGTCTGAATTGCAAAATACGCATGATATGAATTGGCTACACGTACACGTACATGACTCTGGTGAATTACTGACTTACTAATATCGATACAGTTAACAAAGTATTGTCAATATCTACATTAAAACAATGCACAAACATGAGTAATCCAGAATACAACCTACGTGCATGTCCATGTAAATGGTCATTCACATCCGAAAAGAAACACAAAAACTAAAGTGATGCTTCATGTGGCAGCTTCAATATCGATCATAAATGTATAGGCCTACCGCAGTATGTGTAGCAACATGATAATATCATGATCTGTGTTCTTTCTTGTGGTCGACATATATTCCGTTATGATCTACGTTAATTTTCGTCATGATCTATGCGGCGTTCGTTATGATCTACGCAATTTTCGTTATGATCTACGAAATTTTCGTTATGATCTACATAGTGATCGTTATGATCTACGCAATTTTCGTTATGATCTACGAGCATTTTCTAAATTTTTTTGCTACCGAAAAATATTTAAGTTTGGTGTGGTTTTCAATACGATATTCGTTTCTAGCATGCTGAAGTGGTCCAGAAAAAATGTAACTTAAATTGATTGGACGAATTTTATTTTATCATTTTTTTCCATCGTGAAAACAGTCATTTAAAATGGATTTGCCCCATAGCGCTTTCTAGGGTGCGCTTATTGCTAGTGGCACAGTCTAAATACAGTAACTGTCGAAATCAAATAAGTGTTGATGGATGCAAACGTGAAAACACGATGACGAATAAATATCTGCATGTATGAGCACACTTTGTAAGCAAAAGATCACTATACCTTACACAAGATTACAACATATCAAATATCTACAATGAGTAAATATACATGTATTTTTGCTGGCTAGTTGATTAGCCTACGTGATAAGTGAGTTTGATGGCATCTATAAGTAAAAAATCAGTAATTAAGTTTCTCATTTGACGCGTCTAAGAAGAAACTAAGTCATCATATAATTTACATACGGATAATAAAACATCAATTCGCAAGAAGTTAGAAATCATGATCATGACGCATTTGTTTAAATAATCCGATTGGTAATCAATTTACTAAATAAATCCTTCTATAGTCAAACATGCGCGTAATATGCATAACTCATCTCACAAACACCAATCAGAGCACTTTGACAATAATTCGAATAGTAACTCAATTATCTGGATTCAAATGATTGAGAAAAGTAAATTGAAAACATGTTGAGCAGTCTCCCACACGTCAATCCAATTATCTCATAATTATCAACCGAGTCACATCAACTTCCCTCAGTTCACACATGTCCATAAAAGCAAATTACAGACTGTCAGAGTAGGCCTGTTATTCAAGCATCATTACAATGTACGTGCGGGTACGTGTCACGAGACGGATTCGGAACAGTGTGTCCGTGTGAAGAGTTCGTGACCCGCTGTCGTCGATTATTATGACGTCGAAACTCATGCAATGTGTGCGTGATACCGTTACTCTGCTAACAGAATTCGACATTCCTACAACGACGCAAATCCGGGGAATAGGAATATTCCTCCCTTACCGTTCAAAACGCAACCTAGTAAACAGACAAAACGAGAACAACATTATCCCTGCATCCAGCGATCATTTCACTTACTAGCATTGCATAGTATTAACAAGTTCACACATTAGACTACAAAAGCTCTATTGATTACAAGTTCTAAGCAATAGTTTAGTTTATTAGTTAGCGAGAGAAAGAGATGTCTGATGTAAGAAATGAATACCTCTGACGATGATTCGATTTGCCTTCCTAAAATCTGTCGCCATTCACCTATGATCTTTGCATTCCATTGTGTCTGACTGATAGTATCCGTTTTAGTCTCTGAGCCAACTATGACGTCAAGATCGAACACTTGAAATTTCCGTCTACTATAGAGGAAACAATTTCATAAACACGAAACTGATCAGTTGAAGTACCTACGAAGTTCTTAGTCATGTAGCGATTGCCTTCATGTTACAATAATCAAAACTACACCAGCAAACGATAAGTTACGGAGTAGTGATGTTAACAGATTCATTGTTAAACTATTAAAACTATATTTGGCATTATGCGTACAGAAATACTGCTCTAACAATGCTGCCAACACATTTCTTCGGGAAAGCCGCTTGATATTTAACTATTAACAAAAATGGTTGCAGAGTAGACATACAAAGCCATTCCATTACAGACATTCAGTCTATATCGTGTTAGTTTAACGAAAAAACTACGCAAGTTTGGAATCTCAAGTTGCTATGCACAATGTAAAACCATGGAGATCTGTGGAGAAGAATTACATCCATGGAATACACATTCATTCATTAATGTCAACAACACTGGAAATTATTTGAACTTGGAGTTAGTTCGATTGTTGGAGTTATCATAACAGACAGATTTGATGAAGCTGAAAACAAGCAAAATCTATGACAAACCGAAGTCATTAAACACATAATTAATATTTGGATACGGAAGCAAAAATCGGTTATTCGATCACAAAGAGATGAATAAAGTAATTTAACAATTCAAAATCCGTCTATAGGGTGCATTATTACTGATAATACACATGTATACATGTATATACGCTGACGCATTGTGAAGATTAAAATACACATTGAAACCACATGCTGTATTCAACAATATTTGAATGTTGTTATACTAATATGTAAAAATATTAAGCATCTCTGACTTTCGTATACATAGTCTTTCTCGTGGTCTTTTATCCATTATTCCACTTGCATAATGTGTGAAATGTCACTTTTACAAGTTATTAATAGATGGACACTGTTGATAAATTTCATATTGCTTCTACGAAAACATAAAATTCAGTGCCTTCATAAACTGTTTTTTTACACAAGAATGTTTCATCAAATATCAAAATGCATCTCTACGATTTTCGGATGCTCAGTTTAAGTATGAGAAAGATCTATGCACATCACATGTTGATTGTTTTGCCCATTGCGTAATTCTGGTCATCACGGTCCACTTGAAAATGAATATAGCAATGTGTTTCTGATTTTGTGGAATGGTGAACGCTTTTGCTTCTTATTAGGACTAATGGCTTAAACTGATATTATGAAGTACTATATTCAATTGTCCTTATGGACACTGATTACTTTCATCATCGCATTAAAATGATAGATTTATGGATTATCAGTATTATGAATTACTTCATTAATGAAGTAGATAGGCCTAGCGCATTTTAGCGGGTGAAATCTGCCTAGAATTTCAAGATGATAAACATATAGGAATATCTATTAAGACACTTGGAAATGACCTTTTAGACTCCATAACGGATTAAACAATTTTGACTTGACTTAGTTACACAACTTTGAAATGACATTCTGTACTCAATTCACTCACCGTATCTTGAAAATAGAAAAATACGAAGCTTCATTTTGATTAGACTCTTAATTTCGGTATCACCTAGCAACTTGCACTTCATCATGTTATATTACAAAAACCGTTCAATGTTCAGTTTCATCTCCGCCCTGAAGAGCAGACAGTTTGCAATGAGCAGAAACATTGCATAATGATTGGTAAACTGAGCTCAATTTTACTGATTTTATTGTGCAACAATGAATGGCAAACTTGCATTTCATCACGATTCACTTCTCGACTCAAGTCATTGGAGTGGAGTCATTGTTGTTGCATGTTCAACGTTCTACAGCGATATGCCGATAATTAACATCACTACAAGCTACAGTCATATTGAAGAGCAATTGCTGATGGCAAGCATTTTGAGTTATAAAAGCACTACAACTGATTATTAGTGAGTATGGTGGTGTCGAATCAGAATCCTAGATCACTCAGAGGCAAAAATTATATGTAACTGCATGAATGCGGATTTCCTGGTAAAGCAATGTCACTTTGCTGACGGAGAAGAATGAGGAATGATAGACGTTGAGTATCAGTTCACCAAGACAGCCTAGAAAATAATAAGAGCAGCGCATAATGACAAGTGCTGTCTTATGTGAGAGGTAAGCGTCGAATCGGATTGGATAATCAAATCCGACACGACAATTTCAAAGAAAATCCAACGTCGTATTTTGAGAGAGGATCCAACACAAGAACAATCGAAACTAAAATGAATTTCCCTATACATGTACATGCACATGAAAAATGGGCATTTACAAAGACATTCTTTTACGCATGATGTGACTATGTTACTATTCACATATGAATGATATTCACACATCTTCAATGTCAAATTCCGTTATTCTCGGCACGAAGATGCGTGTTACCTGATGTCTCACAGACCAGTTCGGAAGGTCAGAGACAGTGGTAATTACAGGCCCTCTACTGAATCTAGACCAAAAAAATATAGCAAATGTAGGATTTTTTTCATTTTTTTCGAAAAATATAGGACTTTTTCAGCCAATGATCGGGAAGTATAGGATTTACCTCATGCAAAATAAGAAGGCAAAATTTGTTTTATTGAAAAATTATTGATCATTGCAAAGATCAACAAAATTTGTTAAATTTTTTTCCAAATGATAATAGTAAAATCATATGGTTTGCTCAATTATGATCTGAATAAGCCCCATAACATAGGAGAACGTATTGAGGATATATTTCGAATACTTATATACATGTATGAGAAAAAGAAAAAAAACAGGAACGATGCATAAGACGCTAGCATCTAAAACTAATCTAATGTCAACAAAATATCCATGGAAAAAAACTCGATATAAAACCCGAAGTAGAAATATGCATCTTCTGTCTGTATATTAATAACATAATATATCTTCGGTCTACGGTAGGACTAAGTTGGTTTCATAACATGAATGATTTGGTAACAAAAACATGATGAGCAATCAACAATAATTACAAAATATTGGTAACGAATAAGCAATAGGAGAAGAAAGTATCTAAGAATAATTATCGGTAAAAACAGTTGATCAAATATGAGAATATATTATGGAACACCAGAAAAGGAAATCGTCAATTGATACAACTTGCTGGGAACATAAATTACGTTCAAGCTATTGTTTCGATTTAATCCCTAGATCACCCGCGCATATAGGCAGATATCATAGGTATAATATATAAACTGATAAATGATCAACACTTTAGTAAATAAATATCTAGAATGTCGTATCAACAGACAGACAAATTATGAAAAGCAATGGGATAAATCCATAAAAATAAAGAAACATTTTCGATATCTAAAAGTATCATTCAGGATGACTAACGTTAGGTCTTTATAGATGTTAACGTTTATGTACTTTATCTATCCGATAATTCAAATTCATTTACACATACAATAACATATTCATTCACTTATATCATATTTTTATTCATTTAACTGAGAAAAACTCGGCAGCATTGAGATGTGTACAACCAGGAAAGTTCAAATCATGAACTTCCTTTAAGAAAAGAAAGATTTTAAGATGAGTAGGACTTTAAAAACATATCTAGTAGAGATTCTTCTTTTTCTCCAACTTTCTCTGTATATTGCTTTTTAATTTTGGGTTGAACGACCTTTGACTTTTCGTGAGCCGTTTCCAGCATTGATTGGGCCACGTTCACATCCAAAAAATCTTTATCATTGAATGCTTTCTTCAATTTTTCGTTGAGGATTGGAAGTAAAACGTTAGACGCTTGCCAATCTTTTTGAAATCCTGCTGCTTCACTCTCCAGGATACTCTTCTTAAGCTTAAGACGTGTTCCTGACTGTGTGGCTTTATCTTTTGTCTTTTCCTCTTTCTCTTATCTTTCGTTCTCAGTCCTCTTTTTCTCCTCTGCTCTCAGTTTCATTTTATTATCTTTTTCTCTCTTTTCATCTTCTAATTTTCTGTTGTAGGAATGGTGCGCATTTCTAGCAAGATGCATAAATTGCTCCTCAATGGGCACTAAATGAGACTCGTAGAACGTTTTTAAGCCATCCAATGTTGTTATTATGGTATTTATTAAGTCACACGTGAAAGCAGTTCTCTGATTGGTAATTGTATTTCCTGATTCCGAAAACGAGCGCTCTACGTCACTATTGCCATGTGCAAGAATAAGCGCAATTTTCACTGTTTTCGTGAGGTAAAGATGCTTCGTATCTCCGTCTACATTTTTCAATTGGAAAATTTTGCCCCAAGAATGGACATTGCGAAATGGATGGTCACTATCAGATGACTCAACATCCAGCATGAGTAATCGCCAATCGTCTGAAATACCATCGATGGCGGTGGAGCATAATGATGCACAAAGATTTTGAATGTCTTTAGTGGAAGATGCTTTACGAATACTGTCATGTCGAAGAACAGAACAATATCCTAGAACAGAAAAAGGCAAATCAACGAAAGATCTTGAGAATCACTTTTTTATTGGTAGAATGTGAACTGTTTTGATTACAGAATAAGTTGACATGCATCAATAACAAGGTGCATTTCCCGTAAGTTTTAAGTGAAGATAACGACATAATTTGAGTATAGCCATTAACTCGCTCATTCCTTCTAGCATTTTCATAATACGGACAATATGTATCTCAATTTCATAAAAATATAGGAAATATAGGATTAATAGAGAGCCTGTAATTACACAAAGCACACCTAAAGATGAAAAACAATGGATGATGCCTACCGAACTGGTCGGCTAAATATAAGGAAATACAAATTTTCGTGCCGAAAACGAGAGTATTTTGATTATGAAACCGGCACACAGTGCTTCAAATTTATCATAACTTTTCATTGACGATTCATCAAGTTATTCTTTTATCAGTCATTTCGAAATTTTGCAAATTCATTTTTGATATCTCGTGTGGTACTGCAATCGAAAAAATATCAAATAGTTAGTATTTAAATTTTCATTTAGATTTTTGATTGTCTATTTTAAGATTATACATTAAAAGCTTTTCAAATGTCAAGCATAACTGAAAATAACAGATATTTACTAAAACTTGTGCACGGAATATACATAGGTTATCTTACCCGGGGAGAAGTTATGCATTTTCCATTGAAATTCAATCCATTTGAAAAGTAAATTATTTCAACAATCTGCACTAGAAAAATCTACTAATGTGACTGCAATACGGTAGATTTTGCTTGAAAAATTGGAGGTCGCTTAAATAATTCAGCAAAGGATTGTCTCCGCGTGCTGATCTGGATTGAACAAAAGTATCTGCATAAGCCTTTACAAACAGAAAACATACTAAACTTAAAGAGATACATTCCCATGGATAAATTTCAGCATATCGTTGTCATCATAACACTATCAGTGTTGAAATGAATTTGAATTGTAAGAATTATTTTTCGGCATTAGATCTCTCAAGTAAGCAGCCTACCAACTGTACTGATAGGAACCTCCGTATAAGGAACCAATTGTAAGTAATAAGTATAATTCAATAATATCAGAGCTACGTTTAAACTATCATTTGATTTGAAATACCTCTAATAATAAAAATTTTTAATAAAGTCAGATTTTCTTTGAAATGACCACAACAATCCGATAGTCGGATTCGAATTCCCTCACCTCTAATCAGAAAACAGCATAGAACACATGTGTTTTAAGACCTCAGAAGTCACAGGAACTCCGCCTTCTCGCTTGTTACGGATTATGGATAAAGCTGCGTTGATTAGCAGTCACACATTTTCTACTTTTCCTCATCTTACCCTCCAAGTCTTCGTTTGAGCTACCAGATAAATTTGTGGAAGAGACTGCGTTTCTCAACTGTCCTGTACTCCTTTTTGGTCTATCTCGTGCTGACAAACAAGCAGTGGAACCTGCCACGCCTGCGCTGCGGCGAAGACTGCTCTTCGGCGTTTGTTGCTGAGATTGGGCATGTTGGCCCACTTTGCTGATATCGGGAGTAGAAGCATCTGTCAAGGACAGAGATTGATGCTACATCTGCTCACACATCATTTAGACAGTTCAAACACTCACACATCCCTACAGATAATCGCGCGCAGCGCATGTTTGGTTAGAAACGAGATGCATGCATGACTGCATTATCACATGATTTCATCTCTCAAAGTCTTCAATGACGACAAACTCCGTACAAGTTATTATACGTTGCAGTTGTGATGTTAGGAAGAAAACATGAATTTACGCACGGTGCATGTACTCGTACAATATAGGCATGCCTTTGCAAATTGTACAATATACATATTGACAAATAAAATAGAAAAAGAAGAATGAAATGTTTGACTTAATCCAACAATTCGTATAGTACGGACATGTTGCTACTTCCTTCAAATAGTGCGTTTGCAGAACAATTATGTTCAGAGTATACCACCGGAACACACAGGTCTTCGAAAATTCAGTATTAGTTTAGTACATTCTTTTAATTAATGAGAAGTATTAACGTGAAAATATGGATAATGAGAGACCAAACTATCCGGTAGTAACCGGTCATCCTCACGTCCTTTCAATTTCAAGAAAAATATGAAATACACATCTTACACATGCTAGAAACATTTGCGATACATTACTCTGAAAATGAAAAAATGTGCTTATGTCGCAACGCTGGACGCCAAGCTGTGCTTGAGTCAGTGCGAAAAGTTTCAGATGCGTGCCCAACATTTCAAGTCAACCTACTCATTTCCAAACTAGACATAATTGCACAAAAATAGTTGAATCCACGATGGCTTAAAAAGTTCAATCAATAAAGACTGGATTCCCTTTGTCTGGAACAGTCACATTATAATCACGCAGCAGTAATGCTAAAAATAATCATGATAATGAAAATAGTAGCGTCATCATATAGCTAATTCTACTTGAAAGTCAAACAGAATAACAGAGTGAATTTACTATCATTATCCAATTTTTACCGGTAAAATTAGTATATAGAATTAAACTACGATTCCAAGCACTACAGAATCAAATAAGTTTCAGACAAGAATGCCAATAACCAACCACATATACCGTGCGGTATTAGTGGAATATTATCTGCTACTTATTAGAAATATTATAGTCATTATATATAACCGAGTAAAAAGCATACACAACAATATGAACGTGCCGAAAGCTAGTTCAAATACTCATTATACACGCATCGACCTATTGCGACCTTGTAGTGATGAGGTAGCCGGTAACTAACTCTGACAGGGCAACAGTCCTTGTAAGTTAGACTGTACTGTATCTTGAATTTGATTTTTAGTTGCCATCGGTCGGGATTCATTCATTTTGAAAGGAGCAACAAAAGCAATTTTCTGCGACCGTGTAGTAATTTTATTCCCAAAAATTTTGGGAAAGTCGCAGAAAATTGCTTTTGTTGCTCCTTTCAAAATGTACTGTATCTCTTTAGTAAATCGATAAAGTGCATTTTCGTAAGCAGAATTCACAGGAATGAGTTATGTTGGCAAAACAGAACACGCTAATATCATGCAAACATTAGCTCGAAATGATAGAGTATTAAAAATTATCAGCAGGAATAATAACTTTCTGTCCATATGCTTAACATAGCCATTTAGCATTACTGTAATAATGAACCCAAACTACTTCAATCAATACTAATAACGATTTTGCTAAACGTTCTTCCAATATTTTGAAAGAAAAATACGCTCGTATTTTACTTCAGAAAAGTTGACTGCTTTACATATATGTCAGTCATACTTTATTTGATGATTTACAATTTTAGGATGTACATGTTGCTTAACAACATAGTATAATTTAAATATATTGCAAGTATTTTCAAAAAATGAATCACCTTTTGATAGTTTATAAATAAAAAGGGCCACGATATTCATAAAGATATATTAGCACGAGGCCTTTCGTCCAATCTCAACGGGTGCTAACTTTGGACAGAAACAAATCTTAGATGCAAACTTAGAATTAAATTAGAATGCAAACTTAGAAAATTTGAATCAATCATAACAGAAACTTAGGTAAATATAGAGATATCCTTATACATGAACATAATAGAAATCAAAGCATAGCAATACTGAAAGACATAAACTATATAACCTAGTGTTCATAGAAAGCATAAAAATGAAAAAAGGAAGAAATCTACCACGGAAGTAAAACACTAGCTAACAACTCCTTTTGAGCACAAAGATCTGGACTTCTTTGTTTGATGATGAGAGCCTCTATAATTGAAAGGATGTCATACCGCGCGCACTTGTAAATCACAGAAAACCTTCTTCTGGCATCAGTCGAGGAAGCATCACAAATTTGGAGATGTCGAGTAACACTGCTGGATGGAATATTTGTCGATCTTGGGGGGACACGTCTGAGGTCTATCAAGCCATTTTGGGACGTGCTCTGACACTCTCTCTCCAAGACATTTTGTCGTCCTCCCAATATACCTGCATCCACAAGTACAGTCAAATTGATAAATTACAATTGAGTTTGAGACGGATGGCAATTTATCTTTAAGAGAGCGAATCGGAATCCGGCGAGATGTGAAGACTATTCTAAGTTCTGCACTTGGAAACAACTTGAAAGCCTGCCGAAAACTCCTCTTAAGTTTAAGTTTTTTTTACTTCTTTTTATAGCTAGTGGTAGATTACCTTCCGTGGTAGATTTCTTCCTTTTTTCATTTTTTATGCTTTCTATGAGCACTAGGTTGTATAGTTTATGTCTTTCAGTATTGCTATGCTTTGATTTCTATTATGTTTATGTATAAGGATATCTCTATATTTTCCTAAGTTTCTGTTATGATTGATTCAAATTTTATATCTAAGTTTGCATCTAAGATTTGTTTCTGTCCAAAGTTAGCACCCGTTGAGATTGGACGAAAGGCCTCGTGTTAATAGATCTTTATGAATATCGTGGCTCTTTTTATTTATGAAATATTGAAAGCAATGAGTAAGCAGCTAATTTTTGAAAGATTCGTCATAAATTGCACGAATTTCCGTTATAATGCAGTCTTGCCAAATGTTGCTGTAGAGAATTATCAAGTTAGTGGTTGACTTAAGTTACGAGTTCTCGTATGCGTGTATATTAAAGACTACAATCTGTTGATTCATTGATGAAAATTCGCCACATTCATGCCCGCTATTTAATTTTGTTTCTATGTCTCTGATCATGAACGATGGTCTAAAGCGTAGATTGCAATGATGTTCTTAACTTCCATTATTTATCCTTTCATTTTCAGAGCATTTGAGAAGCATGCCTTACAGAGACAATGTATGCAGAAAATAAAACATCTAATATATTGCCTTTCAAAAGCAAGTAGCCTCGATGTGCTATAATTGAAGTGCTTATGTTTTTTGTTTACATGTAATGTTGCATGATTTTGTTGCGCCATGAGCTCACCCAGCAATGGCGCTCTGTAATTGTACAGTTATTATTACAATTACTACAATACTATAATTACATTAGAGTCAAATAAATAAATGATTATCTACAAAATTAGCAAAATATCAAAGGGTTCATGCAAATGCTTTTAGTATGAAACTTTTAATTTTTGGCTTAATGTAGATAGCTGAAAAACAACTTTGCCAATAATGAGACTTGAGACTGAGCTACATATAACATTCCAGTAGTAGCGATAAAATATCAGGCAAAGTGCCAAAATACAAAATCAGCACTAACAGTGAATGTCACTTGATTAAAACAAATATTGAATATTGATTAGAATCACAATCGAGAATTGAATACAAAAATAAAAATAAAATGTAAAAAATCAATCAAACGGTTGCCGTTAACTGTTTATAGACTTGAACATGTACGGTTTGTCGTCAAAAGTAAGACTTGATTTGTCATCGCAGAACATGCAGCAATCAAGTTAATACACTACAGCAGCAATAGTAGCAACTAGAGAAACGGTGAGAACGCGAGTGAGTAAACGAAAACAAGCGTAAAACAACGAAAAAAGAACTCGGCATTCTCAAAGGCAACCAACCGCTGATAAACTCTACATTCCTGCGATTTAACTTACTGACTGAAGTCAACTGACTTAACCAGTTGATCAGAGGGCTCGGCGTGGCGGGCATGGCTCCTCAACAAAGGATTGGAAGGAAACGATCACCGTAGGAAAGCCGGCGTACGTTAACAAAAAGCGGCAGCATCACGGAACAACATTCAGGGGAGAGATGATCGTGAGGCACATACGACGGTCACAGCGGAGTCAGATCAACGGAATAGATGAAGAGGGCAGGAAAATTGTTCAAATCCATTGATGAAAACGTTCATGGATTTATTTAACTATTTTTTGTCAATACTCTATTTCGAGCGTGGGTTGGACTGAGCAGAAGAATGTCCAGGTCTTTGGAGATGTGATGTTCTCAAGTTGAATCTACAAGTTTCTCCTCTCCGATGACTATTTCGTTTGTGGTTAGATTTAAAAGGCTTACCTACTGATCGCTAACCACTAGCCACTGAGCGATGGGACCACTTGTTCATTTATTGTAATATACACGTTGCTTCATGCGAAGATATCTCCAATGAAGACCGGACGCTTATCAATCTTGATTCTCTTATCTGATTACCCAATTACTCGCAACAATGTTTTTATCATTGGAGCAATGCTGGGCTTGTATAAACATTATGAAACCACCCAGTCATGACAGTTGGTCACCCTTCACTGAGTCGGAAATGCACGAACACAATCATAGTCAACTGAATAATACAACTATTTTATGCTCTGAACAGCCCTTTCCGACACGACGAAGAAATGGAATTATCGCAAACGACTTTATGAGTCTCTTTAGGGAGTTCAATATTCACTACTTTATTTGGTTGCAGGCTAAAATGGTTCTGAAACTGGGCTTTGATAGCCCTCACAAGGAAAGCTTCAGAACAAAATTGAAATAATGGAAGCATTCTCAGCAATCTAAAATCTACGTTTCTGTTAAAATCTTAGCTGGAAAATCAACAGCTTCAGACAACTCGTGAGAAGGTGATACTTTCAAACTGTCAGAGGCCAATAGCGGTTTCCTGTCTGAAATTTTAACAGAAACATATTTTGTATGTTGATGAGAACGCTTCAGTTACTGAACTCTATCTTGAGGCGTTCCCCGGGAGTTTCACTAGAGCATTTTGAAAGACACATTTTATTTTCAGAAATCAAAATTCCTCAATATCAGTGTAAATAGCTACAATTAAACGAAATTTGAATGCTAAATAATGGAAATAACGTAATGGTACCTAAATTAGTTGCAGCGCATTTGTAAGCAGTGTCAGTATTAGTCGTATTTCCGAGAAGCTGTACACACAAGCATGATCTCTCTAACATCAGCATTCCCATGGTCACATTTTGCTAGAGCGTCCCTTCTGCCGACTACCAATGACGCTCTCAGGGGAGACGAAACCGCACGATCAAAAGGTCAATTCACCTGTCAGATGCCAGAGAATTCACTGATTCAAAAATCTATGCACCTCTAGCGCAGCTCTGAATAATGAAGAAATGAAATGAGTAAAATACTTGAATAATATTCTTGTTCCATGCAGCTATCGATCAACGGCTGGTCGGCGAATGAAAGAAACAATGAAATTAGTTTCTTGGTATAAGATCGATTATCCTGCCAAACCGATTTCAAGAGACCCGATTTCAAAGAGTCGGAATAGACAGGTCGCTGTTGCAAATCACAATGCGCCGTCAAATGTCGTTCCTGCGACACATCAGAGGAAAGAGAAAGGAAGAACAACTTGCCCTAACTGGAATGGTCGAGGGAAGAAGCACACAAGGAGGACAACGAGACACCTTCCTCACTTCCATAAGGAGAATGACGAACGTGGAGAGCAACATCATTCGAATGGCGAACGACAGAAAGTTGAAGAAGACTGATCCAAGTGGCCGTCCACGCGCTGAATAGTGTATGGGACTCACGACGACGACGAAGCGGATTTAGCAAGAAATTGATGTTCATATGAAAATCGTGAAGGAAACATACAATTTCCTGATATTCATTATTATTTCATTTTGATATAATTTTTCAATATATCAACCACATCGTAACTGATGTCTATTTCTGTAGTGTACATCGAAGTAGACACCAATTCTGCAATAGTGACTCGGGTTGGGGTGCATGATTGGACCCTGCGGTTGGAGAAATAACGCATCAGACGCACCCCAAAAACAACTCTATTACTCTATTTGCTTGATGAGTTATTATTACGAGAGTTGTAATCATTGAGATGCTTTCTATATCGATTCAGACGATCAAGTCATTGTTTATACTCACCAGCGCTCTTTTATTATTGAAGGTCCATTTCGATCAATGGACTACCTCTAATGATACAGTAACGGTTGTGGACCGACATGACTGGAAACCTGCAACTGTAGCTCCACTTATGCTTGATCAGTCTACAAAACATTTTCTGTGACGGTCATCTTTGCAATCGAGGTCGACACTTTGCGAGCGCGTAGTCAGTATGCCAATCTAATGCTTTGAACCAACCTCAAATCAAGAAACTAGAGCCTCATTGCTTGGAACTGTTCTTGCGTGCGACATATTGTAATCATTTCCAGTATCTTTACAACATTGCGTTTCTGGTTGCAGCAATAAATGTAGTGATATTGTCAGGATTTCCATAACTCTGAAATTTGATGAATTTTCTCATATACTAGTGCGGTGTTTTAATTGCTAATCTGTTTTGACAACCACAGAACTATGCTTTGACTGATCAACGTACTATGTCATATCTCAAATCCTTGGTGTACAGCGAAATAAGAAATCAAATCTGGCAGAAAATTAGTGACTGAAACTACTGAAACCTTTGATCTCAGCGATTCTGTTGAGAGTTGAAAATCGTGTATGCGCACGTGCACTTGCAATGATTCCATGTATTTGAGACAGAACATGCCCGCATATGTACATCAAACATACTCTATCAGTGTGATTCGATCAAAATGGCAACTTAAGGAAAAGTTGTCTACGAACATAAGAAACAGTACCCTAAAAATAAAACATAATTAAAGCTGCTCGATGTCACCTAAACAAGCAATACTGATAAGGTACAAGTAAATGTATGTTTCTTAGTTTATTAGATGTACCACGAGCGGCTGCCACAGACAGTAAAATCGAATTACCAGATTTTAATGGAAATAATGGACTGATGTACATGTTCTCAATGAGGACGTGACTGATTCTCCCATCAGGAGAGACTAGTGCATAAAGAGTGGGATAACCCGACTTCAAGCAAATTTGAGATACTGAAGAGGTTGGCGTGCACAAAATTTTTTGGGCAATAGCCATGGCCCATTTCATCATTTCCCTACCCATCCTTCTACAAATATGAAAACAGCCATGCGATACTTGCATGCTTGTTTTCCTGTCTATTCACTACGACAACTTAAAATGCGTTGATGTGATAACGAGAAGACAATGGAGAATTTCACGCTACAAGCTGCAGACAGACATAATTATGTCGACAACCCGACTGTTACTATGGAGTAGCGACTGACGTAATGTGCAAAAGTCAAAACTTCAATCTTTCAGTTAAACTATTTTCGGTATTCAAATAGCAAAGCAAAATATTTATCGCGCTGTCGAGAAACTTTTCTAAGGGATCTGAAAAATTGATTGCTGGAACAAACAAATAGCAAAGCTGTGAACGTCTTCGTATCCCTTTCATCAAATGCTTTAAGGATCGATTCATATTTGTAGCTGGATAAGAATTTGAGAAAGTATGATCTATGGAAAATTGTCGTGTGAAATGAAAAGGTCGAAAACTCGAAACTTGAAGTAGTGTGTGCGATTTTCTATGGAAGCAGTTGCTATCAAAACTGTTTGTTTTTATTCACTTGAATCTACAATCCGATAATGCACCATGACTTCTCTCAGGAAATACGATCACCTCAGACTGCTCTATACGCCACAACAATTTCTCAGCATGAATAAAGAAATTAACTGAAACGTTGATACCAAGCAGTTGACGACATCAACTTTATGATCACTGTGAATAGAAATCGATCAACGATAACAACATTTACTACATGAATCACAACAAATAGAAATCCGTTCAATGCCACTGATTTAGGACGTAGTATTGGATATTTAATGCAAACAACAGAGTTGAAAATATGACTAATATGACAGGAATGAAACATGAATTTGCTTCATTATAGGATATCATACAAATCGTGTAGCAGAAATATATATTTTCTCTATTGTCTCAAAGAAGACAAAATGCAATCTTACATTATATTAGAGCGTCATATTAGAGAAATTAAATGGAGTAGAACAGTCACGCGGGACATCAGAAGAACAGATAAGACCTAAATTTCACCTTAGAAAAGTGCAGCCCTTTTCGTAAATGAAAATTTTGAAAAAAGACTGAATGAAACCAAAAAGGCTCAAATATTCGACTTCAGATTACTTTGATAGACTGGGTCAAACTGCGAATACAAGCTGTAATTCTTATACGACAACAATAAGACGCATGACGAATGGGCAACTGAGCTATCCGCAATTTTTGATTTTCAAGTTGTTGTATTCATTCAATTGACAAATCAATATATTTCCTTGCTGTAATTACGGACTGAGCTTTGGTTATACTACTTCAGAAGTGATCAAACTCTTCATCGTTTCATGTCTTGATAAGTAACACTAAGCAGTAATAAGATCACCGCTGTTTACATACGATTGATCATTAACATTTACAGATGCCATTATCTCTCTCTCTCTCTCTGAAACCGTCGTGTTTCGTTTAATCAGCAGTGTAAACAATTTGTCTTAAGATACCACATATCATATGGACAGTGAAAACAAGTCCAGAAGAATGAGAAAAATTATCCTCATCAATATCCAAACATAGAATTTCTTCAAGCCTGTCCGATTAAACAAGAACCACTCAAAAATCAAACTGATCCTCCGTCATAAGTGAATTGATTTACTTCTTAGATTGCATATTACAGGCAGTGCGTGCTGATATGGTCTAAGTTGAAATCCGGATACTGTCTGGCAACGTCCACTGACGGACTCAACAGGAGTTTTGCTGTAGACCGAAGTTAAATATTCACTCAATGATCTCAGAACACGTTTCACTTTGACGGAGAAGCACTATGATTTTTTAAGCTTACTGTTGAGGAAACACTCACCATGAGTTAATTTCACATTTACTTACACCAACACAACTCGGAGTTCTAACTCTGTTTCGAATCTACGAGTATAATGTCATAAGTAATCATCAGGAATAAACATTGCTGAAATACTTTAATTGGTGTTTAAGGGAGTTGGGTTCCGAGGCATTGTTGTTTAAACAACCAACATTAGGCGGGAGGAGCATTGGTTTCATCTCATAGGAATAAACTGCAGGATGTCTGATAACCATAAATACGGTTTTAGTTTTATTATGATTAACTAAATCCACTGCAATCCGTCGTTCGTCTGAGGATATAATCAAGCATGTAGCCATGCTCATTGTTAAAACGACGATCATTTTGATAATCATTCCAATCGGGGACAAATCATACGATAACACACATGCAGTTTACAATCGCATGCTGAATAATAAAACAACGCATGGTTTCATACGTAACAATAATTAGAACTCTGACCCTCCCATCCATGCCGTCAACACACTCCGTCGCTGTGACAAATCCACAACATGAACCACAACGGTACTCGCCGCCTCTCCTCCTCTTCCACCACCTTAAATAAATAACTCCGATCGGATGAGGTAGTCGGATCCGCACCCGAATAAATCATTCGTGAAAAACAAAATGATGAAGACAAGCTGCTTACGACCAATCATTATGGACAGTTCGACAAGCAATCTGTCTTCAATTTGTCCTCTTAACGAAAGATATCATCGGATCGATAGACTACCCTGATAGTTCTCTCGGGTTCGGAATCGCGACCGCAACCGGTCGGAGCTGTGCTTGCGGTTGCCCTTGGGAATACCTGAGTTTTCGGAGGACTGCGCCGGGTCGGAGCCAGTCTTCTGTCCAAGCCGGCTGCCTGGCGTCTGCTTAGGGGAAAGTCTGGGTGGTTGATAGCTTGTTCTCAAATCCCTTCGAGCTCGAGCCGCAGATCGGCTACCTGACGGCGCCGAGGCAGCTCTCCGATGACTCCTCCCATGAGCAGACAACAGACAACCAGCGTGATAGACAGAGAAGGAGCGGCGCGACCCGGCGGAGCCACCGTTGAGCAGCAGCGAAGGGAAAGGCTCCACAACGAGGGGCATACAGATTTCTCGAGGAGTGCCGCTCCCAAATGCCACCCGAGGTCGTGAGAAGGCTGCTGCAGCTGCTTCCCCGGAGGCAAAAGTGCACGACATGGCCATCCGAGCCGGCATGCGACTGCTTCGCATCGTGTCGATTCTCGATTCCCGAGCTTGCGAGCGTCGGAGAAGAGAGGCCCTTCGTTCCTGAAGATAAAACAGGAAATTATAGTACATAGCGAGTAACAATTTATAGCTTTAACATATGATATTTTTGAGTTGGAAAGAGCCAGGAACTTATTCGTACCTGAAGATGATTACTGGATGGTAATCGAAAAATTTTGTACATCATAACTTAAAATGATAATTAACATCTAAAAAGTTCATGGCTCTTTCTAACTCAAAATATCTTATCATGACTAGCCAGGGCATATTCCAAGCTTTAATATACTTCGCTATGAGATCTGATTTAAATGTGTTAAATGATAGTGGTTTGGTAGCAGTGTACCAAGATGACAGATAAGGTATGGGAGATTTCATAAATATTCGGTTCTTTTCACGGAAATACGTAAGCCTCTTTCAACTGCTGCAGAATATTGCATAAATATTCCACTAAGTAACCATTTTTCCAAAGAAAAACAAAGAATTTCACATGTATTATACTGAAATGTGTGCGCAATATCAGGCCCCTTATCGAGAATCTCGATCGCTCTTGGTGATGTGGCAATTAAAATGAACATAAATCAAAGATCATCACCATAGGTGCATACCCCATCAAAGTGCTTCTCATTCTCACTCATCAAAGTGTCACTCCTCTCAACGCACCATTTGTGAGCCATCACACATTTGGAGGTCTTACATTCCGTGAACCTACTTCGAAGGTTAGGAATGACCCTCCACAAAAAATTGTTTCATTAACATTTTCTCAGCATCTAATCGTTCACTTAAGCGCCGTTTATTTGACTGCGTTTATGTGTATGTATTTAAATGGCCCGTAAGTCTGGTTTGTGATTTCTTCAAATATATTTCAGACCAGCTCCTTCTTGATCCAGTTGGACATTTTAATTGGGTCTGTGAAGTGAAGTGTGAGTGAACGATGATAACTACACTTACTTAATCAATCTCAATAGAGAGAAAGCTAACTAATTTGATTTAGTTTGAGAAATAGCACCCGATGATCAACATCACTGTAATATAGTAGGTGGCATGAATTAACGACACTAAGCTATATTTCAAATATTACTAAACTTCAACATAGTATCCTGAAGCTGTAGAGACGTAGCTCATTTCTTATCTAATTAATATGATATTTCTTAACTGTGGCACAGTGGTCAAGTGCTTGAACTAGCGATCTTTCGGTCCAGAGGCAGTGTCATTGCAAGTCGCCAGGAAGGGCATCCGGATTGAAAGATCGCAACGCTCCAGATTAAAGTCTGACTACGCCAGCACCGTCCAAGCCTCCAGTAAGGGGAGTAGTGACGTTCAACCATAATTCATTAACTGGTCGTACTACGACTGTGAATAACGGAATGAAAGCAACCTATGGAAAAGAAAGATACTTAAAAAGGCTGAGAGAATATCTCATCTGATGCCATCAAGTTTTGGAGGTTAACAAGCGATTTGATGCACCGTCAACATGTACAAGTTAATTGAACACATGTTGAGAAAATAGAATCGAAAAATGAGTGAAAATCTGGAGGAAGCATAAAATGGCAGAAAGGAATGGTTTCAATATCCCCAACGTCACCATGGCCACAAAGCTGTCATCACTTACTGAGAGAGGGAAAGTTACAGATCGATTCCTCAAGCTACACGTGATCCGCACAACGAGTCCCAGCTCATGTGAGTAGATCCGTTATCCTGCCATCCACAACTTCACGTTCACTCACATCGTCATTTGTGTTCAACAATACTGCAGTAAGAGAGCTCTGAGCGTGCACATCCAAGATTTTAGTCTTATTTTCATGCTCACATCCTTAACAAATATTTCTGTCTCAGTGATGAAGTCTTGCGGTTCGAATGACGGTTTGGTGAAAACGGTCAACAAGAATTGACGAATATCTTTTCATATTTCATCGCAGCATTGCAGGAGGATTCTCGAGTGCGATGAAGGTCACCAGGGCTCGAGGTCGAACAGAGTTCTGGCGGTCAAAAAAGTCATTTGAAAGTAGAATGTACACGAAACCTCATGAGTTGTACCGTTCTATCCCTAGGAACTTAGTCAGAAGGATAAACCAATAGAAAGCAGAACAGATTCCGCTCTGCATGCGAATTTATCAACGACAACAATGTGGCGAATAACTATGTAGACAAGGAAGTATTTAGGTAGGCTACCAGTTCATTTGCGATTCAGATCATTTACTTCACAAGAAGTCAGAATTTCTGAAGTAATACTTGGAGTATTATGAGTATTCAGAATCATCGACAAAGCTGTAATTCGAAAATGTTGATATGATATTTTTGAGTTGGAAAGAGCCAGGAATTTTTTAGATGTTAATTATAATTATAAGTCATGTTGTGCAACATTTTTCGATTACCATCCAATAATCATCTTCAGGTACAAAAGGGTTAGTAGAAGTTTGAAATATAAGGAATTTGAAAATGATATTTACAAAGAGATGATGATAATTTACAATGATATGAAAAGATATGGTAATTTACAATGATATGATATGATAGGATGTAGATATGAGCAAGTTGTACTGGATCATCTTCCAAGTACGAAAATGTTGAGTTTGAAATATAAAACTATCAAATTTCACTTATGAGGGATACACCTCACGCATTTCCTGGGTACTAAAGTCTCGTGATGATGAAAATTATCTCGGCATTCATTTATAGCAGAATAAAATGTCTAATTATTTGAAAATTAATGAATAAAGAAAAATTTATTCCATGAATCGCAAAAAAAGCCAAACTAGGTAATTAGAATGAAAAATGAAGAAGTTGTCTTTTTATTCATGGCACAGACAATGTTCTAGAAATGCACACATCTCTAAACTTCAACATCTCATTAACTGCAATCAATAGAAGCAACACAATTACTTGCATTCTAGTATCCGTCGATCTAAAGTAGTCTAAGTAAGAGTAAGCTTCCTTAATATTTCTCTCATAGAATGTTCCTATGGATATCTATTTCAGACGCTTGCTTTACGTTCTCTTAGGAAATGTATTGATTATGCTGCAACTGAAGTGCATAGTCAACATCTGTCGGTACCGGAGGTACTTCACCGTCATTTGAATTTCAAATATACATGTATAACGGCCTTTATACTCTTGACAACGATCACCTCCCTCTATTACGGCAAGTCAGACGATAAAAGTCATACAAATCATTCTGTGGACAATGTCAAAGGTCAACACATGTGACACTGTGCATAGAACTCTTAACCAAAGAAATGATCGTTTTCAAGAATTTATTTAGATCTCAAATTACTGCGAAGTACATCATAGTGACATTCATATTGAACATAAACGACATACAATGAATTACATTTAAGCAGTGATATTTTACTCTCGTGTAATTTTAGTTTATTTCGCTGTTTCGTTTCGATGTGACGCGAAAACAGCAGTTACTTTCTCTTATTCTCGTAGACACCATAAGGTCTAGAGCTTATATACAATAATTCGCATTCTAATAAGGCTAGATTATTTTCTTCCTTCTTGTCCCAGAAATTTGAAATACCCGTAAAAATTAGAGTTATATTTTGACATTGAAATAATGTGACTCAATTTGTTTCATCGGTTACTTGTCTGGCTGATTCTGAAGCTAAGTATTTGACAAAAATCAAAAGGCAATCTACATAACACAATAACATCACTAGGGATTTAGATATCAATAACCATAAAAGTTGATGTAAAACTGCTATGTTGTCGCTGTTGAATTTCGGCATAAGGTAGAATTCGATCGCAAAACTATCATCTGACTGATCGGAACAGATCCCGAAGAATTTGAGAAACACTTGTATACTCCGCTCCATTCAAGAGCAAACCGACTAAATCGACTGTAGCGGAAAATTTGATAGATAATACATATTCGTAAACACGACTGTTATGAAATTCAGTTATATAAAAACTCTTGTGCTCTTAACATGGGTGTGTGGACTTAGATTCTATGATGAAATTAGCATTAGATATAAAACTAGATGTCAGTCAATTAATGCAGTTACACACATTCTGAATCGCTTCGGTACGTGCTGATATCGCTATTATCTTTCAACTAAAACATATAAAATGCTTTATAAGTAATTCATACCTTTTGGACGAGGCTTTGAAAAGGTTCGGAGGTAAAGAAATTTTGAAAAAGTAATACATCAGGGGTGATTAATTTTCTAAGTCTTCTTCTACCGCATGATCACGTCTATACGCAAAAATCACTTGTTTTAACCTGCATGTTTTATAAGCGCACCTCTGCCGATAGGTTCATACACATCAGAACGCGATAAAAAGGCAAGGAATTTGAATTTGCAATGTATGATGATAGCTAAGCACCTACATGATAGCTTGCGTTCGTAACACGAACGTTTTTCTTGTTGTGTTTGGGTTTTTGTAAGTAGCGCACATTTGCTGTTTTTTTCGAGTTGATTATGAATCATCGCAAAAATTTGGATTGAGATAATTTGATGAAACTGTCTTTATAGCTAAGGACGAATTATCCTAAAATCCAATTGAACAAAGCAGATTTCCTTTATTTTCATTTTCTGAATCTGATGCAGTCTGCTTTTAGTCAACTGTATTTTTTTAATACAATATGAGGTCCATACAACGAACATGCTTTAAATGAAGTATTCACAAAAAATTATTCAAATTTGTGATAGATTTTAATTTTGAAAGTTTATGATTTGAACTCTAAACTAGTGTCGAGTTAGAGGAACACAGTCGTATTCATGTTTTGACCAGATGACTTCATGCCGAATTGAGGCCAAATTTCGACGAACGCAGACCCCACTACCACTATCAAGGTGATCAGCGAATGTCTAATTTTCTTTTCTTAGGTAAATTTCCCATAATTTTACGCAATTTTTCAGTGATGGTAAAAAGAAGGGAAGAAGAAGGGGGCAAAAAGAAGTCGATGACAGGTTTTATTACAGTATTTTAAAACAAACAGACATTGGAGTTACATGTTATGATGAATTCAAGCAGATTTTGAAAAGCAATGTTTCTCCTATGAGCAAGTTTCTGTGAAAAGAAATATCATTCCTAGGAATATTGTCATGTGCATAGAAATATTGTCAGCCTCTGAGGCATCTGAAGCGCAAGGGAATCATCTGAATAATATTGTCTATTCGAATTATCTCGAATGACCAACATCTGTGAAAAAAATCATACTGTAATCAGAGGTTATGGGTGATAAATAAGATGAAATATTGATAATTCATCGCAGAATATCGGTGAGAAACCTCAACCAGCTAACATAAGGAAAATTTCCAAAATTCATACTAGTACAGCATACTTGTACCGTAGCTGATGTGTCATACGCAATGCTTTTTTCGATATCATTCGATTGCGTTCATTTTGCGCGTACAGCTCGATTTCTACGTAAACTATGACAATTTCAATTTCCCATGCGGATATTTACGTAATGTTTGAACTATTTGTATTCTTACCATTAGCTCATGTGCTTTAAAGCGCGATCACACGGCACTAACTAAATAGAAATTGTTTATACTACTGGACTACTAGTAGACTATTACAAAATGGGCCAAGGAAAGATTACAATTCAGGTAAGAACATTCAAATTTATTGAAAAGTCACTTAATTGTATAATGCGGCAAAGACCACTTATAAGACGTCCTTGGGTACGGTTACTGTATGTTATTGTTCCCTTTGTGAGACATTGTCTTACTCATTCTGTATCAGCTCTCGACGACACGAGATCAGGGAAGCTGTGTGTGATGATTCACGGCCATCTCACGCCAACTTCCTTTCTGACAACGCATGCACTGAGAGGGTCGTCTGATCTGATACTCAGCTGATTATGCGATCGATGCAGCAGCGCATTCAATCCGGCGAAACGAATGCCATTTATCATCAAGCCTTCACTTCAGTATGGCCTAAATACACACAATCGATTAGTTACGTTACGCTCTAATTTTCCATAAGTGAGAAACGATGGGAAAGTATTATCAGCAATCGATTAAAGATTCAAATTTGTAAGTCAGGTTTCTATAATTACGAGAAGTATTTCTTTCAGCCAATTACAATCAGTAATTAACAACGACTGCTATTCCTTATCATTTAACAAACACTTTTCTCTCAAAACCATGTTAGTGAACTTAATGATAATGCATAGACATATTATGGTTAATGCTGAAAATCTCATTGTAACGAAGATGAAACTCTTATCACGTATTGGGGTGACTTCTTAACATCAAATGATTTGAAGATGTTCAGCCCATCAGTTTGTGACATACTATTTCATACTGACGGAGAATCTTGGATATTTAGTTTGCTGATTCATCCTCATTAATAATACATATAGAACATGCTTTGACATTTAAATGAAAAAAGCAAATTCCGTTGAAAATGATGGCATTCCAAAGAGATCGATCATACAACTGCAAGCATGTAATTAGATAGAATGCTTCATCGCCAAAATCAAAACAGGCAACCTTTCTCCTATAAATTTCTTTAAATTTGCTCGCACCATTTAGCAGGAAATGGAAAAAAAATCTTGCACATTAATTTGCGCGGATACTACACGCACCTTATGTGCGTTGCTTACTATCATATTCATGTAAGGCCCATATCATAAAGAGACACCAATTCATAGTGTTCACACTCAACGGGATGTTTATCTATTCCAAAATATATCGATTGCTTATCACTATCTATAGTGTTTGAAAAATGAATACAAACTCTTTCGCTTAGCATTTATGCGGCTGAATATTATGATTATGCAAAATAACAATATCGTTCAAGGTTCGTCTGTCTATTCTATCAAAGTTTGAAAAATATGAAAGTTAACAATGACAACTGAAAATGCTAGGTTACCAATTGAATCCAAAATGTCTTGAGTACAGTTTCTATCTTAAACGCTAAATTCTGGCGCAGACAAACAAGCGATGTGAATCCAGTGAACTATCCACATCATAAAATAACTATACGGTGCGCTTCTCATAAATGCCGCTAACATTGCAACATATGAATCCAAACGTTATTATATCTACTTCATGTCCGAATAGATCAGGAACAGTACTACGTAATTTTTCTGATTGATCAGACAAGGCGTCATAGTTAAGACCTTTACAAACAATTATATGTTTTCCGGTCTAAATCAAATTTTTCATCCCCAAACCTACACAACTTGAAATTAAATAATCACTTTCACCGAAGTCCTTAAAACTTGCATTCTCCATTTTCAAGGAACAATTGGCTATTAAGTTGTTCTTCCGTCTCAGCTAAGTGTAGAAGTTGTAATTTTCCGGATAAAATATGTCGAAATCATGTGGTCACGATGACCCCAAAATCTGCAGAAGATTTTCCGGACTTCAAGCATTTTGTCTCACCTTCATGTGACATAAACCGATGTTCCACATTCTTATCAACGACTTTTTACTGTATTTGTCTTCAGATACTTATTACAACAATGTATAGGCCTATATTAAAATCTAAAACTGAACAATTTGAAGACGTTGATTTTCCAATTAAATTTCATGAAAATAATAATTTCATTATAAATCAACCCAATGACTTAGAGAAGAATCATGACGCAATTCTTAAGATTTTTTAGGTAATTGTTAATACTTTCATAATCCATATCGCTTCATTAAGGTTTGTAATTAAAAGCATGCATAGCTGGAAAAGTGTGTAGAAGCAAAATCTCACCTCTTCAAGCTCTAACATCCGCTTTCGTCGTTCCTCCACCGTCTTCCGTCGTTCCTGATCCTTGCGGCGCATCTCTTCGATCTTCTTCCGTCGATCCTCTTGTTGTTTCACTCGAAATTCTTCAGCTTGCCGTTGCGCCTCCAAAATTTCCTGGATTTTACGCTGCCGCTCACGCTCATATGACTCCTTGGCGGTTTTCAACTTTTCTTCTCGTGATTTAGAGATTGCTGGAAATACGAAGGATAATGTATTAGTTTCACAAAATGGCAGATGCTGCACTGTTATTTGATTATCACTAATTTACACCAGTAGTGATAAAAAAGGAGTTTAATAAAACAAGCATTTGCAATGTTTTGTAAAGCCAATTATTATCTCACACACGCCGCTTGATGTGCCTATCAAGTCGCATAGGATATTCAACATGAAGAAGAAACTGATTCAGTGACAAATCATATTACATGTACTTCTTTTCTTACATATGCGTGTATGTGTGTGAGCTCTACTGAGGCACAGTCATCTGCTGCCATTGCAAAACAGTGACAGGGGGCTTAGTTTTCCGTAGAATTAAAAGTTTGTGCATTTAGAACGCGGTAGAAATTGAGCAGTTCGCAAAAACCGGTCATAGTGAAATATTGGTCTGAAGATTTCACATCAAAGTATTGAAATCGAAGACTTTCATTAGCTCAAAAAACCAGCCCTCACAATGCCTCACCTGACCGTGCTTCTCAAATTAACTAATATTTTTTCATAGTGGTTTCTGAAATTTTTATGAATTAACATGAAAGTCGTTAAAGATTAGTCAGCATGATTATTGAACTTACAATATTTTCAAACAACAATATATTTTTCCTGTCAACGTCTGAAAATGCAGAGGGCTATTAATGTACAATACTGTAGTTACGCGAATTATCAGAATGTCCCATTAGCGGTAGCTGTAGTATAAAGTAATGAATCATATCATTCGCATACTTTGAACATGATTATCAATGTTATGTTTACTGCATCAGAGTTATAAATGCACATGATGTCTGTCCAAGTGTCCATAGTCAATAGCAAGGATCTGCCTATCAAGCGACGGTCACTGTATTAAACAGAGGTTATTGAAGCAGCAGGCATGATATTAATTGCCGATTGATCAGTTATTTATGTGAAAATCTTATGTTGCGCCATAACAAATGAAGTGTATCCCGATGCCTCCATTGGAATAATCAGCAATAAAACAACTTTACAAACGCATTTGCTCGTCTTCAAGGACAGACTAATTGATAAGATGAAAAAAGAAGAAATGAAGGAACTATCAATAACAAATTTGAATGGTTAACGCAGATATGACACAGAGCAAGTCCTAACAAAATTGAGCCGCTAACGCCTTATGTTCCCGACCAAAAATAGTCTGATTAACAGAAGTAGATTAGAAAACTTAGCAAGTGCACCGTAACGGAGGCACAAAAGAGGCGTTGATGTGGGCCCATGTCACATCATTGCTCTGCTCAACAGATCGAATTGTGATGCATTCGAATATCTGCTGATGAACATTTGTTCGTTGAAATTTGAATAAAAAAAACTAAAGAGAAATTATGAATGATAATTCGGTCAGATTCAAAGGAATGCAGCGATTTTCAGAATTTCATTGGCTTTATATGATGATTAGGTGTATAGGTGATATGTAGGTGTAGCTATGCGACGACTTAACGACTACTGAAATAACGCATGTGTGACGCAACCCTGAGTAAATAAGGAAAACGAACATTTAGTTGATAGTGGTAACTTGAGTTCATAAGATACGAATACAAGGTCATCGGAAATAGAACAACTTGGCAATTCTATCTCAATGCACTGGAAATGGCTTAAAATTAAAGGAGGATATTATCTCAACGAACAGCTGTTCACGGAACACAACCGTCGCTTTCTCTACGATGATGCATTCATGACGTCATTAACTTTTCTGTAAACGGAAATGAAATTTACACAAATACATTGAGTAATGAGTTGGGTATGAGTGGTTGAGTTGGGCTACTTAACGTACATGATTTTCAGTTACATATCATATTTATCATACACAATTACATGTGAAAATTTCCCATAGGAAAAAGAACCTAGTGAATCTGCAAATAAATATGAGTTTTGGACCAGTAACTAAAAGCTCTGCTAGCGATCATATTTCTGTAAACTATGTGTACATATTTACGTGCTGCCGTTCAGCAGAATTCTCACGATTTTGCTCCACAGTTCATGGAACATTTTAAGAAGAAAACTGCATCATCAATGATATTGCAAGATGTTAAACTAAATTAAATACTACAACAACGATGATTTATCTGCAAAATGCATACAAAAAAAACAACTGCAAATTGACATTGTGAGCATGATGTAGTTAAATGAATTTATTCAACGGAAGATGCTGTAAGATACGACACACATTAATAACGTAATTTTATGCTAAAATTGATCCTCAAAAACATGTATATCATAACGTTGAACATCAATTCATCAAGCTTCATTATTTCACTGGATAATTAACACTAGAAAGACCGTTGGGTCAATTGACCCAGAAATGATAATATTTGAATCCGTACACCTCTAAAAATTTGCAGTAGTTGACTTATCTCCCTCGACTTTTCCTAAAACTGTAATGTGTTGAATATAAGCATAAAATAAATTTCACGGATTTGTTAGTTTCGATTTCTATTACCAATTATGCATGAAAGACCGTTGGGTCAATTGACCCACTTCATTCCTACACTCTAACGAAGCCATGCCTGGGCGTTCATTCACTGGTCGTGCATGCGCTTTTTGTTACAGTTAATGAATAATGCGCCTACACTCTAACGAAGCCACGCCTGGGCGTTCATTCACTGGTCGTGCACGCGCTTTTTGTTACAGTCAATGAACAATGCGCCTACACTCTAACGAAGCCACGCCTGGGCGTTCATTCACTGGTCGTGCACGCGCTTTTTGTTACAGTCAATGAACAATGCGCCTACACTCTAACGAAGCCACGCCTGGGCGTTCATTCACTGGTCGTGCACGCGCTTTTTGTTACAGTCAATGAACAATGGGTCAGCACTCCATACTTTCTTGCTCTATGATATTGAAGGTGACATTATTGATTGGCTATTTTCGTGAACGGAGTGTGGAGTAGCGTTCACTGCTATCGGAGGAAGTGTCAATGTTCATTTTCTGTCAGGATGGCTGCACGATCACGGCGCACGGCAGCTGAAATCGCGCAACTGCTTATAGCTAATGTGGATTCCGACGAGAGTGGAAGTGACGATGAAACTGAAAATGGACTTGCCTACGATCCATCTCCTGCAGTGAGCGATGAAGAGGAAAGTACTGACGAAAGTGAAGACCCTATTGAAAGAGAAAGCGTCAGAAGAAGTGCTGAAGCGAGAGAAATGCAGTTTACATCCTCTGATGGAACTCATTGGACTCGGGTGGATATTGGAAGCGTCACTGACAGAGGAAGAGCACCGGCACGAAACATTATACGACAAAGACCTGGTGCAACTCGTTTCATTTTGAACAGAGTTGATAACGAAGAAGATATTTTTATCGAACTTCTTGGTCATGACAGCATTCTTCGAATCCTTGACTTCACTAGAGCTGAAGCAAACCGACAAGGAAATCATGAGTTTGAAATTTCTGAAAACGATTTGTTCGCCTTCTTCGGACTGTGCATAATTAGAGGCGTTCTACAAGGGAAGAACGAGCCGCTATCATCATTCTGGAGTCAAGAATTTGGAATAAATGTGTTCAAGGAGACAATGAGCAGAAATCGATTCAAGGACATAAAACGCTATATACGCTTTGATGATAAAACAACCAGGTCAGAAAGAAGAGAAGCCAACAAGTTTGCAGCAATTCAAGAGCTATGGGAATCAGCAATGAAAAGGTGCGGTGATGCTTTTTTTCCTGGACAACACACAACTGTCGATGAACAGCTATTCCCCTGCAAGTGTCGGTGCCCTTTCTTGCAATATATTAGCGCAAAACCCGATAAGTTTGGAATCAAATTTTGGTTCATTTGCGATGTTGATAGCAAGTATGTTTTGAACGCGGTTCCTTACACAGGGAAGGATGAACAACGTGATCCACGCGTTTCTGTTCCTGAATCAGTTGTCATGAACTTGACCAAGGCTTACACCAACAGTGGCATTTCAGTGACGACTGATAACTTTTTCACCTCCAGCTCCTTGGCCAAAAATCTTTCTCAGAGGAACATAACTCTGTTGGGAACGATTCGACAAAATAGACGTGAAATTCCAAGGGAAGTTGCACAGTGCCTTGCTTCAAAGCATATTCCGGTTCACTCATCTGCATTCTTCAAGTCTGAAAACCAAATGCTTGCGGCTTACAAAGTCAAAACAACCAAAACTGTGCTGGTTTTATCAACTGAGCACAGATCCGCGAAAGTCGATGAGAACCATCCAAAGAAAAAACCGGAAATTATCACGAAATACAACAACACGAAATACGGCGTTGACATTTCCGACCAAATGTTGAGGTTGTATTCTACAAAGTGCGCATCAAGGCGATGGCCGCTTGCGGTTTTCTTCAACCTTTTGGACATCTTATGCCTCAATTCGTGGATCTTGGCGAAGGAAATGAACATGAGAAGTGCAAGAACACGCAGAGAATTTTTGTTACACATCGGAAAGTTGTTCTGCAGCAAGGCACCGTCCCGAAAGCGTCCACCTCATTTCAATATTTCTACACTTCGTTCTCAAGCCCTGCAGAGCGGATCATCTGAAGAACGGACGAGATGTCAAACGTGCAAGTCCAATAAGACAAAGGTAACATGCTGCTCCTGTCACAAGTTTGTTTGTGGCAAGTGTTCCTCTCCCCTGTGCAATTCGTGCAGTTCCTCTTAGACAGTCAGATGAGAGAGA
This sequence comes from Prostheceraeus crozeri, assembly GCA_907163375.1. Taxonomy (NCBI): domain Eukaryota; kingdom Metazoa; phylum Platyhelminthes; order Polycladida; family Euryleptidae; genus Prostheceraeus; species Prostheceraeus crozeri. The sequence goes on along the minus strand of CAJQUW010002510.1, from coordinate 320,949 downwards.
ATTCTTATCTCAACACTTTCAGCTTTTGTTATTACATATTTCAATAAAAATTGTTCACCGACATTATGTATTTTTTTTTGTTGTGGGTCAATTGACCCAACGGTCCTTAATGGTTAAAAAATTTTTGGTCTTTCTAGTGTTAATACATATTGATTTCGAAAACGTCTGTAGTACGAATTCATTTGTGAAATATTTGCTACATCGACAACATAAGAATCTATGAAATCGCAACAGCCATAATGTATTTTTCACTGACGTTGTGAGTTGATTATAGCCTTGACATGCTGATGCCATGCATCATTAACTTTAAAATAACACCGGACTTTTATTACCGTCTCCATAATAGAAGTATTTTTATGCATCCAATTACCAGTGCAAATGATGAAACCAACCAAGCGATAGAGACTTCAGTAGTGGGAAATAAGAAAAATCAAATTGAGTAGAATACATCTTATTCATGAAATACATTGCTTTCCTTCAGGCGTTCGATTTCATCATGCGTTTCCTTAATATACCCCAATTGAAAATTAATAGCTTTAATTTGGTTGATAGACTGATAAATCAATAAAATATGATACAAATATTTTCTTCATACATTTTAATGAAAGATATCATGTATGCTCCATGTGTAGACTTCAACAACGAATAATGTAGAACTAAATTTCAACTAAACGAAAAAACAATGTTTCAGCACTGAATCCTGAGGTATGAGACAAGGGGTTCATTGGAGGCTTCAACTGACAAAAAGTTGTTAGGTGTTGAACTGACGAGCAGAAACGCAGTTATTAGTTCAATAGCCTATTCTTGTTAATAGAAATCTACTTAACTTATTAGTGAACAAGTGAGAACCATAAAATGCATTGTACATGTATGGGGACATGAGAAAATATTTTCATGGTCACTAATATTATTTTTAAAAGCTGGAACGAACGAATATTACAAAAAGAGCAATATATCAGCTAAGTCGGTAAGATTTGAAGCGGAAGTTCTACCTTTTCGTGATTTGAGGCCCAGCAGACACCACATATAATAAGTGAGTGAAAGATTTCAAAAATCTCAAATTCTGAAATCCTTTAGTTATCTTGTAATTTCTCTCATGCCATGATGATACAGTGTCTAATAACTGATACGTGCAAGAAATCCCTAAGCGAATGCTTGAACAATGCTCTATGGACAACGATCAGTCTGATCGGAAATACTACATCTTAACAATATTCACTCAAAGCAAATGAAACAAAACACAAAGTTAGTCAACTGCAAAAATTAAATAAAACAACGCTCCACAAACTCACGAATGGGACACAGTTCACTTAAATGTTGAGAACTACATGTAAAATCTCCTGTTAGTATTCCGACACCTTCTTGGCAGCGGAAGAAATGTTCAAACATTGAAATCCGTGACAGTCTAAAGTTAACTACTTGTGTGATCTTGACATACGTAACGACACTGCATCTGATAATGGATTTTCGGATGTTTCATTCAGTTTCACATGTATGCAAACTGACTATGTCTATCTTGCATAGTAGCTGAGATTCATAGGGTATTTCTAGCTGTTGCAGTCATATTTCAAGAGAAGGACACAAGGGTGGGATCAGCTGGTACACCATTCAAACAACTAAATTGGTGCTCATTGCACGGTAATCTTCTACTGTGATGATAGATCAAATATTCAGTCAGTTCTCATATCCGATAGTTGACCTAAGGCCGTTTGAAATGCCTTCATGACTTTGTCTGCTTCGAGTTATGAGGGTGACAATTATCCATGCTGTCCTCCGCAAGATTGTGACTTTGATAATGAGTCTTCTATCAATTTGTTAATGGAGGAAGCAGTACTGAAAGTCTCATCAACATGACCAAAGAACACGAATCACATGAATTCAATATGCCCAAGGAAGCCAATCAACTAATAAATAGTTTTTTGACTGACCGCTATCAGCGTGTTATTTCGGACGGGTCTTCGTCGACGTGTAGTAGTGTGCATAGTGAAGTTCGTCAGGGCAGTGTAGTCGGACCACTTCTGTTCTGTATGTTTACTGATGATCTACATAGCCTTTGTGATAATTCTTTAACAAATCAAACATGCTGATGACGCATCAATAGTCCATTTTGTCAGGAATCGGTCCGAGGACAGGCTGCAGTTGAAACAATGTACACCAGTAGTCATCAGAAGCATGTCTTCTAGAGAATATGTTTAAGCCTTGTGTTCTTACCATCGTTACGAAACGTTCAATCACTCCACGTCATCTGATGATCGAGCCTGGTATTTTTCTGTCACAGGTTAGTTCTTTAAAGATATTGGGCGTTAGATTCACGCATTACTTGAAGTGGAATTTGCACCTTGACATTGTGCTATCGAAAGCAGCAAACCGAATTTTTCTGATTCGCAATCTTCGTAGAGTTGGGTGCTCAGCTGCTATGATGTTATCCACTTATGAAACCCTCATTCGCTCTGTACTCCTATATGCTTTTCCAACGCTTTGCACCGCACCACTTGTGCTACAAAGGAAATTTTTGAAACTCGAAAGGATTTTCAGAATTGCTGGATGCCATCCATCGAAACCATCTATCATGAATGTTGGTGAGGAACTGTGTGAGCGCCTCTTCTCTCTTGTCTTGGAGAATACATGCCATCCGCTCCGTCAGTGCTTTGCCACACAGCCGACCGCTTCTCACAGGCTAAGATCGTCATTTTCTATTCTGCGGCCTGCGTGAGCAAATACTAAAAGACTCCGTGATTCTTTGATCAGATTTTGTCGTTGAAGTATGCATGTACGTCAGCCTTCTAACTTTTGCTGTTTTTTTAGATGTTTGCCATTATGTACTCGCTCTCCGAATGTTACTTATGAAGAATATAAAGATTACTGTTATTATTATCACATGATCGATGTCTACAACAGTGAATGCCATATGGAGCTGGCACTATCAATGATGTTGTATTGTGGCTATGTTACTGATAAATCTCAAACTACATCGATCATTGTCTTCTTCAAACTAGAAATCCACATTTAGTGAATATTTTGTTTATTTTAAAGCAGTACATCAGCTGACCTACTGTTGAATTCACATTGATTAGCATGAGTTACGTTCACGTCGAACGGCTAGACGATACCGGCGATAGATCTGATCAGGAAATTCTCACTCGTGCACTCTGATTTCATAGAAACAAATATGAAATAACTTTTGAGGCGTTGATTAAGAGAAACAATGAATAAGACCTACAAGCTTGTATGAGTATCCCATAGAAATTAAAGTCTCCCAATCACCCAAAGGGTGGATACGGGCAATTGTAGCAGCAAGCATTTGACCACATCAAGATACAGCGCGGACATGACTGACTCAGGGAGGGAAATCTGGGAATTATGGGGAAGATTAGGATGTGCTGGCGACTTGGCTCGACTACAGCAGCCGCCACGCATGTTGTCTGTCGTCAAGGACGCGTTGCCATAACAGAAACAACGACCTCGCCTCACTTCTCCCCTTACGTTTCGAAATTCGATCACTGATGGTCGATAATGAGACGGTGATTACATAATTTTAAACTGTCACCCGATTGAGTGCCGCAACATTAACATTACAGAAAAAGCAGATAATTACATGAATTCTCCGTCATTGTGAGATCCTCCGAATCTGCATGGATGGAGTCCAAGTCTGAAGAAGGGAAAATAGCTTGAAATCCATCTTTCATTATCAAATTTCGAATCCTAAGTTCACAAACGAATGAAGGAGTAACATTTCTTTCACAATCAAATGGATGATAATAATAGTCGCTTTGACTCATCGTCAGCACTAAAAAGGGACTATAATCCTAAAAGTTAAATTCCCGTGTACCTTCTTTCTTGGTGACTGAGTCTATCCGCCATAATTGACAATGAATTCGCGAATGACATTATGCTCAAAGTTAAGATGTAACATGATCATATTTATGAAAGTGGTTGTGAAATGGTCAATAGGCAATGCATAGGGGGATTGCACGACATGTCCCGGTTTAATCATAACCTTATCTGAAGTGATTACGCACGATAGTTATAATACGATGTTAAGTTTGAGCAACCTTGTACATGTTAAGATGATTCTTCAACATGAAAGGATATTTAATTAACGTTAATAATCATGATTGATATTGCCTTCTGCGACCTCGAAATAGAAGAAGGGGAAAGTTATCATTCATCGCTTGATTGTGCTATTCGTGTACACTAAACCTCAAATGCATATATGCAAAATACACGTACATGACCCTCTTCCATTTTCGCAAGATGACATTGACTGCAGGCCATATTGACAAATATTCCCACACTAATGAGCTCTTAATCTTTAGCAAAGTTGTCTTGTTAATATTCTATTTGTGTGCATATTTTGTAGATTTTTCAAACTATAAGATTGTCTTTTTAATCCAGACCTTTTAGAAGCCGTTAAGATGGTGAAGAAAATCATCGCTTTCCATAATATATATAACTATATTATAGATATTACTACTTAATGACATCATTATAGTGCCTATCCTGCAATTTCAAGATGAATAATGTCAGTGCACGTTCATAATAGTATACGATGTATTATGCATAGCAGATTTATGTAGTATATGTGCATGTACATTATGTGATTCGCATCTGATCACAAATATGCCGGTGGATGAAAAATCATTTGTCAAATCTAACAACATGATGGGAGTCAGCTGAATCTGGTGTCATATAAAGAATCGTTATTTAGAAGGTCATTTGTTTCAAATTTTCTTTATAAATATCAGTCTCCAACTACCCTTTTATTATAAATTGACTTTTTATATAGCCACTCTTTCTCCATGAGCATATTATAGATCAATTAAAAACGTATACTCGTATTGTGATAGAATCATAAGGAATTACCGGAGTACCTGTTCTTTGATAATTATCACGAGTAAGTATTCATGCTTCTTAAATTAACTTGAAATTGTGCTTACTGGTAGATTTCTGATATCCCTTAAACTAGAATTCCTCAAAGTCGGATATTTTTGTTATGCAATGTCCATAGGTAGCTATGTCTTGATTGACTGTGTTTATGAGGCACCATCGCCTGTGTTAATACATATTACTACTGTATATCTTATCGAACAATATTAAAATGTATGAGTCGAGCAATAATTCAAAATATAAGTGAATATTAGAGAACTTAGTAATATCTTATTAAGATTTGACTGGCCAGATCAATCGATTCTGATTTCTCAACTTTACATAATTTTATCTTTTGTTCCAGAGAGCCCCTAAAAGTGTCATTATATTGGAAGTCGACAGGAAGGGCATCCACACTATATGTGCCACACCGCTCCAGGAAAGTCCGACTATGTCAGCACCGTCCGAGCCTCCAGTATGGGGGCGGGGAGGAGTGACGTTAATGCTTCATCATATAAGAATGTGCTAGATCAGATAAGATTGTTGATAAATGATAAATAGAATTTTGAAGTTTACTTGAGTATTCTTAGACTGATTGGATGGTTGAAAATGAAATAAATAAATATTTCACAAGATGTCTACTCACTAATTCAGTCCTGTTGCGAAATTATTCGACGAAGAAATACTTATGAAAGTATCTGAACCTTCCAAATTGTAAATAGGTCACTTCATATAGACACAGATTGCCAACAAATGTATTGCTGTTGATTCAAGGGAAACCGGATGTCTCTATCAACAAGTCATCGATAAGCTGTCCGGTCAAACGTGCAGCTGGAAAACTGCGTTGATTCACACACAGTACATATATACCCATCGTGAGACCAGTACTTCGTAAAATATTTTTTAAAATCAAATTACGTCTTGTTTTAGATAAGTCCTTTACAATAACGTAGTGGCCCCACGAACCCCTCTACCGAATACATTGCAGCCTCAACTACCCCTTCACTATCAAGAGTGTTATTTGTAAAATTTATGCCGTTCTTGAAGAGTGTTCCCGTCGGTGTTAAAGCCTTCTGCCTTGCTTAACTTATCAAAACGGCAACGGCATCATGGATAATGATTGCTTTTCAATCGCTAGTTGAGGTACGTAGTCTAAATCATTGCGAAAACCTACATCAGATCCAATAGGACTAAGGAGTTTAATGATTCCATTTTTTAATAGAATTTATAGTAAACAAGTGACTATCTATTGTGACTAATAGTGCTTGATTGAACACCATCAAGACGAGGGATTGTTGGTTTCGTAAAATTTCTCATGAATGATGATAGCAAGATAACGTCACTGCAACCTCTAAAATTTGCTGATTCTATGCCACCTAGTAGTTATCGTGTCTAAATAGTTCCCGCACTGGGTATATTTTTACGCAAACGACGATGTTATTTCATCTAATAAGTATTATTCTCAAAAATCTAGATCATTATGCTACTTTAGATCATAAAAGAAAGGTTTTGATATATTTATTTAAGATTATCCACGATCTTTGGCAACCCACCTATGGTCGAAATAATTAGACAGTTGATTCTATCTTTTTTGAAATTAAAGATGCAATTTGCGGACGTTCAAGGCATCAAGCGATATTGGGAGTGGTGCTACTAAAAACATGTTTGGTTACTTTTTAGGCCTCCCTGAGATACCGTTGCGAATCGGATCGAAGTGCTCTCAAAGGGAATATGGGTCTGAAATGTGCTAAGCAGAATTGTGATTCGCGAAAATACGGAATTTCTATGAACTGAAATGATCGCTATAAGCTACATAAACTTAAATTCTCATCATATTGCAAGTGGATATCTATAATTTCAAATTTTATTGTTCATTCAAATTTCAGTAATGTCATAAAGATGAATGTTTTTTGTCAATTGGTTGTGGTCAACTAATTCTACTTCAGTCACAGAAAGTGAAAGTGTTCATACACAATGTGGCAACTAATAACCATTAAAAAACTTTGAACTGCATCTAATAACTACAGAACTGATGTTTTTTGAAAATTGGATGTCTTAATAACACAGTGTACACTCGCACTGAAAATAAATTAGCTACATTTCTAACTGTATGCTTTATTTGATGTTGAGGAACTAAATTTCCTTCATCCGTTTTCCAAACTCTAAAATATGAGGTTTCGAATTGAAGTAGTACGTACTTTGTGACATTGGAGGTAGTAAGTACGTGTAATCGAACGGGTATAACGGAGGAAATAGAATATAGGTCTTTAACATGACTAAACTAAACAGCAGATAAATTTAGAGCAATAGATTGTCACTCAATAGGGATTGATGATCACAGATGAATACCAAAGTAAAGTTTCGATACAGGCTGTGAAAGTACATGATATGTGTTTGAAAGCAAATAGATTGAGTAATACAATGCAGATGAAAACTACGGAATTGCCATTGATACAAATATTCAAAACTACCTGACGCATTACTGGGTTTGTTGTTATTCGCGGACAGGCATTGGCTTTCGTTATCTCCATCTGAGCTCATATTTTGAACGTTACCATTCAGCAGATCTCCTTGATTCTGTTCCTCTTCTGGAATTGCTGCAATAGTAAAAGAAAATGCCTTCAAATACCGATACATAAATATATATTACGAACACATGAAGAATTGTCGATACTGAAAAATGAAGTCAATAATGTGACTTTTGAAAAATCATGTTAAGAACTGATATCCCTAATAAAATGAGAATGTGAGACACCGGTGTTACTGTTCAGATGACCAAGTACCAATCGCACACGTAGTGAGCTTGGCTATTTTAACACTGATATGAAAAGATGCGATGATTGAGTGTAACATCAGATTCCCACAATTACTAGTATGACCAATGACCATGTATGCAATTTCGTGCAATTGTACAGTTTGTGGTGTTATTACATCAGGTTTGATTTTTTCAGTGTCAAATTGATCATTTATTTCGATATAATGCAACCGTGAGTTGCGTCTTTAATGAAATTACACAACAATGTATCAATTTGCCACAAGATCTGTGCAGCATCAGCTTGATAGGAGACTAAGGAATAATTCATTGATTGCATAGCATCGAAAAATTAAGAAAGTCAGATTGCTTGATTTTTACACGATCATAATACCCATATCAAGAGATGTTTTATGACAGCACAGCAATAGGTCACAGATAAAGAAAGGTCAGCTATTCAGGAGAATGAATGGTCATTTAGGTCATCAGAATTTTCACGCTTCGAATAAATATTTATGAATAATTTCAATAATTAATATTAATAAGTAATTCGCTAAACAAAGATAATGAATTTTACAAATAATGAATCGCATGTGAGATAATTGCATTAACGAAATAAGAAAATTATGCAAGTAACTACCTAAGCTTTACCCTCGTACCGCATGTGTTCTAACAAAATGCACCAGTATCTGATGAAAATTTTAAGTAGTAGGAAACTGATACTAGTTTTCTTGCTGCATATTCGAGCACATTCGTGCACGCGTCATCTCTGTCAAATACATTATTTGACTACCCATCGTTCGAACTAATATGTTCTATGGAAATGAATGTCGTCCATCTAGCAATCACTTGATAGAAAATAAAAGAAAGCTTAAAGAAAGCGCACGTTCGCAAATCATGTGCATGAAAAGTAATCAATCATGGAAGTGAGATGCTATCTTGTAGAAAAATATCTCAAGCTATGAAATTAGATGTCGTTTATCAGACAGCATTTTACAATGTCCACGTTATATTGTTCAAGTAACGACGACAGATTAGTTAGAAGAGCATCAATCGCTTGCAATTTTCACGTCAATCAACAATCATATTCATACCACATCTGAAATGCATTATGTGATGACAAATTAAACTAGCTTAACAGATGTGATGATTCTGATGAGAAAATTCGACTATTCAGATGATAGCTCTACAATTTTTTTCAGATCACTGAGACCTTAGTTCACGAGGTTGTTATTTTTTTCGAAGCACATATGAGCAACCATTCATTAGTTGATTCATGCCGATGAGGCAAATGAATATGAGCACCATGCTTCTCATGGATCCAGCCAATCATGCTCTGCACATAATCGGTGTAGCTTCCCTCAATCAAGATAGCAACTTAGAGAGGGGATGATGGTCACCAACATTAAAGAACAAGGGGAAGCATGTATATTTCTTCGGGACAAGATTCTAGCCTATAGATTTCAAAACTATAAAATACCGTTGATGTGAATTTTCACTTGTATTCGAACATGACTTCTACTGGCTGGACTCTGTCCTTCTTTCAAATGCCTGAGGTACATTTCAGTCAACAGTGACTCTATTTTTTTGATAGATGCTAATCTTTCTCTATTATAAATTTAATTTTTGAGGCTGTGAATCTTAAATGTACAGGACCGCGCTTGGTCGAGTTTGAGCGTCCAGGATTAAGCGGTCGAACGCGATCGCCCTAACCAAGTTCCTGTTGATGACCCCATTAGAAATAGTCAAATAATTTGTATGCATATTTTGTAGAATTCTATTTCACGTTTTAGCTTAAGGAACTAATATTAATTCTCTTACACACCTGGTAGATTTTAGATAGCGTAATCCCGCTGTGTTAGCTAGATCTGGTATTTTGATTGGAAACATACCTGTCCTCTTATCATCTGAATGGGCAGACTGTTAAATAGGATCTTTTCAATACATAAGTGATAAACATAATTTTGAACAGAACGACTTACTCGCCAATTCATTACACATGAGGAGAGGAGAAGCGTTGTTTGTCCTTCTAGTAAGTATTTTTAAAATTTTTGGACATTTTAGGATACAAAAATTTTCTTTTAAATCATATTTTGTACCTATGGAAAATTAACAAGTCATTAGCTTGTTTTTTTTAAACTTTGTTACCTTGACGCACTTTGCTACGTTGAAATGAATTACTTTTAACAGTACTACTTTTCATGATGCTGTATATACAATCAATTAATCCATTGTCAATAATTCAATTATCAGATAACAAAAAAGATCTTTCACGCGGTATCGCTACCATGTAATGACGCACTTTCTTTTCGGTAATAATTTCCAATACAACGCATCTGTTGTTGCCTAGTTAACATTGGACTTAATAAATCAGTCAACCATCAGAAACTTTTGTTCATGCAACTGATATCAACCCTGCTTTGAAGTTCTGGTTTATCAGTTCGTCATTACAATGCAGTCAAATTATACAACGCAAGTCATCTTAAGTGATGCGCAATTGCAAAAACCTTTATCAAGAGGGTATTTCTTAGGACACGATTGTTTCCTATTATTGAACTCAATTTAAGTACAAACTGTTGGTAATTGAATTCGTGTCGCTTGATAATTATTGTCCGGAATCTATGGTTAAAAACATGGAGCACTAAAATATAGCGATCCACCTCAGTTGAAAGTATTCATTTACGTGGCGCATTTTTTTTCTGTTTACTTAGGCAAAAAGTATTCACATATAATCACAATTCCTGCATTTGTATGAAGTTTCAAAATAAATTACAATTGACACTTTCAAAACATATGTACAATTGTACATACATATACTTGATATCCTCAATCGCTTAAATATTACAAACCAGTAGATAATGCACATAAATGATATTAATTGAAACAATTGTCAAGGCGCTTCCATTCGATAAAGCTTATTTTTCCTAGATTTCATTTCATTGCGCGACAACCTAGAAGCACAATTAACGAGACAATGAAAAATACACCGAACAAGTCTATCTGAGAAATAGGCAAATTTTGTAATGATATAATTATTTTGTATTGGAAAAAAATACGAAGGTTTAACAAAATTTAGATATATTTTTCAATATTTTTTTTTGAAGCTTCCATGCTCTGATGACACTAGTCAGCGGCAAAAATCAGAGACCAGTCAAAGAAATTAAATTGGCCTAATACCAAATTCTTAGATTTTCAACATTCAACGGAGCAGTCTTATATTGAATATTAAAGCTTGAATAAAAATGATAAATAATAGGACCTTTTCAATAATCGCTAGTGTGATGCTAATAATGCCACGACTTTTGTGTCTTTATTAGAAAAAGGTCATCACTTCATCTGACTCTTTAAGTCTTTCGAAATTTGTGGTTAAAGCTAATTTACTAAATTATCAATTAACAAAATCGTTCTGAAACAAGTTATCAAGTGCATGTGCTACTTTCGTAAACGACAATCATTATCTGTCATTTGGACATGTATTTGAAAACGATGTAAATTTCTGCTTTCCTGTCGTCTGATAACTGTCAATTCAGTTCTCTCATTTATTAAGAATTTCGAATATGTTGTGTTCTCACTACTTGTTTGAATGAAACACAGTAAATTTTGTGCGACAAAACAATACCCAAAAGACATCTCCAGATCAACCTCATCATGACAATAATTTCCCATTTATCAAGCTTAATTACACGCAATGAAGCCTACTACACGTAAGCTCCAGTTTCTAGTACCAAATTTCATGCATTGCGAAGTTACACAACAATTTGCTTAGATGACGTTTACGAATTAACGAAGCATTGTCACAAGATTCAATGGAATAAAATAAAGAAAAAGTAGTTTCCTAATTGATGAATAATATTAAACCAGACTTCGACACGATTATTTGGGAAGGAATTAGTCCAGTTATCAATGACTGATCTACACAGCAATTCTTTTGGAATGTATTTTTTAGTGCGTGATACCTAGAGTCCCTATTTTTACTTAAAAAAAAGTGATGATATACCAGACACTTACCATTTAGACAACAAAGAGAAGCAGTCATTATTTCGAAGGTCGAAAATGTGATGCAAAATAATCACGTAATACGAAATCAAACATAACACAGGAGATAGTTGAATTTACATTTTCACACGTAAGCTAACGATAATGAGCTCAGACAAAACTCAACGAACAGTTTGAGAAACGTATTTAAAAATGCATGTGGCAACAAATCTCTTCGTATCGCCTTTACCTCCATCACCATGGTAACCAGGGAAGCTATCTTTGACTTCTAATTTCGCCAAAGAGGCAGTCGTATATAGCAGTTGTAATAGTAATCGAATGTACCTAGATAAGAGAGGTGTGAATCTTTCTACGATCTTCATCACAATGCTTCCTGGTAAAAAACAGTCAACATATATGTGAAAAACACAAGGCATGGATATCGGATGAGGGCGTTGTTTTTGTATTAGAAACGAATAATGCAAACATCACTTCAAATACAGATACATGTATGCTATGTGCGCGTCTACCATTATCACCGATGCAACTTGCCATAAATAGGAGCGGAAACTGATCACATGAATATTTCATTGTCATCACACTAGATAGTCTGACAAAGCATTAAATGGTTGCTTCTCTATCAAGGAGCAGTTATTGATGATTTTAAAGATATTAGTTAAATGCATTTGGAGTTATTAAGAACTCCAAATGCTTGATTCCAGCAAAATCAATATACGAGTATAATACGATAAACATAGATCCCCACATGAAATAAAAATATGAGGCCTGAAAATAAAACGATGGTTTTTTGTTAAGGTTTGTTATTGATGATTATGTTGGTGATTGTTTTCAAGCGCTTTTTAAATGTTTTCATGTGTATGTTCCTGTTTCTCATGTTGAAAGATAGTAGAATAAGTCAGTCCTCATCAAATCAAAACTATTTAAGGTTAAAACAATCATACGCCGCATAATATTATTGGCGTATTTCTATGAATGGCTTGCTTCTATGAATCTATGAATCGAACATCAACTCAGATAACAGAAAGATGTTTTCTGATGTGAACAACTTTATTAGAAAGATCTTGGATTAAGATAAATGACCTATAGTTCATTGCAAATCAAATTTAAAGCAGCCATCGGTTTGAAGACCTACATATCTAAATCGATTGGATCTGAAACAATAAAATGTTTAAATATGTTAATTACACCTTTATAACCGACAAAATATCGTCACTAAAGGAATTAATGGGATTTGATGCATGAGTGCAACAGAATGTGGATGATAAAATTAGTACCCACAAATAACGTTTTAACCGACTGGATGGCAACCAGTGAGTCAAATCATTCGAGCTTGACAACATGGATGGAATGAAATTAATTGTGTTTCTAAGTGTATTGACAAGCACATTTCCATGCAGCAGAAAAGAAAGAATAACGACCAGGCTGAATGCAAAGTCCAGTGATTGGTAAGTCTTATCGCAAACAGCCAACTCACCTCCGGTGTTGACGAAAAAAGAGACTGGCTTCATAGCGAAAGCGGCTTGATCTGAAATTCAGAATCGTATCTGATGCTATTGAACGACGAAAAATTTACATAATGTCGTCCATGAAATGATGAACAGGCATTCGCTTTCACTTCTGAGGAAGAGAGATGGTGGAAGCACGACAATGATACGATGAGTACTATTTTCAACACCAACCAGTCGCCGGTATGACCATGTTATTACACTCATAAAAGTGGACTTATGACAATCACGCCATTTGTTAAAAGCTGTGTATACAAACAGACAAATCGATTGCACTGAAACCTTGCTTTAACAAACTACACTGAATCCCCACTGCTGAGAATTATTGATTGTATCAACAACCAATGCTCTATGTTAAGAATTTCAATCGTAAAACATGCAGCTGGTGCAGAAATTACATGTCAGCCATACAGTATAACGGTGGACTGAGGTTATCTATTGGTTCTTTAAGAAATCTAAGAATGTATGAGAGTGTGAAACACTCATTTCTTTTGAGTACATACTGCCGAGACATTGCTATTAGTAGTCTTTGTGAAACTACATGATTTCAATAGTAAACGGAGACTTGTGGGACGATCACAATGACAAAAAACTGAATCGGAAATATTCAGCAATACAGACATGTGACAATGTACATGTATAGAATCGGTAATTCTCATCGGACAAGATCCGGATCACTTTCGTCCCTGTTTACGAATACAGATAAAATGCTCAGGGAAAATCCACTTGTTTATGTCTTTCTAAGAATATTAAGCATTATTTCGAATTTATGGATGCGAAACTTTCAATATGCTTGTAATTTATATTTTCAAAAAGTCAGTATTGTTGAGCGATTGAATCTCTAATGGACGTTTCATTGATTACAGAAATGATATTCGAGTATAAAGCGAATGAGTTTCAAGCAAGATTAATGGCAATGATGAACATTCTTTAATAACTATTATCGTAATTAATTTGTACATAAACATCTTATTCAAGATTGTCACAAAGGCAAATTGCTAGCATTAATCACTTTGAAATAATGATGATCCTGATAAATTGATCTATCGACACGCAGCTATTGTTCATACATAATCGATCATAGAATTACAGTGCTGGAGCAAATTTAAACTCGAAGAACAAAAGCTAGCCTAGATAACCTCTCAATATGTACTTCCTTATTGCATAGCATATTTATGAACAAATCATCAGCCAACATTGCAATCCGATTCATACTGCAACTTCAACTAATGTATCCAATGTGTATTCTATCCATTACTTGCACTTGAAAGTCAGAGAAATGACATATTTTAAGTTATCTCGACTTGCACATTTTCCGCATCGATTAATATCTCTAGTATATGGTATCCGAATATAAGTCCTGATATTCATAATATGTATATTTTATAATATTCATTTCAAAAATTACTGTAAATTACCAATCAACCAATAGATTCAAGGCATTTGAATGATCCCCCCTACTTTTCCTAGCTTGTTCAATCTGCTGATCATTACTCGTTCACCACTCAAACGAGCTACTGGTATCAACCCGCTCTGATCGTTCATAGTCTACAGCATCCGCTCAATCATTCATTCAAGGTCAAAACAGTGTTCAGGCCTGGCAGTGACTTTTACTGTTTATCTTATTCACTCTATCTGTATATAATGACTTAACTTTTTTTATTGCCCACGTTCCCGAAGTGTTGACCGGAAAAGAATCGGATAAAGGCCTCGTATTCAATGAAATTGCTTTGTCTCATTTTCATTACCAAAGTTACAAGTAAACAAATGCTTCAAAATAAGTTTCGATAAATTGAAAAGTAGTCTTCTGATGAAAACTTTCTACATAAAAAATACATCAAGAAGATAACAGTGCAGGAAGTTAGTATGTGGGCAAAGCAAAATAAATGAAAATTGCTAAAAAATAAGTACGTCTCAAATCGCATCGAAAAATTAGTCTTGCACTTGCAAGACTATCGGAGTAGACTAACACGTATAATGGATAATGGAAAATAGAAGAATAGTACAGAAAATCCTTGCATGTGATATAGCAATTAAAGCAACATGCAAGTACTGCATTAAAAAAGGAAGACGTCTGAGTAAGCTTATACGAACAAAACATAATACTTAATAAGAGTGCGTAATTCCATAAGTCTGTGATAACAATTTCAACAATCACACATGTACTTGCACATGTACATGTATTAAAAAGCTAAACAATAGAAGAAGGACAATCATGTATGCGAAGCTAAGCGCATATAAATCCTTGTGCGTTATTTGTTTTATAGCAGCTAAACAATTTACGTGTGCTTTTGTAGTTAACAACTCCGAGTGATTCCATACGTAGTGTGAAACTAAAGAGGACAGATAAAATTCAGAAAAGCTCATACTGAAATGGGGAGTGCTTGAGGAACAGCTGCAGGCAACCAATTATTGTCATTGTATTGAGAACTTGAAGAAAGCTCATCAGCATTCATCTGTGTGTGACAACACGATTTTTTACAGAATTTTCACATCTAGCACAGCTACCAGCCATTAACAAGGCTAGGGGCAACTAGATGAAAAAAATACTAAATATATTTGTTTTTAATAAACGAAAGCTAAATAACAAATGTTCTAATCTGATCAAGTTGTCTCCATCAGAAACCTGCTGGCATGCCTCTTGAAAGTATCAAGATTGCATTGGTCAGTGAAAGTTGTCTGGGGAAGCTTTTCGAGCTTCTTGTGTGCGTTCTAAGCTCACATGATAGCATGTGAGTGCATTAGCTCTGCGTGTGCTTCTAGAAAAGATCTTGTGTTTGGGTGCGCATTCATGAGCTGTTTCTACCGAAATAATATCTGTAGAAGAGACTGTGAAACAACCCCCCGACGGAGAGAGGCTGCAACTCGCTAGCAAGTATTTCATCCATAAGATTCTTGACAGTTTCTCAAACCGTTGAATGAGGTTAACATGTGTCTTTCTGGCGCCAGTCCACAGATGACAACAATACTTCATCTGAGGACGAATAGCGGACTTGCAAAGATAGCAGAGTCTGTGGTGGTAGACAGCTGCTGACACGATGAAGGCTACCAATGCGTTGACCTTCCTGCTTGCAGATGGACTGTATGTACGGTTTCTATGACGAGTCCTTCGTAACCGTCAATCCAAGAAGGAAATGAAATCTTGTTCTCTGCTCCTATTATCTGCCATCTTAGTGCTAAGTTGGTCATCATCTCCTTTAAGTCATGAATGCAGAATAATCCTGAGTTTTTGAAGAATTGAAAGAAACAAACTATCTGGCGACCGTACGCAGGTCTTCATTAAGAATTACTGATCTCGTCTCATCTTGCCTGTGAAGAACATAAATCAACATGTTCAGTGACACATGACAGAAGACCTGCAGTTGATAGATTGCCTGAAGCCACGCTGTTCTTCTGACAGAGGGTTCTGGGTTTCAAAGAAGTTAACAACATGTTCTTCAAAAATCTTGCCAGCATTTGGAAGCATGGTGATAGGACGGTAACTAGATGGTAGAGATGAGTTAGAACATCTCTTTGGAACTAAACTCGCGGAACCTACTTTCTAACAAGAGGTGAACTAACGGGTGGATAAACTTCTGAATAGCTTGGATAAAAGTCGGCAAAGCTCAGGTGAAAGGTGCTTGAAGACAGAAACCGGGATGTCAGCTGGTCCACTAGACTTTAAACTAAGTGTTTCATCTGTGCGCGTAGGAATTAGAGGTGGAATTCGACTTCCATCGTGCAATATGTATTCTTCACAAAATCCTTGCAAAGAAGCTCGGCTCTGTCTGCTGAAGATGTCGTCATCGAAATGATATCGTGAAAGCTAATGACGAATGTCTACGAATGAATACGTCATAACGAAGTGCTGGGATGGATGATCTGCTCCTGTAAAAGACTCTATTAGTGATCCTCCAGAAGTCTCTAGATCGAAGATTTTGGGTAGCAATGGATTTCCGTACACACAATGCGCCGCCTTGTGACTTGATGTATAGTCCTTGAAATTTCTTCGCGTGGTCTTGTACCATTTTCCCAGCGCTGCTATCACGCTAGTACTGATGGAAACAGTCGACACGATGCATGTGCAGGCAGGTTGCAGCGGCACATTCTGGCGTAATCTGACAATGATTGTGAGAGACAGCAAAATCTTCGGCTGACTAACCGAAGAGATCAGTGGTGCCTGAGTGCACAAGCCAGTCAACACATTGTCACTGGTCACTTCAGTGTGTACATTGAAGTCACCAAAACCGACAACTTCAGCGCCTGAGTACTGATGCAGAGGAGAATCAATCTTATCAGAGAGAACATTGAAAATATCCGCATTGGTTGATGGAGAGTGGTACAGCAATGATAAGAGTAGCTTTCTATAACAGCGCAATGAAGGCAAGATTCTCATGCATTGGATATTCTGAGATACGAAGCCGTCTCAAGGGAAGGCTTGTCTTGGCACAAGTTTCAAGACCATGACAGGGTACTTTATTTATCCGGTGAAATATGCATTCATCAGGAGAAATGTCACTAGATGACACGCAGGGATCTAGCTTGGATTCCGACAGAGCTAGAAGATCTGGTGACCTATCTGGAAGATGCTGATGTTGTAGCAATGAGACCTCAGTCCTAGTACATTGCTGAAGCCAATCTCTTTTCTTGTTTGCTCTTTTATTTGTTTGGACATCGCACTGAGGAGAAGATTCTCATACCGTGAGCGACCGGTACTTGCCAAATAAAATATTAGGGACCTGAAGTTCGAAATTGATGGTCGGGATAGCGTCAAACGTCGATTGACGTATATCAGCGTGTGCACGGCATCGCAGGATCTTGAGAAATGTTCAAGTTTGACGGTTTGACTACGTGTGCCTTTCTCATTATCACAGCATTTCGCAGAACATCAATAAACAAAAAAATATAGTGTACAATAAAGTTCCACAACAAACTTTGGAAGGCATCAGAAAAATGTAGATAACACTCGTACATTCGAGGTACCGGTACTTGCGTTTCTTAATATATTTTGCTCATTTTCATTTTTACATTTACTTGTATTTACATTTCAAATCATTTCTTTTTATATTAAAATGAGGTCCTTCCTATTTTGTCAAGTCCTAAGGTGGGATACTCGTCCAACTTACGAGGATTTTAAAGATGTTCAGAAAACGTAGAGCCGAAGGGGCAAGAACAGGGTGCTCTCTCATCATAATAAGAAATGCTGTCAGAAATGTTTTTTAAGTTCACATTGCAAATTCCGAATTTGTGGGAGACAAGGTTTACACCCTGTAATTGTTGTGTGTATTTTTGGAGTAACCACCAATTCAATTGTAAATAGTGTAAGTAACAGCAGGTTTTTAATTGTACATAGACTTTCTTGTAAAAACATCGATGTGATTCATCTGACAGGGTGTCTACAAAAAATCTGAGACTCAATTTTAGGATTTCTAGCACTTTTTTGAGACCAACATTTAGGACTTTCCATCTGACGCTTCCTAGTGATGCCACTTAGTTATACTGATTATTTTAAATATTAGTGGGTAATCAATCTTTTTCTACTCTGTGAGCTTTATTGTTCTACGTCGTGAAATTTATTTCATAGTATATTAATAAAATAAGACTTTTTTGAAAAAGCTTATTCATATTTTGGGGAAATTTTCATTGTCGAAACTCTATCATTCTAGATATATGTGTTAAAATCATGGCTATGCTAAAATGAATAAGTGATTGACAGACAACAGAAAAATGTATGTATGTTTTATGATCACAATAATCTGCAGTGACAGGGGAATCTTTCAGAAGATAGCATATAGCGTGAAAAATACATTCATCCATTGACGGATGCATTTTCCCATTGTACTGAACACAGAACTGGACACGGAATAACAATGACTCACATTGATTTAGAAATGCTTCTGTGGCTATTAAACGTAGGCCAGATTTATTTAACACGGTCGGCTTTAGCACAAATTAGTTACTTTCTTTTCCTGCACACCTAGCAATTAAAATCGATCCTCACACTGCAGAAACGATGCTGTAGACTAGTTCAGTTCGTTTCATGAAGGTCAATATGGACGGTTTAACCGATTAATATTACATATATGCCATGCCATTCGAGATGTCTTGATCCCGTCCGTAATGAAGTGTCGCTTTCAATGACTGAGACGTGTCGCAAACCGAACTGCGCGCTTTTCCAGATTTGAAAAATGCGATTTTTTTGCATAAATAACACCAATCCGTGCGAACAGTCCAGAGCGAGAAATTATTGCTTGCTAGAATATAAGGTGGGACTATCAGGTGCCTATCAAGCGTAGACAACTCGATCCTTAAAAACTGCATTACGCACGCATGAGCTCTATATTCATATACTTGATTCTATCCCCCTCTTGTACATCCTCTTGCTAGGGTACTTATGTTTTAAAGCCGAAAACAATCTGCAATTATAGCTACTAGGCCTATGTTATTTTGACGAAACGGTGACAACTGCTGTGAACATCATGAGACATGCCAATTGTTCACTCGTTTAGGTATTTTTCGGTAGAAGCATCGGTCTGTGGTCATTGTAGCAAGATAAGTTTGATCCAACATCTGGTCCAATTCCGCGGTGTTTTGCTGATATGAGTGGCAACTGGCAAGATGGATTTCATGCTTATTCGCAAATTACTCAATCCTGCTTCTAACAGTACTAAGCTCAGTAGAAGAGCTCTAAAAAATGGTACCACATAAAATACAACCACATACTCAATTTTCAGTTCAATGAGCTCAAAATCTAACCAGATTTTTGCAAAATTTGCAAAAATATACGGTTCTGACCGGATTTAGAGCAAAATATATTCTGACCCGATTTGAAATCCTTTGTATCCCCAATGTAGATCCTGCATGAAGAACAACATTGAAAGCTGGCTGTCATGAGTAGCAAAAGTAGCAGTCAATTAAGACGTAATTGATTACATTCTGTTTAATATCAAAGTTTCGTTCAATTACATGGCAAGTCGTATAAAATACAAGCATCAAAGACAGGAGTCCAACTGAAAACTCTTCATTCATAATTCTTTTTTAATCGATTTCATATTTGGATACAAAAAATGCTCATTATTCCAAAAAATTATCGGAGTGTTCAATGTAAGTACCTTAGCTAAGTAAGACAATCAGTAAATAGTAATTAGGATATCTGAATAAAAAAACAACTGCTGGAACCTAGAAGATAAATTATCGCAACGCAACGAATTTACAACAGTATTTCATGGATGAGGTCCAAAAAGTTAAGTAACTTTGAACTAACAGGCCCCGACTTAGGAATTTTCTTCCGAATCCGGTTTCTTCAACTGATTCTCCGAACATTTTGGAAGTGAACAAGATATGACATGGCAATAATGTCGAAGGGGAATTCATATTCATCACACGAAACATTCAGACCGCGATGACAATGTCAGGAGATAAATGATTGTCTTGGTTTAGCCTATCCAATTTTTCAGATGGAAGTTTCGAAGCACTTACAGCTGTTTTTCACGATCTGAGTTTTTTCAGAATATCGCTTGTTTCATTTGATGTGATCTACTTTTTTATAGGGTTTATCGCCACCCTAAATAAGTACGGTTGCGCATTGGACAGGAATACAGTCGAGGCAAAACAGTGAAAAATGCCTTCAACTAAAGATAGGTGCTACTAAAAGGTAAAAAAATTTTCAACATGCCAGCAGCGGCTATATGGTGTTGAAAGATCAATCAGCAGGTAAATGATTAGAACAGACAGCAACACTGACTCCTGGAGGGATCTAGAACAACTTCTATGGTTATGATGCTACGCAATAGTTAAGTCCAATTCTACAGTGCGGCAGTTCTTCTTGAATGCTTCAACAGACACATTGACAATCAAGTAACTTTCTACACTTAAATAACATACCATTAGCATTCAAAGTTTCTAAATCGGTATTCAGAGCTCCATCAATGCCAAAATTTGTCCCTGGAACTCCTTCTGCCATGTTCCTGTTTTCATTTATCTACAATTGAAACACATTTCGCATTGTTTCAAAATTATTGTTGATGAAAAAGTGCATTCAAACTCTTTACGGCAACCACAGTACCACATCAAAGCTTGTGAACATGCTTGTGAATATGCGTAAATGGCCATTATTATGCAAGTTATGATGGACCTTTCGAGGTAGCTGAAGCTGTTTCTTTGTTTTCATACGCACTGCTGAAGTATGCTGATTCTTGTTTCACAAAAACATAGCTGTCCCCTTTTTTTGGCTGTCCCCTTCCAAATGGACATGTTCATTCTTGGCATGTCAGAAACATCTGACTCTACTTCCTGCGTGATGTAGAACTCGGAAGGCATGGAGCGGTATATTCCATGGTCAGATCATTGGAACATCGGGTTTCAGATCGGTCTTTAGATTGCTTTGATACCTATTGACTACAAAACCTAATTTGATCAAAGATACTTTTGGTGATTGAAGTAACTACAGGCATGCTACTGCATTGCTTGTGGGGACTGAGGATCACATTTAAATAATCTGCTGCCTGAGCATGAGGGAATCTAAACTATCTAGACTCGAAGCAATTTTCGCGAACTTTTGCTGTGATGTTGCCAAGAGCCCAAGACCATAATGAATCAACCAAAAGTGAAAAAAAATCTTGCAATTTATTCCAACCTAATTTTCCAACCTAATTTATTCAAGTCTAATTTGCATAGCTCACTACTACATGTCATAGAGCATAGAATAAGCTATAGAGTATAATATACCTACTCTATATTATATTTATCATAAAACCCGAAGATAAAACCCTAATATACTTACTGAATGACCTAGCCTATATGCGTACCAAATATTTTTGATACTAAGTCAGTTGGAGAAGAAGCTTCACAACATTCATTGTTTTGCATGACCTTTGAACCAGAATCTAGTAGAATCTAGAAGCACAGCATGCATCAATAAAGATTCTTGAAGAATGGGCTGAAAATTTCAAACTTGAGCTGGATTGTTGCCTATTCGAGCAGCTGAACTGACGATTCAATCGATGATGGATTTTTAGTCGTCTATATGTGATGTAAACTAGAATGTCGGATTTCTTTAAGGCTAGACTGGTCTATACAATAAAAAGAAATTTGATAAATTGTTTTTCTACAATGAAGCATTAAATTTATCAACTATACTAGTTTTTATAATTTCGAAGGCTTCTTCTGTCAGCTGAGCATCCTGATTCACTTAATAGATGTATGAGACACAAGCTTATCTCAACTTTCAACGGTAGGTTTTTGAAAGCAACGGTTTTCAAGATGTTGAAATAGTTTAGAACTGCGTAGACAATTTCCGTGCACAGATAGCGGCACTATTTCTTTTTAAAGTTATCTGTTTATTAATCATGTGCATCAGTACAAAACTCTTCTATGTCTGCCGCTACGTTTCTCATTTTTCAGCTTTGAGACTCATTCAATCATGAATGTCGTAAAAGCCTGCGTCAGAATGTGTTTTGATTCGGTACTTGGTCTTGGGTCATTGCTGGAAAGTGTAGCAACCAAGAAGCAACTAGAAGCAAACTTCGTATCTATAATCGACTCCTTCGTGCTGTGTGCACCACAAAAACTCAGATTTGTATTGTTTTGTTTTCCATTCATTATTTTGTCCTCTAGTTCTTCAGGAAATCAGTATTATTTACCGGCTTAGCCAGTATAATAGCCGGAATTACGATACACCAGCTCTCGCTCCTATTGCATGCTTTAGCTATCGTTATAGTACATCGCCGGAAGAGCTTGCTATTTTTTGATTGTCTCAAGTTCGAGTACGCCCGGCGCTGAAGACGTGTTCTATTATTGGATTCGTCCAATTTGATTTGAGCACCCCAGAGAGTGCTCTATTTTTGATTATTCCAAATTGGAGCGCGTCACGGCCAAGTGTCGGGGAAGTGCTCTACATTTACGATCTCCACAAGTTTAAAGGTGCTGTTGGTACTAAGTGCACAGTCACATGTATGTGATGTGTAGTATAATCTAAAAGAAACGTGTATACTTATACCTTTATATTCCGGTATAGTGTACATGCGACATGTAGCCAATGTGAGAAGTAGTGAAAATGAATTTAATCTTATCTTAACGGCGATTATCGTGCTAGAAAATATTTGAGTCTCTTGTCTAAGGCTTAGATGATACTTTTGAAGATAATTTCCTTCTCTAAGGAACAAAGCTAGGATATTCAGCATTTCTAATTTCATTTTGTATTTCTGGTGATCTATCGCAAGTTGTCAAGTCTGTCTTTTTTTGATTTTTCGGCATTCAATTAGAAATACTGTTTGTTTCTTTTTCAGATATTCTCCTATTTTTCCTGTTTCTAGATAATTGGTAGGTTTTCCTAATTTCTCGAATTGAAAGTTTCAAATTTCAGAGATCGCCAGTGAAGTTATAGTGATGTTCATATTCAAAGCGCTTCAGTTTTATGTAACAAAGCGCTTATCCTTGCTTAGAAGTTGGGTTTTGCCACTTCGTTCTGGAAATGCTTAATTGATGGTGCTGTAAAACTGCTGGTCAGCATTCAACATCTACCTCAAGGCCAAAAATGCGTTCAAATGATATAGCCAGTCTCCTGGTTAATGCAAGGAATATACCCAGACATCAAGAAATGCATGCATGTCAGTTAATCTTCAACTAAATTTCTTCAAGAACTCCAGTTATGCTAAAATGCTGATCAAAACTAACTACCGGATATCTTAGACTGGATAAGTGTAGAAGAACTAGATACAACGCTCAACAATGGTAAGTCTGGAAAGGCCGCCGGTTGCGACCAGATATTTCCATCAAGTCATAGGCCTGGCCAATTATGTCTTCACAAGAATTCTTGATGAAAATGACATCCCAAAGACGTGAAAAACAGCTAGAAGATTGCCAGTCTCAAACCTGGAAGAGATATGCAGCTTCCAGCAAGTTACCGACCAACTTCTCTTCTTTGTGTTACAGCCTCTTCGAAGGGATTGTTTTGACACTGTCAATCTGCAAGTTGAAAAGTTGCTCAGACCTTTCATTGTCTTATACGGGAGGTTCATCATCCAATTTTCCGTGATGTAAGAAAAGATCACTCTTTCTCTCTCTCGGTTTAAAGACGATATTTTAATTTTGCAAAGTAATGGTCCGCGGCGCATTTCGTCATTGTATACAGTTTCAAGGGTTCCGCTTGGCACATATTGACTATCAGAATTTCATTACAAATGCTGAAATTGCTGTAGAAACTTCATCATATAATTTGAGATGGTTTCATCATTCTCGGCATGGTCAATCGGATTATGCTCAGAAGTTAAAGATACCATTTGACAAAAATGCAGTTCATTTGCCTAAAAAGTTCATTCTAAAATGGATGATCAAATAGAAAATAACTTCAAGCTTTTTGAGACTGAAACTAAAGATCTAATGCGTAAGGAAGTGCAATTAAGAAAAGGAATTTATGTAAAAAAAACTCATAAAATAAAAAATCTGTCAAAGATTTTCTTTAAGCATCATAATTTACTTGTCATCCAGTCTGATAAGTCAAATCGGAGCATAATCGTAGATAAAGAAAGAATTATTTCAAGGGCAGAATACATTTTGAATGACAGTAGTGCTGACAAATGTAGAGAAAAATCTTAGTATAGAAAATGAGGCGAATTACTTGATTCGTAATTCTGCGACGCGTAGGATTTATTAGTTTCGAATTTCGACCAACAGTTCACTGGCCATCATCAGGGAGAATAAAGGTAAAAGCTAACGCAAAGCATTGAAAATCATGTTTAACAGTTCACGATATACAGAAGACAGTTGTGACTGGTCACGGTTAAAAGTATGCCAGTTGGTCGAGCGCTAACTCTCTAGAAACAGCCGTTTAGTGTAGTTTCTCTCCGAAGCAATCACTGTAGCACTTTTCTAATCTCTGCGATGATCACGTGACAGACTGTGTTCTGCAACACCTGATTTGTCGGGTTGAATCAGTCGTAACTCGTAATGCAGAATGATGCTGCCTCTTTCTGGTATTGAAGGAATTCCCTGTCCGGCCAATATAGACTTGATGACAATCTTGACAAGGAATTTGATAAATCACACTTTCCTTTCTTCTACAGAGATGATCATAAAAAATGGACCACCTAAATTATGTCGAAATTCAAACGATTGATTTTCGCAATACGAAGGAGTGGGTCAGAGATCAGACAAAGTTGAAGGACATCACATTAGTAAATTTTGAAAAGTAATTGAAAACGATATGGCAATAGGCTGGTCACATAATGCGCAGGACAGACGAAAGATGGACCAGGAGAATAACCGAGTGGTATCCAATAATTGGTTCTAGACAGCGTGGGAGACCTCGAAGACGGTGGGACCATGAGTTGGTCCAATACTACAACCAGCACTGGCGGTAACACGCGATCGATCGGCAGAGGTGGAGGACACTTGGGGGAGGGGTCCCTCCAGCAATGAAGCGATTCAAATCCCGTCAAGGTAATCAAGGTGGTATGTGTTGAAAAATCTTATTATCTTCTGGGAATGTTCCCAAGATTATATAGTCGAAATACCGCCTGTAAATTAAGGGTACAGTATCCAAATCTTTATTTAAGTTACCAATAGCTATTGTTTCAATTGCATTCATATAAATGATCGCAAAAGGCGGAGCAAAATGAGCCCCCATAGGGAATCCTTTTATCTGTATATGCATGTATATATGTCTTATAATTGCAAGTTATTTCATAATCACAGGATATGAATTTCAAAAATTCAACTAAGTCTTCAGCTATAAACCCGCAATTATCAATTTCATTCCAATGTAATTTAGCAAGCGTTTCCATTTCTGCAATAGCCTCAGCAATTGGTATACTCGGATATAGGTTTTGGACGTCCAGTGAAATAAACACATGGTCTTCATTTACAAATTCGCCAGCATTGTTATTAAGAATTTTGATCAATGAACTAGAACTATCCAAATGAGCCGGAACAAATTTCCCACCAACAAATTTTCCATCAACCTTTCCCACGACTGGCCAGCCTCTCCTCATGGGAAAGTTCATCACAAGCCTGGAAAGAAATTAGCAGATTTCCTCAAAATACACAAGAATCGTCCAAAGATACAGAGATGATCACAAAAAACTGACCAACTAAGTTATGTCGAAATTCAGACAATGCTCATGCTTTCCAATCGCGTCGCACGTTAACGTGCCATGGATCATTGGAAAGCTTACATTCTCAGGTTTCAAATGAGGTATGATAAACTTGCATCCGCTATTTTGTTCGCCGGACAGTGGTCAAAATATGAATATCGCTCAATTTATAAATCACAATTTTTCAATAAGAAAACATGTGAGCATGATAATTATTCAGGCACGAGGCGAACGAGCATTTTCTGGCCTTTCTTTTGATATATACGCACGTAGCACATCGAAATCGGCCGACTGGAAAAGAAATAGTGCTATCGTGAAGTTATGACAATATCGTGACTTTGATGGCTGAAAATGTCATTTTGTCACTTCTTCATCAAAAATGCTGGTGTTTGGTATCTTTAGAATTCTTGCGATGTAAGGAGTCCGATCATGTAAGTTATATTCAAATCAACTCAATTGTCTTCTTGCAAACTTCCTTCAACATCCTTCACATGACCACTAAATTCTATTCGATGAATGGAAGAACAGGAATACTGAATAATGAACATCTGCGGTCGTCTCGGCTGGGTGAAGACTGAGGAAAGAACAAAGACACGCCCTCGCTATTGTTTGTATGTGTGTAGCAGTGTAGCTGCAGACTCGACTGAAGTTGTTTTGAATCTTCGTTGACCATATGATGCTTGTGTGCTTCAGTGGTCATGTGAAGGATGTTGAAGGAAGTTTGCAAGAAGACAATTGAATTGATTTGAATATAACTTACATGATCGGACTCCTTACATCGCAAGAATTCTAAAGATACCAAACACCAGCATTTTTGATGAAGAAGTGACAAAATGACATTTTCAGCCATCAAAGTCACGATATTGTCATAACTTCACGATAGCACTATTTCTTTTCCAGTCGGCCGATTTCGATGTGCTACGTGCGTATATATCAAAAGAAAGGCCAGAAAATGCTCGTTCGCCTCGTGCCTGAATAATTATCATGCTCACATGTTTTCTTATTGAAAAATTGTGATTTATAAATTGAGCGATATTCATATTTTGACCACTGTCCGGCGAACAAAATAGCGGATGCAAGTTTATCATACCTCATTTGAAACCTGAGAATGTAAGCTTTCCAATGATCCATGGCACGTTAACGTGCGACGCGATTGGAAAGCATGAGCATTGTCTGAATTTCGACATAATTTAGTTGGTCAGTTTTTTGTGATCATCTCTGTATCTTTGGACGATTCTTGTGTATTTTGAGGAAATCTGCTAATTTCTTTCCAGGCTTGTGATGAACTTCCAAATTAAATGACAGCGACTTTCCCATGAGGAGAGGCTGGCCAGTCGTGGGAAAGGTTGATGGAAAATTTGTTGGTGGGAAATTTGTTCCGGCTCATTTGGATAGTTCTAGTTCATTGATCAAAATTCTTAATAACAATGCTGGCGAATTTGTAAATGAAGACCATGTGTTTATTTCACTGGACGTCCAAAACCTATATCCGAGTATACCAATTGCTGAGGCTATTGCAGAAATGGAAACGCTTGCTAAATTACATTGGAATGAAATTGATAATTGCGGGTTTATAGCTGAAGACTTAGTTGAATTTTTGAAATTCATATCCTGTGATTATGAAATAACTTGCAATTATAAGACATATATACATGCATATACAGATAAAAGGATTCCCTATGGGGGCTCATTTTGCTCCGCCTTTTGCGATCATTTATATGAATGCAATTGAAACAATAGCTATTGGTAACTTAAATAAAGATTTGGATACTGTACCCTTAATTTACAGGCGGTATTTCGACTATATAATCTTGGGAACATTCCCAGAAGATAATAAGATTTTTCAACACATACCACCTTGATTACCTTGACGGGAT
The DNA here is from genome assembly GCA_907163375.1 of Prostheceraeus crozeri. Classification (NCBI taxonomy): domain Eukaryota; kingdom Metazoa; phylum Platyhelminthes; order Polycladida; family Euryleptidae; genus Prostheceraeus; species Prostheceraeus crozeri. The sequence continues at coordinate 292,883 of CAJQUW010002510.1, read as the reverse complement.
TTGAATCGCTTCATTGCTGGAGGAACCCCTCCCCCAAGTGTCCTCCACCTCTGCCGATCGATCGCGTGTTACCGCCAGTGCTGGTTGTAGTATTGGACCAACTCATGGTCCCACCGTCTTCGAGGTCTCCCACGCTGTCTAGAACCAATTATTGGATACCACTCGGTTATTCTCCTGGTCCATCTTTCGTCTGTCCTGCGCATTATGTGACCAGCCTATTGCCATATCGTTTTCAATTACTTTTCAAAATTTACTAATGTGATGTCCTTCAACTTTGTCTGATCTCTGACCCACTCCTTCGTATTGCGATCACGGAGTGTTATGCCTAGCATAAGATGTGTCCATGCGTCGTTGGGCCACTGCTAACTTGGACATGGCTGTTGCTGTTGCTGTTGTTGCGGCCTTGATCCATCTGGATTAGTCCAACCACATTGGGTAGGCCCTCTGGATGAATCGCCCAACGAGATCTTCGTCACCCAAGTGCCCTACAACAGAAGAAAGCAAGCATTCATCAGAGGTCCTAAAGGTTTCATCATTTTCAATATCACTCACAACATGCATGTACGTATTAGCACTGTAGCTTTTTTCCTTCCTGGGTCGGGCCCCAGGCAATCCAACCACTCAGATGCGACCGCCGGACACCCAGCCGGTGATCTTTCTTCTCCTCCCCCTGCCCACACTTGTCGCATTCTGCTTCTTCAATAATCCCTGTCCTCTTTTGATAGTATTTTGTTTTTGAGCAGTGCCCGGCTCTTAACTGAGCTAAGAGGACTCCTTCACTTCTACTATTCTCCTCCCCTTTATCTATTCCATGTCCGTACACCACTTTCAGTCTCCCTTCCAATATCGGGTTGTACGTTATTCCTCAGTAAATCCTTCTCTTAGCAGCTTCTATTCAAATCCCCACACCCTCCTGTTCTTCATTTCTTGCTTCTTTGGCTGCTTCGTCTGCCCTTTCGCATCCTTTAATTCCAACATGCGCAGGAACCCGCTGGATACAGATGTATTGTTCGTGTCCGTTGCAGCTTCCCAAATCATGTCTTTCAGATCCTCTAACTCTTTACAGGAGTTTGCTTCCACACTCTGCAGTCGTCTCACCAAGGCCTAGCTGTCCGTGCAAATGATGACTCTTCTTGGTTTTTTGTCTTCAATAATCTCCAAAGCGCTTTTCATGGCAACCGTTTCTGTAGCAAATGAACTGCACCATCTTCCCACTGCTTTCTTTTCCACAGTGTCTACATCTTGCCATCTCGTAACGCTCCTTGCTCCTCCATTGCAAATTCCCTTATCCACTGATCCATTTGTAGAGATTGTCATGAGCTCCCCTTCTCCTTCTGGCTCTCTTCTTTTTACTGTTTCTTCATATATCTTTCTTTTCTCCTCTTCACTATCTTCCTTCTTGATCGACTCGCACATGGTGTCCCATAACTCTACTCTCTCGCTGATGCTTTTCCATGGTTCTCTTCGTGTCAATCGTCCCTGCTGCCTGCAGTTGAGCTCCAGTCTATCACTCTCTTCTCTTGCCTGTTCTCTCAATCCCTTATTCGCTCTCAATCTTCTTCTCATCGACTTCTCGCTCATCTCCTTCTTGGGATCATGTTAGTCCGCACTTGCCGCTTCGGCTCTTCTTTTGGCATCTACTCTGGCCGGTGTGATTTCCGTCTCAAGATTGAATCATTCTGTTGATCTGGTCTTCTTTAGCCCAGTCACTGCCTTCAATCCCATTCGTTGCGCTCTTTCCAATCTTTGCAGGTTGCTGCTGGACAGTCACGGTATCCAAGCTGTACTAGCATACCAGAGACAAGACTCTACCATCGCTTTGTGCACTTTCGGCATTTCTTTCATTCCCCATCCCCAGTCATGTCCTGCCAATGACCACAACACCCTCGTTCGTTTTCTCATCTTCTCAATTACTTTGTCCACCTGTCCTCCGAAGGTCCGACCCTGGTGAATTGCCACTCCCAAGAATAGAATTTCCTTCTTCGTCTTTATCTCCTATCCGTTGATCTTCAGTCCCAAGATCATCTTCTTTTCTCCCACGTCCCTTGTGAAGAGACAGCTATCACTTTTCGTTGGGTTCAACTCAATCTTGTTTGCTTTCGCCCACTCACTGATGTTGTTTAGGGCCCCTTGCATCGCTTCCTTCATTTTCTGTACACATCTTCCACTACAACACAAGGCCACATCATCAGCAAATCTGCTGTATTGGACTTTTTAACATAGATGTTCATTCTAGTCGCCGTTCGCATACAGAAGGAAGAGTACTGGTGAACTAGCTGCTCTTTGGGGTAGGCCTTCTTTCATGTACCTGCACTTTCTCATCTGGTTGCCTATCCTTACACATGCTTTCCTGTCTTCTGGGAAATTGGTAATCCATCTTACAATGGGTCCAGGTACCTTCTCATTGATCAGTCCTTCAATCATCCGAATCTTTTATGCTCTGTCATAAGCTTTTGAGCAATCCAGGTTGACCATCAGGGTCTTGTTGTGTCCACCTATTTTCTCGAATCCATCTTGAATGTCCTGCACCTACTTGCTCTTCCGTACTTCTTCCCCTCTGGAAGCCTGCTTGCCATCCATTAATCACTTTACTCCTTTCCATCCAGTAATGCAACCGGTTTACCAACATCCTCTCCATAAGTTTCACACATACAGAAGTGAGGCTCATCGGTCTGTAACTGCTCCGTTCTTTTGGGTCTTTCCCACCCTTCAGAATGGGGACAATGATTGCCTTCTTCCATTCTCCTACACATTTTCCCTTTCACCAACTTTTGTTATAGATGTCTAGCCATCTCTGCTTGGCTTCCTTTCCCTATCTCTTAAGCATGGCTGTTTCTACTTCATCACCTCCTCCTTTTTTCTTTTCACTCATTTGATCTAGCGCCATTTTCATCTCTTCCACAATGAGGTCTCTTACGAATTCCTCCTCTTCAATCTCATAGTTGGCAAGTCTATTCCTGATCTTGACTTTCTTCTTTCTATCTTCTTTCTCGATCTTCATATTACTGACTTCTGCGTTTGTATCCATGAAACACCTTGCCTTCTGCTTATCCGTTCTTGCTTCTCTTCCACTCACATTCAAGATTTCATTTGGTGCCTCGCCGTTATTGCCTGTACTGAGCGTCTTGATTGTTTTCCATGCTTTCTTCTCCTTTCCTTCCATCATTTCCTCCATGTAATTTCTCCAAAACTCTTTCTTCTTATCCAGCACCTTCGTTTTTAGTTCTTTGTTCTTTTTGTGACCAGCATCTCACAACACCATTTTCCTTTCTTATATTGTCTCTCTCCCTTTGCAGGTCGGTCAGTTCTTCATCCCAAAAGGGGCGGCTTCTGGCTGACACCTTCATTGGTATATACAACTTTACAGTCTTGACCATCAACTCTGTGAGTGTCTCTACTCTGGCGCTCAGCGTTCCAATCTCTTCCAGTTCCAACGCTTTCTTTTCCATCTCGTCATGATATTTGGCCCATTGAGCCCTTTTCCAAGTCCATGAGAGGACTTTTACTTCTCTCCGGCCTTCTCTTTCCATTTTCACATCAATGATGATGGGTTTATGGTCGGAGCCCATCTCCTCCACTACCATCCAGGAGCAATTCTTATTGATCTCTCTGGATGTCAAGGAGACATCCGTAACGTTTAGTCTTCCCGTTCTTCTTTCTGTGCAGGTCTTGTTTCCGTTGTTGAGGTTGGAATAACCATTCTCACTACACCAGTTGACTAGTTCTTCTGCCTCTTCCTTATCTCCTCTGATTTGGTTGTTGTTGCTGTCGATCGCCTACGGTCGTATCCTCAGTCGCCTCCACCACTTCCAATACACCAATGCTTCCCGAGGTCTGGAACAAAGAGAAGACGCATCATTACCAACATGCACGCCCCAAACCAACCTCAAACTGACTCTCATCCCTTCCCCCGCCACACATTCCATGATGTGTTCCATCCCCTCTTCCACTTCCCCACACCTACAAATCCCGACCCTTTCAACCCCATCTTCCGGAATCTTCCGCCGCTTCCAACACCGCTTGACCGTCGCCACCGAGCAAGGCGCCTCCTCTTGGTCCAACCTCACGGCCTCCTTAGCCGCTTCGTCCGCCCACTCGTTCCCCACCAGCCCGCAGTGCCCCACGACCCATACAAACCACACCTCGCTTTTCCCAGCTCGCTGGCTCTAGCGAGACCCTCCTCCATCCAATCATTCCCAGCTCCGTGGAGAGCCATAAGCGCTGATTGGCTATCAGAGGTCACCCCCGCACACGTCCACTCCTCCCGGTGCTCCCACAACCACTCAAATCCCAGGACAAGCGCCTGCACCTCTGCCTGAAAGGAGGACGCCACCACTCCGACCGCATACAACCTGACGTCCACTTTCTCAGGCGAAGTTGGGTCCTCACAGTTAATCACCGCCCGACTTTTCCCAACCCCTCCTCCACTGACCCATCCGTGTAAACCGTGCGGTTCACACCGCCCATCCCTCTCAGTCTCTCCACGGCCTTCTCCCCCGACCGTCGACCCGCATCCCCCTCTCTCCAGTGACCCACCAGTCGACTCCCTCCCATCCCTTTGTTGGAGCCTTCCCCAATACAATAGGTACTCGCATCTTCTCCGGGACCACTCACTTGTGATTTCCAGTCACGACATCGCTTCAGGCGTGAAGGCACCACTTTCATCCCCCAATCCCTCCTGGGATCCATCCTTCGTGCCCTCAGACACCTTTCCCATTCCCCAGCCCACAACCCCTCAGTCACCACCCTCAAGCGTCAGAGACCCGCTTCATCCAAAACTCCCTAGGCGATCTCCTCAATGTGCTCCCGACGGTCCAAGCACACTGCAGCTGGACACTCTACAACCTCTCCCAGTTCCTCGCCGAGACCCACGGACCCCAAGCTGCTGAAGCGTAAAGGAGGACCGACCTGACCAGGGACAGGTAGGTCAATCTCAACAACTCCACACTCCAACCCCAATCCTTCCTTGCCAGGCTCAGCAACCTAGTGCCCGACCGCGCCCTCCTCACCACCTTGTCGACCTGGTCTCTGAAGAAGGTGAACCCCACGTCATAGGTGACCTCCAGGAAACAGGGCGACTTCTCACTCCTCAGCTCCCTCCCACCGTACATAATGGCCAACCCCTCCATTCCCTCATCCTTCCTGTCCATGGAGATCCCTCGGAAATTCATTCAGCTATCACAGGAGAAGAGCTATCAAAATTTCTCAGATTTCCGTTGAATAACATCAAACTACGTCGAAGTGTTTCGTTGCTGTAGTGGTGTATATGAACGGTGCCAAACCCTGACGCTTGGAGGTCCAGGTTCTAGTCTTATACGAAACGTTTTGTTCTTATAATTTTGTATGCCATGAATAGCGACAAAAGACAAACCAGATCAAATTCAGCGACCAGTTTTTCCTCTGGTAATGTTTCCCTAGAAGGAATTCGACTTATTGTTGACGAATCGAAGCATGAAGTTTTGGAGTCCATGCAATCGGTTCGTAAGGAGTTCGAGCAACTACGCGGTAACCTTCGGTCCCTTAATGATCGGATCACAAAATTGAAGGAACAATTGCAAATTCTCAATCTGTGCAAGAACACCATCAGAATGAGATCGTCGAATTGAAGTCAGCAGTTGAGGTTCTTCAGTCTTCAAGTGTGAATGGCAACATAAATGACATTTTCGAAGAAATGGAGGGTCGTGAAAAACGACGGAACAACGTTATGGTATTTGGTATGCCCGAAAAATTGGAAGGTAGTTTACAAGACCGCAAGAACGATGACAAGGCTGATCTCAAGACTATTCTACATTGTGTCGGTGTTAGCGAGACCGAAGTGGTTAATGTGCAACGCTGTGGAAAATTCAATCAAAAGAAGTCAAGGCCGATAAAATTGACATTGCAAGACAGACATTATAGATTGAAGTTTCTGCAAAAAGCCAAGGATCTGAGGACCAATGTTCAGTTTCGTGAAATTTATGTAACCGATGACTTAACTAGGTACCAGCAGCACCAGAGGTACTTACTTCGACAAGAATTGCGACGTCAACGGGCTGGAGGAGCTGATGTGGTTATTTACAAAGGTAGAATTCACACAAAGGAATCTTTGAAAAATTTTCCAGTTTGATTTTATCAAGAGACTGTGTTGAATATCCATCAATTCTTCTCACGGATGCTCGTTCCATTTATTACAAATTAGACGATCTTCGCATCCTCATTCAAAATTTATCTGCAGATTTTGTTGGTGTTACTGAGTCATGGTTGAACAACGATATATCCAGCGATCTTCTCATGATACAAGATTATATCCTTTTCCGAGCTGACTGACTCAATAGATCTGGAGGAGGTGTTTGTGCCTACGTTCGTCGGTTCTTCAAACCTGTTGCGATCCTTCAAAATATCATAATTGACAGTATCGAGTATCTGTTTATTCGACTACCTACAGTTAATTTAGTTCTATGTTGTCTATACATTCCTCCGAATTTATCGGCATTGCTTCACAGAGACATACTTGAGAAATTGATTTTTGCATTTGATTCCATTCTTGACGATTTCCCGATAGCAAATTTTTGTTTTGTGGCGACTTTAATGATTTTAATACTAATTCATTTCATGCCAACTTCTGCTGTGTAAACAAAGTCGTCTCTCCAACAAGAGGAAATTCTGTTCTCGATCAGATCTGGATCTCCGAGGACTTGCAAGAGAATTACCCTTCCGTTGCTGAAATTGGTCCATCGATATCAACATCAGACCATAACTGTGTCCTATTATATCCATCCACTGTAAAAAATAAAGACATCATTTCTACGAAAACAGTGTTTGACTACAGGCGGGCGCATATCTGTAGCTTTCAGTTCGCTTTGGCCTCATCAGGATTTGATAATGTGTATAACTCCAGGCATGTGGATGATAAATGTAGTGCATTCTATTAGTCTTTTTACTACGCATTCACGGTAATTCCACAAGAAGAAATACAAATCAGCAAACAGGACAAACCTTGGATCACTCCCCTTTTGAAGAAGCTTATCAATGATAGATGGAGGGCATACAGAGCCAAGAACTGGCCAGTCTATAACCATTTGAAAACCAAAGTGCAGTCTGAAATATACAAAGCTAAGAAGCTAAGTTGTTATGGAGCAAAAAGGCAATAGATAAAGACGCAAATGTATGGAATGTGGTCAAGGAATTTCAAGGCAAGAAAGTAACTTCTTCTATTCTTCCAAATGACGATTCTGAGAAAGTGGAGTTCCTGCATGAGCTGACGGAGGTGTTTAAGTTAAACTTCAATCCCTTTAACGATGCCACACTAACTGAATTGCGTAATGAGAATTGGGAGATAAAAATTGAACCCGCAGACGTATATCAACTTCTAAGAAGCCTCAAATTCAAGCAATCTACAGGTTTTGACAATATCCCTGCGCGATTGTTGTTTGAAAGTGCGGACATTATTTGCTCACCTTTAGCTGATATTTTTCGATGCTCAATAACATCAAGAACTTTCCCTACATTCTGGAAGAATGCGGTTGTTCGTCCCATCCCTAAGAAATCCACTCCAACGGTAAATGACTTTCGGCAAATCTCCTTGCTGCCTATTGTTGCTAAAGTATTTGAAAAACTAATTTTGAATTCAATGAAAAACACGTTCTTGAGATTTTTTGGCAATAATCAGCACGCCTACCGTCCATTAGCATCGACTACTAGTGCGCTCATAGACATACACAATAGTATAACAGCCTTCATGGAAGACCCGAGCAATATTGGTGTAAGGTTGACTTGCCTTGATTTTTCTAAGGCTTTCGACAGACTACAGTTCAATCGACTAATTAATATCCTCTCGGCTCAAAAACTTAACTCTGGTTTTCTCTTATGGCTGAAGTCCTAGGGTATTGGGCCCCTTTATGTTTTCATTATTCATAGCCACACTAGAAGTTGAAGGACAAAATGTCAAACTGGTAAAGTACGCAGACGATCTTACTCTCATCGAGTCTTGTACCAGAGCAAATCCAGAACAGAAGAATATATCTACTATCATTGGTTAGAGTGGCGAGAACATGATGCAACTAAATCGCGAGAAGTGTCAGCAAATTGTTATACAACACTCAAGGAGCTCTAGTACAGTAATCAAATACGACAATATCGAAGTCACATCGTCAGTCAACATCCTTGGTGTAATAGTGAGTAACGACTTGAAATGGAATAAACATTTTGATCGTGTATTGCTATCTGCTTCTCGACGACTCCATCTTCTACGTGCTCTGAAGCCCTTTGTTAAAAAGAAGCAGCTGTTAGAAGTTTTCAATTGTTCCATTATGTCTGTTCTCACGTATGTGTCACCACTGTTTTGTACTTTACCAACATCGATAGAACATAAGATTGAAAGAATTGTAAAACGTGCACATTGTATCATCTGTGATCCATCATGTACATGTTCGCTGCTACCTAACTTTTGCAACTTCCGTAACAAACTGGCGCGTAACTTCTTTTATAGTTGTAAATCCTTATTGCACCCACTGAACTATTGTGCTCCACCGGTTTTGCCACGTAGTGGAAAATATTTCTTGCCTCACTTCTCTACGAACAGAAGGTAGAATTCATTTTTCCCTTGGATGAGTATCAAACTCAATGGTGAATACTGCGATCTCAATCAATAATAATGATCTCGTCCTTTTATGAGCTTTGAGAACTTGACCGCCCATTTTGAGCACTATGTGAATCATTTTAATTTCTGTTTGAAACGTATAAACTTTGTGTAACTTGAATTTGTGATTTCCATTTCTTGAGAATATACGCCTTATTATTATTATTATTATCAGTGCTGGAGAGCACTTTTCCACGGACACTCATGACCCACTCCTTTGCCCATTCCTCCACCACCCTCGCAGCCCACTGCAGTTTCGTCTTCCCTTCCCCCACCGACTTTCCCGACGCTCAAACCGCCGGATCGTCCGCGAAGGCACTAACCGGCACTCTCTCACCAAGCCTCTCCACCAGGTCGTTGATATAAACCAAGAAGAGGAGAGGCGCCAACACGGAACCTTGAGGCAGCCCTTGGCGGAGCATTCTGTTTTCCAGGGTGTATAGCGACCTGCAAAACAGGGAAATCCGGGAAAACTCAGGGAAAGGAGGGAAACCGTGAAAATTCAGGGACCTTTGAAAATCCTAGCTTGAAGGATGAAATTTTTGAAATACATTCAGAATGGAGCCATAATTTCAAAATATTAACAATGTCAATTTTTGCATTTTTATTGTTTTACTATCAGTTTTTCCTTTTTAAAGATATGATGGATTGATCGATTTTGCATTTTATAACACTGCTCTGACCATCGATTTAGTTTTATTTGATAGACCTATAGTTCTTATGAATAGTGACATCAACTACAGCTTCAATATTTTTTTCAGAACGAGTTTATGTGTGGATGATGGATTCCAAATGGTCGTAAGATGTATTTAGGCACACTATGGACGATATGAATCTAACATGCGGTGTTTAATATTTACAAGTCTCCAATTATGATTTTCCTAAAATCATCAACATGCTCTAAACATATGATTAGAACGCAACTGAGCAGAAGAATACACTGTTGATTTTAGTGAAGCTTCATTTGGAGACCCATGTTCCCACCCAACCCACCCAACAGCAACCTTCTCCACAGAAAGACCCTCGGGTCCACTCTCATATCTTTCAGAAAAGAAGATATGCCTAGAAGACCCTAGGAAAAGCGAAAAACCGCCACCCACACGACACAGACAAAAACCCGCTTACCAAAAAGAAGTACCACCATCCTAACGGCTAAAGCCCACCGACCACACATGCACATGCAAAGCCACACACGACAGAAAAAGATCTGGGAAGCGGAGGCAGATTCCCCCTACTCCAGCCACTCTTGGTAGGCTCAACGGAGGAATCGTCCCACCAGGTCTTCGTCACCCAAGTACCCTACAATAGAAAACAATGCAATGATTAAAATTAACAATACCGCGCACATTACTATTACATTGTTCATATTTCGATCCGGGTTAAAGCAGCTCTCCAGCCACGCATCCCCCCACCGCTACACACTCGAGCCAGGGATCCTTCTCCTCCTCCTGACCACACCTGTCGCACTTCGAATCCTCCCTTAGACCTATCCTCTTTTGGTAGTAGTATGTCTTTTGGCAGGGCCCTGCTCTCAGATGCGCCAATAGCACCTGCTCTTATCTCGAAATGCCCTCTTTCCTCTTGTCCCCGTGCACAGCTTCCAGTCTCCCCTCCAGCTTGGGCTTGTACTCGATGTCTCGGTAAACCTTCCTTCTCGCTTCTATCAGTCCGATCGGCACATCCTCCTGTTGCTCACCGCGTGCCTCATTCGCACATCTGTCAGCCTCATCGTTCATTTCGCCGCACCGCCATTTCTCGTTCCTTCCTCCACCGAACCTCACCGAAACATCACCATCTCTGCCTCATCACGATCCCCCATCATCCTTCGAAACACCTTTCCCTTCCACTCATCACTGTCGTCTCGCTTGACCTCCTCGCACAGGGCGTCATTCACCTCGATGTTCTCCCCAATCCTCTCCATGGCTCACCTCTCCTCCAACTGCATTCTTTTCTGCACGTCAGCTCCAGTCTCTTGCTATTTGTCCTTGCCTGTTCCAACCTCATCTCCACCCTTTTTTCACAAAGCTGTCTCAGCGGGTACCCGACTTTCGCTCTGATCATAACAGAGAACATCATAACATGGCTGTTGCTGTTGTTGTCCATGTCTCTGCGCCGTGCATCATTGCTGGCAGAATGCGCTGGTTGAAAGCTTTAGTCTTCAATCTTTTTGGAATGGGTCGACTTCTCATTGGGTTGCTGAACTTTGCGAACGCTGCCCAACCAGCCCTTATTCTGTTGTTTATTTCGGAGGTATTATCTCCGCTTGCATTCACTATCTGACCGAGATATCTGTGGTGCTGTGCATTTTCTTGTGTCACACTTCCGCTGGTGATGGCTCCCTGTCGTGCATGCTCGTTAAACATCATCTTCGTTTTTATAAGATGTATCCTGAGACCGGCTTCTGAGCTTTTGTTGTGGAGGTCTTCAATGAGGCCTTCCCTAATGTCAAGATCATCCGCAAAGCGTAGATTGGTGAGGCACTTCACATCGATTTTCATTCCTTTACATCCACGATTCATTCTACGGAGATTTGCATCCCTGAGGCAGGCATTGAACAAGTTTGGAGAGATATTGTCTCCTTGTCTCACTCATCTGCGTAGATGTATTTTGTAGCTCTCTTCATGTAATCGAATTGCTAATGTTGCATTCTTGTAGATTTCGGTGAGGATGTCAATGTATGGGTCATCCACCCCTTGATTTTGAGTGCATCAAAGAGCGAGGCGAACTCGACAGAGTCGAAAGCCTTTTCGTAGTCGATGAATGCCATACAGCGGGGGATGCCGAACTCTCTGCACTTTTCCATTAGTTGGTTGATAGTGTGCAAGTGGTCGATGGTAGAGTATCCAGATAGAAATCCTGCCTGTTGGTGGAGAGTTCAAGATGATGCGTGAAAAAACTTAGTAAAAAGCTGGCAAGAGACTTATTGGCCTGTAGTTTCTCAAGTCAGCTTTGTCACCTTTCTTGTGGAGGAGAATGATGATGGTACTTTCCAAGAGTAAGGTGTCTGTTTTTCAGTGATGCACCTGTTTACTAGGTGTTTGAGAATCTCATTAATGGGCTCACTACCTAGCTTCAGCATTTCATTGGTGACATGATCATCTCCAGCAGACTTTCCATTTGGCAGTTTATTAATTACTGATTCCACTTCACTCTGAAGAACAGGAGGGACTTGGTCTTGATCCTGCGTTGATGTTGGTTAATTTGTGGAGCTCTACTGCCATAAAGTTCATCCATGAATTCCTCCGTTCTTCTTATTAGTCTGTCCCGGGTTGTTATTATTGCTCCGTCTGCATTTATTGAAATGCAAATCTCATGTTGTCCTAATATTTGTTTCCTAAATCTTCACTTCAGGCTTAAATATTTGTCTATTACTTTCTCTATTACCTTCACATTATAATTGTCGATATCTTATATTTCATTTTACGTCTGATCAGCTGGCAGAGTTGTGAATATTTAATCCTCTGAGTCGGATTTCCATCTCTCTTTAGCTGTCTTCTGGTCATCAATTTATAGGTTTTTAAGCTGTGCCTGCCATTTCCGTTGCCTCGTCGGTGAGGATGGATACGATGTGCTCATTTATGCTGGTGACGTTCGTTGCTACATCTTCTGTGTGATTGGCTAATGGTGCGAACCTGTTGGTAAGTTGAATGGAAAAATCTTCGCTTTTTTACTTTAAATTAGCGGTGTCCGATAAAGGCCTCCGTTTCGCCACTATGACACGCTCATGCTTGATGTTGATGTGGATAGCGCCACGAAGAAGTCTGTGGTTGCTACCTATATTGAATTGGTTTATCGCGGAGACGTCCCTTATGATCCTTTATTTGTCATTCATGATGTCATCATTTCATTTTTTGTTGTAGCATTTGGGGCTATCCATGTCCGTTTCCTGGCTTCTTTCTTTCGGAACAGGGTGTTGCCTATTACGAGTCGGTGGCTTTCGGCAAAATTGACGAGGCTGTGGGTGCTATTGTTCTTTTGTCCAATTTCATGGTAGCCTACAGATGTTTCACCGGTTTATCTGGCACTTACTTTGGCGTTAAAGTCACCCATGAGGATTGTGCATTGTGTCGAAGTTACGCACATATTACATATATTTAATTCAGTAAGCATTAGTATCAATTTCACAATTGGAATACCCAATCACATAAAAGAATTTTTGCTCAATAGTTTTAAAGATGTATATGATCCTTGTTCAGATACTTTTTTTTAGAGTCATTCAAGGTAATGGAAAACCGTCGGTATGAAAATGGATTCGAAGCTAACTACGTGAGACCTATATCACAAACCACAAAAGCAATGAAAATGAAATTAACCTTTGTGTTGATTTCATTAGTGATAGTTACTTAAGAAAAAATAATAAGCTGGTCAGTAAACATGAACTCCCTGTTCGGGGTACCTGTAAACCTGGTCAAACTTTGGTTAGTAGCATAAATATTAACAAAAACAGAAACAAAGTAATTGTAAACTGTGCGAAGATATTGGACCTAAAAAATGTGTAGTAATTACGTTAGGGTTGGCAAAACTCCGAAGTTTATTTTTTGCTTCGGGGAAATAAAAATATCAAATACTTCGCGAAGTTTATCGAAGTTCATTATTTTTGGATGAATGCAAAAGAATTCCCCCAGTGTATGATCATGAACTGTTCGAAGTTTATTTTGCCGCTTATTCTAGATGACATGTAACCTAGAAGCAGTCAATATTGGGCATAATTTTTCGAATATACAGTTTTCTGACTCTTTTCTTTTTTGAATTTAGAGACACTTCCTGTTGGAGTAAAGTCACGAAATCCTGACTGCCTTTCGACAATGCTCTGAACCTGTTATTTCAGGCTTCACTTCTCAAAAAAAAATGTTTCTTGGAATTGGTGGGTCCAAATTAGTGAAAATAAATTAATTTTTTAACGGGCTGCTGTCGCTAAACTATGTTTACACTAAGAATGATTATGTAAAGAAAGGAAATTTCCGGCTGTGTCATAACATGTAAAAGTCATTCTTGTGTGATGACTAGCCGAGGAACGCTTTCATATTGATTGCAGGTAATTTTTTTGAGTTCAACTTTTAGCATTGTAAATTTTGATGCGAATTAGAAGATTAAGAAGCTAACATTTTGAGCGCTATGTCAACATTTATCATTAGCGTTTATCAGTTTGTATAGAATATGTTCAAATTATATGGCCGGTGCAAGGATTGAGCTTGTCGACAATGATGTTAATACTACGATATTGATGTTAATCAACAATAAAATTGGCATTAGAGAACAATTTTATTCATATACATTATACATCAGCGCTTTAAAAGTCATCGTCATCTTCACGATGCCCCTTCACCGTTGCCCCATATTCCTGCAACAATTCATGTCCCACTCCCATCTCGCCACCGAAGCAGAAGTCCACCATCTCAACACTTTCCGCTGTTGGCTCGGTTCATATTGTTTTTCATTATACTGGATGAATTTGCGCATAATTAACGACAGTCTACTTTGACATCCATGTACATGCACACGCACATGTTGATGAGATTTCAGATTTAGTATGTTGTCTCTACTGGCATATTTGATCTTTGAATCAACGATTGCGATTGCTGGTAGAATTAATGGATTGCAGGCAACAGCATTCTTAACATTTTGATAATTTGATAATTTCTTAAACTTTCAAATATCACATTTCATTTGAATACCCCCTAATCAATTATAATGTAATACTAATATTGATTGGGAGCTGATTGGGACTTGTACCGTTCCATTCTCGCTTCCAATAACTGGGAAAGTTGCTTCCAGCACAAAGATGTGAATGAGATATGGGCTTCTTTTCAATCCGCTATTCACGGTGCTTTATCGTCAGCAGTTCCAACCATGAATTATCTTCGAAGTAACAGACCTCCTTGGGATTCTACAGAAATTCGTTCTTTAAAACTACAGCGCAGAAGGGCGGAACGTATCTTCCTTGACACCAGATCTGAAGACGTTTGCTAGACGTTTGCGCAATCATACATCTAACCTCTTGAAACAAGCAATCCGCAGATCTATTTACAATTTTGAATTATCTTTGGCTAACAGTGACAATCCTAAGCGATTCTGGAGCTATGTAAAATCTAAACAAAAGGTTCGATCCACCGTTGGTCCGCTTGTCGACCCGTCCACTGACCGAGTAGTGTATGATCCCCTACACTCAGCTACTATTCTTGGTGATTCCTACAAATCTGCTTTCACCTCTGAGTCTCTTCCCATACCTGCTGTTCATGCACAAACTGATCATTGCCTCGCTGATGTAGTCTTCACACCTGATAGAATTCGCTTCCACCTATCATATAAGAAGAATTTCTCCTCCCCTGGCCCTGATGGCATTCAATATATCTGCTACAAACAAGGTGCTTTTGTTCTGCTTCCACTTCTTGCTCGCCTTTTCCAGATCTTTTTTGAGTTGGGGAATATCCCGCTAGTCTGGAAGCACGCTCTGGTTACTCCTATACATAAGAAAGGTTGTCGCAAGAAGGCAGAGAATTACCGTCCGGTCAGCCTGACTTGTACTGCCTCCAAATTGATGGAGTCGATTGTTCGCGATCACCTGTGGCAGTTCTGGAACCAATATGACATAATCAAGCGCTCTCAATTTGGTTTTCGATCCAATTCGTCTAGTACCCACCAGCTCTTAGAATTCCTCGAGGATTTAACATCTGTTGTGGATCGCGGTCAGTGGGCTGACGTCATCTATCTCGATTTTGAAAAAGCGTTCAATTCAGTCCCTCACTTTCGTCTCCTCTCGAAATTGACTTCCTTGGGCATTGGAGGGAGACTTCTATGTTTTCTGAAAGCTTTTCTTGAGGATAGAACTGAGAGTGTTGTCGTGGATGGTGTGCATTCTTCCCCCTACAGCA
This sequence comes from Prostheceraeus crozeri, assembly GCA_907163375.1. Lineage (NCBI taxonomy): Eukaryota > Metazoa > Platyhelminthes > Polycladida > Euryleptidae > Prostheceraeus > Prostheceraeus crozeri. The sequence goes on along the minus strand of CAJQUW010002510.1, from coordinate 277,394 downwards.
TGATTTCTGGTGTCCCCCAGGGATCCGTTTTAGGCCCAGATCTGTTTGTCGCCTTTATTAATGACATTGATGACACCTTGACAAACTCTTCTTTATTGAAATATGCTGATGATGTAAAATTGTACTCCGAAATCAAGCGCACTGATCCCCTGAAAGCCAAAGAACTTTTGCAAGCTGACCTCAACGCTGTAACCACCTGGTCGAAGAAATGGCAGCTATCGCTCAATCCCCAAAAGTGCTCCATTCTACACTTTGGATTTCGCAATCCAGCCTCGGACTACCGTCTGGATGGAAGTTTCCTGAATAATTCCAAGTGTGTCAAAGACCTTGGAGTTCTGATTTCAAAAGACCTAAAATTCTCTCGGCACATTCTGACCTGTGTTCAGAAAGCGAATCGCATTGTATCTGCCATCCTCAGGACATTCGTCTCTCGGGACGCCGATCTGCTTATTCGTCTCTTCAAGACACTGGTCCGCCCTCACCTCGAATATGCCATCCCAGTCTGGAATCCATCCCTGAATAAAGACATTCTGGCTATCGAACGTGTACAACGTCGATTCACCAAAAGCATCCGTGGTCTATCCTCGTTACCCTACGAAGAAAGACTGAGAGCTCTGAAACTCCCAACACTACAATGTCGTCGTCGGATTATGGACCTTACAACCGTGTTCAAAATATGTAACCACCTTACTCCAAGTGATCCTAATTCCTTCTTCACCTTTAGTGTTTCCCGAACCCGTGGACATAACTACAAAATTTTCCGCCACCCAACAAATCTGAATTGTCGCCTATCCTCTTTTTCCCACCGCATTATAGATGACTGGAACCGCCTCCCCGACGATATTGTGAACAGTGAAACGGTGAAACAGTTTAAACGAAAGCTTTTTATGTTTTATTGTAACTTCTAATTGTTCCCTCCTGAATGTATTTCCTGTGTTGCCTTGGTGCTCCTTGCACTTATTGGTGTACTAAATAAATAAAAAAATAAATAATATGCGACTTACTTCTCGAGTCAAAAGGCTTTTTTCAATTTTTAGCATACACGTGCATTGGTGAAATGAGATCGCATCCAATTTAGCGAGATAAATTTATTTATCAATATGATTCTAATGCAGAGACTATGGATTGACCGCACCCCATACCCCTTTGAGGGTGCCAGCTACGACATTACCACACGCCACAAAAACATCGAAAGCAAATGTACTACTCGTATATCTTTGTACACACATATGATTACAAACGCTTGAAGCACATTGTGAGTTGTGATTGTGACTCAGAATAGATTACTATAGGAATAAGCTCTTTACCGAAATTTAAGAGTACCAAATAATAACTGTATATGTACTGTACATTTAACCCCTTCCACTCCATGGTACGCTAAGCGTGACTAGACATATTACCAAATTTGTATAGAATTGATGATGTATTAATTATTGCATATTTGATGTCATAAGTTTGATATTATTACTTTGTTATGGTTTATCGTTAAGATATGAATCAAAATATCAATTCAGTAATGATTATAATGAATATGATTAGAATATTCTCCTGTAATTTTCATGTGTTAGATGACGTACAAATATGAATGAGTTGAAAAACGACTAATCAGTACTTATTGATGATAATAACGAAAATGTTCTGCAGAACCAAGTCCTGGTTCACCTGGACAGGCTTGACACTGGTAACGGGTGTCTTTTCTGATATTCAATAGCTCTCGACAAACACGACATGGCTTCTGTGGACGTCTTTTACTTGTTCGGGGAATAGGAAGAAGTGCATGAGTTGTACTCGAATTTTCTTGCAAAGATTGAAGTGGTTGAGGTGGAGCTGCTTTCATTGCTGCGTATCCAATGCTGTGATGCTGCAGAATTTGGTCAATCAACTGCAGATAAAAATCTAAGAATGGCTTTCGAGGCTCTGAGGAAACGAGACCAAACACTAAATAGCTATTCAAAAGCATACGTTGAAAAATATGAATGCCAAGTTTCTTGAACCAGGCAAGAGATTTTCTGCATGCATTGTATGGCTCCAACAATTGATCACTGATATCAACACTACCCATGAGCTTGTTGTAGTTGTCGATAGTAAGGGGACGCTGATAATGATGAATAGTACCTCCACTAACGTGACGCTGCCTTGGTGTAAATCCAGATGTGTATTCAGAGGAAAGAACATGGACAGTTTTCTTATCCTGATACCTGGTGAGAAGCAAATTGCCTTTTCGAAGAAAAACGGTCTGATGACGATCTGATTGTTCCATTAGAATACCGGATGGAATTCCACGGTTGGTACGAATTGTCCCAGTGACTGATGTATCATGATATTCATCAAGACATTGAACGAGGCGAACACTGTTATATCAATTATCAATAACACAATGCCTGTTCTCTCCCAGTAGTCCATCTGACAGCGATAGGACAATACGTTCAGAAATAGATAAGTTGTCCGTGCCTGGTAAGTGAGACATCATAATTTTGTTTCCCATCATACAGACTGAACATGTAAGTATAACCCCGAAGGTCTTCTGCAGCTGGACAATTCACAAATAGCTTTATTCCGAACTGTGATCTCTTTGTTTTTATGTATTGTCGAAAGTGTAGTCTTCCTTTGAAGAGAAGCAGACACTCGTCAATAACGTAATCTTGACCAACTTCGACGATATTTTTACACCTCTCCATTACCAGAGAGAAAAAAGTTCTCAGCCGACTCTGAGGATCTCTCTCATCTACACCTTCTGGCAAAGAGAAACGCAGAAATTTCAGGATGCTAAGGAAACGATTACGGCTCATAACTTGTTTACAAAAGACAGAAGATCCACTGGTTAGAACGTTTTTCGACCAATACATGTTATAAGATGGCTTGTGAATGATGCCAGTAAGGAATAGTAATGAAATAAAACAATGCAGTTCATCAGTATGTAGCGGACGCCAGATAATATTGAAAATCTTGCCATTTTTCGTTGGATTCATTCTGAAGAATAATTCGGCCCGACGATTCGCACACTGTGTAAGAAAAGACATCACGTCGTTGTCAAAGAAATATTTATAAACGTCAACAGGGTTTTGAAGAAGGTTACAGTCAAATGCTGGGTTTAGACCTGCAGGTTCTCCTGAAAATGTTCGGCGAGGATTTTGGCGGGTGTCAGAAAATGGATCAACTAAAACTTCCCACTCATCATACATTTGTGGTCCGGGTATGCTTTCATCACTATCTGACATATCGGACAAATCGTCTTCTGATGATGTAATCATTTCATTTTTTGGATCGAAATCAGGATCAGATTCATTGTCATTATCCATTTAGTTGCAACTCAAGCGCTGTCTTTTGCGGAATCTGCGACGATCAAATAAGGCAATGTGATCTTTGCATTGTACATTGATTTGATAAGACGCGTTTCAGCTAAAAGCCATGCGCACATCCGTCGTTGGCTACTGCTATCACGTGACCGATGCGTGCGCATTGATGACGTTCATCGTCTTTCACGTTCATTTCCAATCATACTAATGAGCTGATACCATGCTTCTAAATCGTGATAACTCAAGAATGATAAATATATGCACAGTACGTACGCACGTACGTAGTGGTAATGCATTACGTATATTGGCTACGTACGCGCGTACGTACTGGGGTGGAAGGGGTTAAGAGCGAAATAATCAAATGATGAATTGTTTACTCTTCGAATCACAAGTTCCTTGAACGACGAATAAAACAATGGCGAAGGTTGATCCACTTGCGTATTGTGGCAAATTGAAAACGAATAAAAATAAGTGAATTCGTACATATTAGCCATTAGAATAGGGTCAACATGATCATGACAATACAACAGCTACAACACGCAAGATCAAGCTGTTAAGTCAAAATACGAAATCAATTCAAAAGCATGCTTGACAGAAATACTTTTATTTGCCTCTGAAGACTAGATCTGTATGTGTTATCATAACTTATTATTGTGTTATTATTATATTATGATATTATTATTATATATTATATCATTGTATGTGTTGTTATTATGGGTGTGTCCCAAAAATTGGGACATGTCACGTGGGGTTAACACGCCGACAGACCCAGAATGAAATTTTCTATGAAATTCTAAAAATAAGTTTGCCGAAACAAGGACCAGGTGCTTCTCATTCGAATTCAGCGCGCCCGGCTCAAGGTTGACGCGCCAGCGCTCCAGATTGGGACAAGACGTAAAACCTGTTCCTAGAATTTCTGAAATTAGGCTTGAGTAGACCAGTGCCAGGCGCACTACATTCATGGTTGACGCGCCAGCGCGCCAGACGTAAAACCTGTTCCTAGAATTTCCGAAATTATGCTTGCAGAAAGCCAGTGCAAGGCGCACCAGATTCGAGGTTGACGCGCCAGCGCGCCAGACGCATGTTCTGTTTTCAAAAATTCTGAAACTGTGAGTTTCTACGCGCCGAGTACGGCGCGCCGGTCTCTCAAAACTGCGCCGAATTTATCTGGCGCACCCCTGTATAGATTCCAGTTCCGCATAGTTCTAAAACTTTGTTTTTGTGACGGAGTATGAAAATGTGCCTTCTTTTAAAACTGTCTATTTAGACAATTTCTAATTTTTGAAAGAGGTCATTCTATGGTCCTTTTAATGACCATGATATTGGCATGTTGACTAACGGGCACCTGCAGTTTTGTTTACATCGAGAGTAGATTAAGTACAAATGAACTAATAACCCTTCAGCTAATACGAGGATTGTAGACTAGCGGATTTGAAGCTTTTATCCATTGCTTCATGTTTCAGTTTTTGACAATTTGGTTTCTAACGAATTTTGAAGTTTCTCTGAATTCAAGTCCAGGATTTCTATCTTTTACTCACCCAGGGCACAAGACCATACTAGTAAGCAACTTGATCTTCCTCTTGGTCTCGAGTTTGGCACATAGGCCGCCCAAAATCTTGCTATGTTGGCACGCATCAGTTGACTCATTTTTTAATGCAAGAATGATACTGTGAACATCAGACAGAAATGAATAAACAAAATAGAGCTTGATTTCATTGATTGCATGTTTGTAATATGGACTCAGTTCGTCTTCTTGATCACCGAAAAAGTTCCAGATGGCCTTCCATGATCTGGGAATGATCCGCGGAGGTATCCGCAATGATCTCCATAGTTGACGAAGTAAAATTTTGTCGGCTGAATATTACTCACGATCCGGGAGAGTCTCTTGAACAGAGTCAGCCATCCCGTGACGACGTGTCGCACCATTTTTTGGCGTTCTTGACCGGCAGCTTGGAATTCATCCTTGAGTTTCTCTTCTTTCTTGACCGATTTGAAGAACTCATCGAAACACCAGAGCAACATTTTCTATATCAGCGGAGAACAACTGTAGCGCACTACGCGCGGCTTTATGAAGAAAATGGTTGAACCTATTGACGTGAACAATGGATGGATTGTCATGCTGTAGTATGACGAACACTGAATGATTTACTGCACTGTTAAGTGACGCATTGGCAGCTCTGTAACACGCTTCATTTTTTAGCGGAAGACTGTTTCTTAAGAACTTGAACGATTCAGCCTTTCACTGTGGAAGCTTCTTCAAGTGGATCTTCATAGAAGCTGAGCACAACCTCCCTGAGGCCATTCCTCTTGAAATAATATTGCGCTCAGACTGCATACACTTTCTGAAATCCTTGCTTAAAGACCTCTGCACCACCGCAGAAAAGAACTCCGCAATTATATGCAACTACCCAATGATTGGTTACAATACATTCTTCCCAGTTGAGTTTTCTGGATGAGTTTTCAGCCACTATAGCACCCGCGTAGAAATTTAACACTCCAGTCGAGGTTATTGAACAGAAGATGGCGCACGTTGTGATGCTTCAGAGCAGCTTCGGCAGCAACTGCCCTTTCCTGACTAGAATCCAACCGACTGGTGACGTATTTGGTCACGAGTTTCTGGAACAGGTAGCAGAGACATTCGCCTTGTGCTGACCGGTCTCTACAGGCTGTCTGACCGACTTAATGCCCTCTTTGGCAGAAATAATATTCATGCACAAGAGGCGCTTCACAGAATACTCGTCTTTCGGAGCAGAATCCAGAAAGGAGAAATCCTTCTCCCATGCGTCTTGAAATGTTCAGACACGACGTCTCATCTTCGCATCCGAAGCCATCCTGAAAAGCAATGCGCTATTGAATACTAGGATAAAGAAAAATTGAAGCGCGTAGGCTATCTGCCGGTGTAACTTGAGAACTTCAGCGCTTTTTTTAGGGAAAGTTTTACTGCAAGTCATCCGATTATAAGGAGTTGTAATTGAATTGCATCGGATCTGATTATCACAATTCATGCATAATTAGTAGATCATCTCTGAAAATGCCGGACAAATCCAACGTCTCAACGCATGCCGCACAAAATTGACAAGGAAGAAATTGACGTGCAATCCTGTTTATATTGGTAACTACTCGATATGCTCACAATCATCCATCAAGTATCTCGGTGTAATAATCGACAGTGACGCATGCTTCACCACATACATATCTAAGATACATATTCGACCAGTCAGTTCGGGAGTTTCATTTAATACCAGTAAAAGCAAGAACACTTTTCAGTGTGTTTTCGTGAAATAAAAACACGGAGTTCACACTGAAAAGTGTTCTTGCTTTTACTGGTATATCTAAGATAGTAGCAACATGCTTTGCTGAACTCAGAGAAATCCGAACTGTGAGTCGTAGTGCTTTCGCACTTTTTAACGACATTAGTAACGTCATTGGTCATTCCACGTTTGGATTACTGTATATCAGTACTCTACGGAATGCCATCAACTCATTTGAATCGACTTCAAACTGTTTTACATGCATAGGCTTGCCTTATTTTCCAGTCTAGTCAAGTCAAATATGAATTTATTTAAAAAAGTCATACACGGCTTCTAGGCCCATGTACATGTACAATGTAAAAGGAACATTTTTAAAAGTTTTTTGAATACTGTGACACTGCTTGCAGATGTCAATGTTTGAGGGAGGCCATTCCACAATCGGCTGGCAGTCACACCAAAGCTTCGACCTCCGAAAGTGGAGCGGCGAGCTGCAGGTTGAATGAGGCACCCACGGGTTGCCGATCGGAGACACTGACGACGAGGGACTGATGATGTTTCTACGAGTTGACCACAAAGATAAGAGGGAGCCATGTCATGACAGCATTTGAAAGCAAGGACTTGAAGACGCAATTCAATGCGCTCACGGACCGACAGCCATTGCAACTCTCTAAGCAGCGGTGAAACATGCTCGTATTGTCCTGCTCCAAATACGAATCGAGCAGATGCGTGGACGATTCTTTGAAGTCTCCAGATGGTAGACGCAGGGAGACCAGAGTGTGCGGAAAGACAGTAGTCCAATCTACTGAAGACGAGCGCATTGATTAGCTTAATCAGAAGGACATGTGTAAGGAATCCTTTCACAGAACGATTGCGACGTAGCATGGAGAAACAGGAGCTTGCCGTGTGCGAGACATTTGTAGAAAACGTCAGGTGAGCATCGAGTGTTACACCAAGATACTTCACGCTGATGCTGGGATTCAAGATAGCACCATCATGGACGACGGGAGCAGAAACCTTGCGTCGAGCTCGAGGGGACTGGCACCACATGATTATTGTCTTCCCTGTATTGAGATTTAATCCGTTAATTGCTAGCCACTTCCTGATATCATCAAAACAACGAGTGACCTTCATTGTCAAGCAAGACACATCGTTGGCAGGCGATGAACCGTATACAAGAATATCATCTGCAAAAAGATGGACATCCAAGCCACGCTGATAGACAAGTTGAACTATGTCGGCAATGTATAAGGAAAATAAGGTAAGACCGAGAACTGATCCTTGAGGTACTCCGCTTGCCAGATGGACGAACTCGGTCTTCACTTTGTGAGCGACAGACACTAAGCGGTTCGTCAAAAAGGACTTGAGACAAGAAAGCACGGTGCCCTGGAGTCCTGCTGATATGTATAGACGCTGAGATAGGGTAGCATGGTTGACACAGTCAAATGTACAGCTAAGATCTAGAAAGAGCATTAGGCAGACATGACTTTTATCAAAGCTCAACAGGGCATCTGAGGTCACTTTCAGAACAGCCGTTTCTGTAGAGTACATTGGACGATAGGCCGATTGTAGTCGTGGAAGGAGGTTGTGTTCGGCGATATGCTGATGTAAGCGGTATGCCACGATTCGCTCGGAGAATTTGGAAAGTACAGGTAGTTTTCAGATAGACATGTATGATGAACTTTCCAAGGCGTCTGATGCAGATTTCTTAAGTGTGGGTGTAATGTATGCCTTTCTTCCATCTTGTAGGGACCAGACCAGATGAAAAGGAGCAATTGAGAAGAAATGCCAGAAATGGACCCAGAATATCTGCACAGGACTTCAGCAGTGGGGTTGGTATTGTGTCACACAGAGAATGCTTGTTTGGTAGGCGCTGAATGAATGTCATCAAACTGGTCATGGAGATCTGAGGGAATTCGGAGAGAACACAGTTGGCAGGAGCATTAGAGAATTCAGGCAGATGAGTATTGGAAGCACCTTGTCTTGCCAGTGCTACCTTGGAGAGGAAGGATTTGAGGAGCATATCTGCTGAGATGGCGTCAGGAGGAGAAGGACGACCACGTCCCATGAGAATATCAAGGGACTTCCAAATCATTTATGATGAACACTGCTCACAATCCAATTTAGAGCGCCAAAATGATGCTTTCTTCTCTCTGAGTAGAGATCGGTATAGACAGATGCTCTCTCTCTCTCCAAAGACGAAGAAGTTCGGGCAGCTTCGAAGGACATCCTCGCAAGTAGCGTTCCATTCTTCGGACGGTCTGCTTCAGCTCACGGCATTCATCATCGTACCATGAATTTGATAGTCTTCTAGGGCACCTTGAGGTCCTCAATAGAATGAGTTGATTTAAGATGGCGATTAGTGTCTCGTCATACAGTTCAGCAAGATTGTTAGCATCGAGATCGATCAATTGTTGAGGACAGCATAGGATGGAGTTCCTCAAACAGGTTCGAAAGCTCTCAATGTTCAACTGCTTCCAGGGTCGATGAGTCGTAGAAATACTATATACAAGCGGAGGAAGTGGAAGCTCCGATTTCCAGCGGAGGAGAAAATGGTCGGAAATTCCAGGGTCAGATACAATCACCACAAATGGACGAGCAGCACATGTAAAAATAACATCGAGAGTCACTCCCAAATTGTGTGTGACTTGACTGACTTGGCACGACATTCCATGAGTTGACATCATTTCTTAGAGTTTTGGGCGTTGGGATCATTCTCTCGCTCTACGTGTATGTTGAAATCTCCTGTTACAATCAAAGGTGCCGAATAAGTTGCTGCACAGTCCAGAGTGATCGCCAACTCTTCAAAGAAAAGTGAGGTTCGATAGACAAGTAAAATCACGTTGGATGATGATCGACAGGTGACACGGAAGCACAGATGTTCAAAAGTAGTTGAAGTCACTCTCAGATGAATAACAGGTAGACGAACATTACTTTTGGAAAAAGCAACGAGACCACCTTGAGGCCGTGGTCTTGGACGGTCGATGACATTGTGCCCAAGTTGCCGAAGTTCACCAATGCAATTTGAATCTTGATCGTGCCATGATTCTGTGATAAGGAATACATCAATAGTAAGATCACGACATAATTCGACAACTTCTTCGACTTTATGGTGAAGTGAGCGGACGTTTAACAATCCGAAATTCAAAACCTTCCTCGACGAATTGATGGATCACGGCGTTCGAGTCGTCGTAAGGGGCGTAGAAAACGTGGAATGGATACATTCGGATCGATGTAGGGATGTATGTTATTATTTCGATTTGTCACTTTCACAGGTATTATGCGAGTTGATGGCACGAAGCAATTGTGGGACCCTGGGCACACACGATAAATCCTCTATATAAAAAGAAACCTCCTCAAACGTCGTTTAATTCCATTACAAACTCCATAATTCATTGCCAATAGATCTGCAGTGCTATATTGTCTTCGGAGCACGCAACGACTGTGTATGTCCATGCTGAATGACACTCACAGCGCTTGCGAGACAACCGACCGTCCCCATCGACGGTCAGTGTAAGAACTAGTCGATATTTATCAGTATCTGAACTACTGACAGAACTGAAAGGCTCGATTAAGCGAACATGGTTAGCGAAATCTGATGGTTGACAGCGAAGAGAGGCGACGCGATCGCTAAGTGAGCTAGCCGAACGATGTCCGTCAAGCCCGCCGGAGGTCTAAGCCTCTGAAATACGACGCTGTCCACACACTCAACGGTCGTCTGGTACCCATTAGGGAAACGTGTGGACCCACCATCAAAGCTACCACGAACCGTCATCTTTCAAGCCACCCTCCGCGGGTATGTACGGTACCTTTAGTCTGGTTAGTACTCCCCACTATCTTTCCCAGATAGCTCTTCCTCCTTTAAAAGGCAGTGCAGTTGCGGGACGAGAGCTCATTTCGTTTAGTGACCTTTGCCCTGAGATACAGGGGTAGGTTTCATCCGGTCAGAAAGGTAAATACTCGGCTTTGGGCTTCCGACCCGCCATCTCAAGAGGATATCTTCCACACAACTTCCTGCTCGTCAGTGAATTGGTAAGTAATTACTGGTCGTCCTGCATGTATACGGAAAAGGATTCATATCACAGCCGACCCTTCATGCATTACGGCCGACGAGAACCCACCTCCCTCTCCCTCAGAAGGACAGGTGCAACTCTTTGTCTACGTCGACAAGAGTTAACTCCCTATCAAAATATACTAGAAGTTCAATAATGATCAACCAGAACATCATCGCGAAATCCGACAGGTAGTAGCATGATGTTGCAACGACATAAGCCTCCCTTGTCAAAGGACAAGTGAGACCTTCACTGTACCACGCCAACCCGACGGTCAGCTCCCTCTCCAGTAGACTGGATGATCAACCGAAATTAATACATCGTGAACGCCTACCAGATAGGTAACAGCGAAGATGCTACGGAGGACCGAGATCAACCCCTACCTCTCCGATGATAGGTGGAACGTGCTATACCACGATGACCAGATAAACCAGTGGTTCTCACCGACTTTTTTAACCGACCCCATTTCCGCCATAGCTTATCTAATCGCGACCCCATGGGCTTTAGAAGAACTATATTTCAAAAGCAGTCAATTATCGCTATACATGTTATATTACTGAAACAGACTTGAATTAAGTCGGACTCAAATGATAATTACAACAAATAACTATTAACTAATAACAAAAAACATTATTTCGATAAACGCACGATGTGCTCGTAGCGAGGTTCATAAGTTGTTAGAGAACAAACCAAACAGTCAAAAAGATGGGCATCAGTAATGCGTGATCGGTACTTAGTCTTTGCTTGCACCATATGTGAGAAACCTGCCTCGCACACGTAGGTGGTACCAAACCGAACAAGAGTTCTGCGGGCTTCATCAATGAGTTTCGGATACTTCTCGTCATCAAGCGTGAACCAAAATGTGACGGTATCACTAGTCTTGAACATTATTTCAGCATCATTGTCCTCTTGAAGTTCTGCAATTTCCAGCGCTATTCTGCCATCGATTTTCGTCGCATCAACCTGGAACGGTGACTTGATATGGTAATATTCGGCCTGCATGTCTGGAAATCTCTCCACAAAATTGTGTTGTAACTTTCCGATGTATGTCAGAAGTTCAGTGATTTGATTCGGAAAATCGTCAAATTCGCACGCTGTTATTGCGATATACTCGACAAACATAGGAAAATTGGAGAAATCCTGTCGCTTTATTTGCTCTTGCAGGAGATCAAGTTTTCTCATAAAGGTTCTCAGTGAAGAATGAAGGTCAAAGATCGGTTTTCCGCGTCCCTGTAGTTCTGTGTTCACTGAGTTGACGTGATGAAGTATATCGACCGATAGTGCCAATTCGGACAAGAATTGTTGATCACCAAATTTGTCTGCATGTTGATGGCCTTTCTCAGACAAAAACTCGTGGATCTCTTCACGCAGAATAAAGACTCTTTCCAACGCTTTGCCACGCGATAGCCAACGAACTGTGTTGTAGAGTAGTAGAGCGGAATGGTCTGCAGCACTCTCAACACAAAGTTGGCGGAACATGCGACAATTAAGCTCACGAGCTTTGATGAAATTTATTATCGTAACACAGACATTCATAATCTCGCCAAATTTAGCGGAAAGATCCTTAGATGCCAGCACCTGCCGGTGTATAATGCAGTGATTGATGCTTACATGCGGTTGACGTCTCGACAGTAGGCCGTTGAATCCATTCAGACGCCCCATCATGGCTGGAACTCCATCAACATTAGCCTCAACAATTTTGTCCCATGACAGGTCATGATCAGTGAAAAACTTGTTCACGATATTGTAACTATCTTCGCCTTTCGTAGTAACTGCTAGGGTCAACAACGCGAGCACTTCCTCCTTCATCATGCCACCGGTTTCGTATTTTCCATACAAGAGAAGTTGGGCGTTCCCGGTGTTGTCTGTGGACTCGTCAAGAGCTATTGCCGCCCAGGAGGATCTTCGAAAGTCGTTTAGTATTTGTTCCTTTAAGTCTGACGCTACCTTTTCGACCCGGCGAGTAATTGTGTCGTTGCTCAGTGGGATGTCATTTATGGTCTGAACCAACTTATTCCCAAAATTTTCATCTTTGAAAATGTCCGCAAAGTGCAGTAGTGATGGTTTGATAATCGTTTCACCCTCGTATATGGACGATGAGTTCGGGCACTTAGGAAAGCTGTCTTGTAGGTAAAAATATCTATTTTCTGCTGCTTTGTAAGGGCTCTTGCCATGCAATTCCTGGATTTCTGAAGCTCATCTTTCCGTTTGACGAAGACACGTTGGCGGGCATCTACTCCAAGAATAGAGACCGTCGGGTGATTTTGTAAATGTCGCTGCAGCTGGTTCGGCTTCAATGATTCCTCCGCTATTTGTTTATGGCATATCACGCACACAGGGACTCCGTCGACGTCCGCAATTCCATATTGGGCAAGAAAATCGGGATTTATACTCCTTGACCTCTTCTTTGTAGTTGAGTCTGCGTTCGTCTCTTTCACTGCTCTTTTCGTTGCCCCTTTCCTGCTGGGGGTCGTAATTGAAGATGATTGTGGTTCACAATCCGTACTCTTTCGTATCAGAAAGCGATCCATTATTTAAAATAATTTCACGATAATCCGAAACTGTAATCATGTACTAGAACCACCAGTTTGCAGTCGCGCAATAACTAAGTGATACAATGAGGCATCATGAGTCAATCATGCTGCAGGAAATATTGCAAGTGCGCCTTTCGACCAATTGGCGCTGCTTACCCTGATAAAAATTGAGAAAATACCTTGATTTTTATCGAGTTACTAATTTTCGCGCACTGACTAACTTTTTTAGTTTTGAGAACCTTAAGGTGGCATGAATAGAAGAAATGATGCTCTCACCCTGAATCATCAGTATTTCAAATATGAAATCAATCGGGCAGGTGGTTCAAAAGATAGAGCCATTCATGTACAAATACTTTCATTTTCTCCCGTTCATATAATGCGTTTGCATGTGCCTACTGTTGGTCACAGCTGACAGAGGTGAAGCGTCCTTCTCCTTCTACTGGTTCATGCTCACACACATATAACGAAGGTCACTGGAAAGATTGAACCACTGATATGTCACGGAAGACTTAAGGAAATATTCGATGATCAGAGACTGGTTGCAGAATGCGATAGTTTAAATTTAAAAAGTCTCGCTGAGTTAGCGCAAATAGCAACCAACAGCGTCACACGTACGAACAAAGTTATGAATATGCCACATCAGCTGATTTACTTATAGGCCTACATTGTTCGTGTGAGTGAGTAAACTGGTGTCTATGGGGTGATATTTTGAAAGAAATCAACTGGATTGGAGATGCTCGCATAGACACACCATTTGAAGCATTGCTGCCACACCAGAACTGATAATAATATCAGCTCGTAATTTCATGAGAACGGATCCTCATGCAGCATCGGCCGGGCCTACAAAGATTATATCATTAGCTACAGAAATTGACCCCGCGACCCCCAGCGACCCCAAGCGTATCTCGCGACCCCACGAATTAGTCACTGCGACCCCACTCGGGGTCGCGACCCCGAATTTGAGAACCACTGAGATAAACCATCTCCCTCTCGAATCCACTAGATGATCAATCAAATACTGGGCTTCATCATTGCGTACTCTAAAAGGTAGCAAAGTGGTGAAACGGCAAATTATATTCGCCTCCCTCTCAATCGGTGACAGGTAAGCAATCCAGTTGCCATTTCATTCGGCCTACCCGGCCCCCACATAACGTTTAGGCCAGGCTTGACCTACCTCTTTTTCGACTCTCACCCGCCCAATGGAAGGCATTCTCGAAGGCCACGGATTTGGATTTGATCCACTTGCCAAAGCTACTCACAACAATGGCTACACGCAGGTTAAGGACTTGGATCGCATAAATGATAGGTTGACTGCTATAGCAATACCACGTCCAGGGCTTTCGAACTAACTTCCCCATCTTAAAGGACAGGTTCACTGATCGACCGCATAATGTTACAAGAGTTAACACTCACTACGAGATACACCCAAGCAACTCCCTACTCCAAAAGGTGCAGGTGAACGGGCCAGCAGGCGTTAGAACAGGAAAACCGAACCAACTACCTCTCCAAAAAGAGGGGTGGGCTGAATTAACAGAGCGTCAGAACGACAATCCTCGACTCCCGCACATACATGCTATAAATGATTATATTTGAAGCCCTTAGGCTCAAAGAACAGCCACTCAGATACAACAAAAGGTTAAATCAACAATAAAATGTTACGAAGATGAATTGTCCGAGCAGCCGGTCAACAGCTTCAGAAGAATTCGGTATATGCCTCGCTGATGACGAAGTCCCTGCCGAGAGATCGGGTGCGCCACCTGGAAACGAGCAGGTCAGGGACAAACGCACATTAACATAAAACGAAAAAATACAGAAACGGGTGATGAGAGATGGCAATTTTTTAAAAAAAGAGCAATTAATAAAAAACAAGAAAGATGAAATTATGAGATGAAATATACAATTAAATTCCGCGGAAAAAAATTTCTGCACTTTTCGCAGAGCCAACCATAGCAGCAATGCCACAGTCGCTGATGTCAATAGAACTGAACCCGAAGGTTGTACCAAAATTCCTGATGGTTCGATCGCTCACCACACCCTTGAAGGTGGTTATAAATGGCATATGATCGATCGATGGATTCTTTAAATGCCATGCTGCCTTGACAAACTTTGTAATCTCACTACCAAAAGCGGAATATTTAGTCACTTTTCCATTATAGCTTTCCTCAGTATTCGTATCACCGCAAATTTGAACGTCCACTACAAAAACTTTGCCGCCGATATTAACCAAAATATCCGGCTTGATGAACGTCTTTTTAACTGGGATTTTCGGTTCATTCATAACATTGATCTTCTTCTTCTCGAGCTTTTTGATGATCAGGTCGGCGACTCTATTATGCCTGTTAACTCTGGCATCATGCGTGAAGGGACATTGTTGTAACACATGAGGGACCGTCTCAAGGTCAGTATGACAGTGCCGACATTTCAGATTGTCGCTCCTGCCTCCTCTCGAGGCTCTTGTACGTGTTGGGATGGCGTTGTACCTCATATGACAGCACCCTATCAGTACCCGTGGATGAATGGTTGACGGGTCCCGAAGAAAGTGCACAGAGGGGCCACTCAGATTGTGCAGATGGCGACCATCAACCGACTTGACCAGGTCGTCACGCCAAGCGGTCTTCACTTCAGCCTTATTCTCGACGGGTATTCCTTTGATTTTTACGGGTTTATGATCGGGGCTGTGCGCCTTGGATCCTTGGAGATACCGGCCAATTGACTTAAAGAAAGTTAAGAGAGTCAATTCAGTTCGAGAATCAACCAGCACCTAGTGACTATTGTCAGCAAGTGTCCTTAGTATCTGGCACCAACGTGTATGAAGAATTAATCCCTGTCTCAGGCCAATTGCGTCGTTCCCGTCTACTCTGAACCACTTCGTTGGACCTCGTCATCCCTTATATGCGTCATCCTACGCTGGTGGTCGCTTTTTCGTTGCTGCTGATACTCGCGCATGGAATGCGTTGCCGGAGTCCTTGAAGAATCAAAGTAACCATGATACTTTTAAGCGTCTTTTATGTGCATTACCTGTCAAATTATCTCTAATGATTTTTTCCTTGTCTGCTTCATTGCATCGGCTTCTTTGTCGCAAAGTCTTTTATCGATGCTCCACTCAAATAGAGTTCTTATTTTATTCATTCAAATACCAAAATACCGGTACCGGACGTCGGCAACTCTGCTCGCAACTCTCACCAAGTTACTGTTAGTAGCCTCCAGTGAGTGCGATGTTCTCCCAAAGAGCGAGTGACTCGAACCGTGCAGCTCCTGCACTACCTTATCGATGACTTTCCTTACCCATCAGAGCTGCGTGTATCCTCTTGCCATCAGTTGTGTTTTCGTATTTTCTAATGGAATATCTCCCTTTATGCGCAAGTGCTGCATTTTCATATATGAAAAACTATTGACAACTGTTTCAAGCTGTATGGCAGAACTATTGATACTCAAAGTTTTTGAAAACCAATTTTCTGGAAAGTTGTATGGCGGCGAAGTCGGCCAAGTCTTCAATAACAATTACCACTCACGCTTCCTATAACACTCCTGGTCACGACCTGTGCAACAGAGAATATCATTTCAAAAAGTTGAATGCAGTTTATGCATTACTTCTTACTTCTTTATTTCTTCTTTTTTTACTTCTTTATGCATTTCTTTTTTTTCTAAATGACATACTTTACACGACGAACAAATTGAGACTGTATATTCACATGTGTTTCATATACTTGATATTAGACTTATTGGCATGCATGTCAACTGAAGCATTGTACGTATACATTTTTGACGATCTATCAGGAGTATGAACCTTCTCAGAATTGATTTTGCTTGGTCAACTCCATGCTTATGGAAACGAACGCAACTACACAGAAATCTGAGCAGACGTCTGTATAAACTTTTGATCAGTCTCTGTATGTTAAACAAAGATTGATGCTTTACTAATTAAGCATTACTATCAAGCATATACTTGAGCTGCTTATTTCGAAAATACTCTTTTTTACGTAGTTTCCGCGTCAGTGGCCTGTCCCACAATTCAACAAGCAAAAAGCAACAAGTACAAGTGCAACAAGTAACAAGCTACAAGAACAAGCGTTCCACATCGATTTTAATCAACTAATTGCAACAAGTATTCAAATAACAAGTTATGTTCTAAATATATCATTGCTTCTCGAAGTTAACGAAGATCACCTAACAACAGCATCGATGTTTTGACGTCATCGAGCGCGTGATGAGAACAGCGGTCTGTCAAAATACAAGGCATCTGGTTACTCATCGTTGGCTCATTGATTCACGTCCCCACACTACGAGAAATATAGTGTGTTGTGCTTGTGAGTGACATCCATCTGAATCCTAATGAATCCATCCGAGAAAATTCTTTTTTATCGTTGATCAATGACAAAAAGCATGTATTATTCCAAAAATTCAGTGACTAAGTCACCAAGGACGATAAGCAAAAGACCTGGATAAGGATCCACAATACTCTTCGTGCTCACAATATTGCCTTGAGCTTGAAAAAAGAATGGACTTATTTTCGATACGTCGCTTGGCCAAATCTACGCCGATATTCGGTCGACAAACGCGATCGAAAAGCGCAATCAGGAGAAGGTGGCGGTCGGAAATCGAAGTTGACCGAAGTAGACGACTCGGTACTCGAAATAATCGGAAAGGATTCACCGGTTATCAACGGACTCAACGGACAGAGAGAAGGATATGGAAAAAGAGGACGCTGACGACGGTGAGAACAGCAAGAAGGAAAATGCGGGATCATCGTTTATAGCAACAGCAGCTTCATCGAAAACGAGCTCGAAGAAAAGAGATACTATTGAATGTAAAGAAGACTTCAGAGTTTCGCAAAAAAAGTTAAGAAATATGGATTTAGAAATCCAAAACTTAGAGTTGCGCAATGAACTTTTGCGACGTCAGCTCTGTAGTGATTCAAGTGTTCATGGAACTCCGCATTTGGATATGCTTTTTAGCACTAACAGTCCATCTTCCCGTTAATCTGTTGGTAATTCTTGATAGACAATATTTTTGTGCACTTCAGATTTTCTGAAACAGACTATTCTTCTACCGTAAAAAATATAGCATGTACGCGTGATTATGCTATGTCATTGGAGTAAAATTCATTTTTGATTCAAAAATGCATGATTTTACCGTGAATTAACATTTTAGGGTCCTAAAATCGTGCCTTTCATTGGGTCACGTGATCTACGCAATCCTGTCGACTACTCCAGCACATAGTATATATAGTCGTATCTTAAATTCATGCTAGACATACGGACATAGTCAATAGACATACCGACCGGGATTCTTATTACATGTAAATACTGAATTTCAGCAAAACGCGCTTTACGATTAACTGTTAGTATCCAAATATAGATTATAAGTTTATACTTACCTAAACCCTTAGACCTAAAGTAATCTACAAACGGTTATACGTCGTGCTAAGAAAAATGTTTCAGTAAATATTTATGTTTTATTGTTAAACGAGGAAAATCTACAAACAGTGACAACATTACAAATCTACAGGTTAAAACAGCGACAACATTAGTATAAAGTTCTGGTTGTGGTCCTACACAAAGCTTTCAATAAGCCTTTCTCGACGCGTGACACTCGCGTCCGTTGATTCTTCCTGGATCTCATCGCTATCGTTGTTAAATGAATTCTCATTCTCACTTATAGACTCATTCCAATCTGACAACTCACTTGAGCACATGTTGTGCAGAACACAGCATGCCTTAAATATGTTGCAAGCGAAATTGGGCTGAACGCGTAGATATTTTAAACATGAGAAACGCTGTTTTAAAACTCCAAATGCGTTCTCTATTATTCGTCTCGTTCGCTTGTGAGCGATGTTGAATCTCTCCTCAGGTTGGGTCAAAGGATGTCTCACTGGCGGAATTAACCACTCCTTTAATGGGTAAGCGGAATCCTCAAGAATTATTGCATTGGGAAATGGTCGCCAACCTCCATCAAATTTCCTACAAAGCGTACTTTTCTTGAGAATGCGAGCATCATTGACCGATCCTGGCCACTTTGCACTGACGTAATAGAATCGACGGTCAGGTCCACAAACACACATAGCATTTATCGAATGCGTTCCATGTCGATTGATGTACTGCGGCTCATCAGTATAAGTAGCATCAATGTAAACATGGGTCCCATCCAAGCACCCAGCAACAGATGGCATATTAGCCACGTCGTAGAATTTCAAAGGAATTTCTTGATCTTCTGGAAATTTTATTTGTGAATGAAATAGACGATCATTGATAGCACTTACGCAACGTTGAACGCATCGACCGACTGTTGATTTTGATACTCCATGTGAATCCCCAATAAGTCTATAAAAGGCTCCAGTCGATAAGAATTGGAGTGTTATTAATAGCTGTTCACGAGCGGACAAGGCAGCACTTTTTCCACTGTTGTGTTCCACGTTTCCTTTGATATATGATAACACTTCTTCGAATTGGGTACTTGTAAGTCGAAATCGAAATTCGAAGTCAGTCAGACCCATGTTTATTCTTGGACGAAAAATCTTCCTGCGTGATATCCGAGTATGGGATAGATCAAGGAATTCAATATCTGAATCGCTGTCAGAGTCAAAATATTCCATTTTGCTCTAGTCAGATAACTTGTTATGGGTCAAATGAGACTTTTTAACTGGTTGTAATTAATTTATACGAAATTCCCATAGTATCGATTCGCCAACTTGTTGTCACAGCGATTGTGGAACACAAAGACTTGTAACAAGTCGATTTTTTCTTCTTGCTTGTTGTTTGTTGCGTATTAATTGTGAAACCCTAATTTTCAACAAGTCAACGAATTTTACTAGTTTCCTGTTGCTTGTTGTATTGTGGGACAGGCCACTGCTGGATTGTAAATTGTGGGGAAAGTTGAATCTTCAGCGTACTCGAACGTTAATTTCGATGGTATGCCTCAATGGTATGATGTCATGAATGTGATGCGATTTCAGTCTTATTAACGATTGATTGGTCGATAACTTATCCCATGTATTTCAATTTTCTATTTCAGAGAGACTGAAAATCGTCAGGCTAGAAAAGCAAATAACAAGCCGTCATTTATTGATCATGGTATCTTTATTTTGTTTGAGAATGGTAATTTCAACAGCGTGAAAAATTATGTCAGCACAAATATGGCGGCTAGAACACCCATTTCGCAGAGAATCATTGCCGAACATATACATCCGGTTTTGAAAAACAACAGTCAAGTAAGTGAAATTAGTTTCTTTTTCAACCTCAAATCTTCAAAAATTCCCTGACGTGATGCATCCGCTACTCTGCTGCTAATAAAAGGTTCATTGAGACAATGCTCGAAGCTTGGGTCATCAAATAAGGACCAATTTTCATAGAAGTGTCTCATAAGATAGTGTTCTTGGCAAGTGTGTTGTAAGTGAAAACCAGTGCCTCTAAAAGAAGATAATTATTCTGTCAGAATATTTTAGGAAATGATTTCAAAAATCTATCACGTGTTGCTTTTATAGGTAGACCTATATGAGGGGTTGTAAACTCTTATCCAGCCAGGATCACTTCTGAATTAAGTGACTGGCTTCAAACTATGCATGTAGATCGAAAATGATCTGAGTGTGAACGCGGTAGCTCACTGCGCAGTTTTCTTTTTAGTAGAACAACAAGAACAATAAGCGCATGTTTAGGAAATGGAATCAGAAGTAGAGATCGTTAATAGCAAATGAATGAGTTTTGCTGCTGAAGCGTGACGCTAACCAAAAAATTCAGAGTAGAATACAAATAAAGTAACAGATCCAGTTAGAAGGTAACTGCTATTACAACATGAAAAAAACTCATACATAAGAAGGTCGATTAACTACTAGTAAAGTAGGCAATGATGGTTGCGATATTACGGCAGCATTCCATTCAGATAAATGGAAATAAACACAGGGAAACTACGTTGACGTGGGGTTGTGTTGTAGAGCTCCACACATATTGAATTGGATCTTGTTAACCTGTCAGGAATATGTGCTGTTCACATAGTGGATGGGCAGGGCAATTTTCGGCCGATTTTGACAGTTTGGTAGAAGCGTTGAGACGGCGACGTTTGTGACTAAGGAAGTTTATGCAACGGCAGTTATGCCCATGCATAATATTGTGGCAACTTTTAAGAAAGGCAGAGAGGCGTGAGTCAATGTCTGTCGAGGATCCAACAAGCGATGGCATAGCATGCTCCAGAGAAGACTGCGGATAAAGCTTTGAAATGCATTAACAATCAATTCGATATTTAGAGATGCATTTTAAAACACTTTTTAAGTGCACGTTAGTGTACATGTGAATGGTCAAGTTAAAATTTTCATAAAATTTAAGTTTAATGTGCTTTGAGTTTATTACTGTTGAAAGTAGCTTATAAAGTAGGTAGCGGTAGACTTTTCTTGCACAAATCTGATCATGAATGCTACATACCACAGTTATTTCATTAAATTTAATTTATGAGCATACCGATTTCACTCAAATTCATTTTTAATGCAGGTCTAGTAAAAATAATTTTTATTAAGAAAAACCGGTCCACTAATCGTTTATTTAGAATAAAAATTGGTCCTAATACAGTAAAAGTGAGGAACACAGGTCTAGAACAAATTTGTGTTCAATGCATGCAAGACGTCTTAATATTATATTATCAAATTATATTATATTATTTTTCATTATCATTCAATATTATTATCATTATTTATTATTCTATATTACTCATAGGTATTACTTACTCTTCTTTACATATTGTGTATTTATCTATTTCTGTGTTAGAGAATGTGGATTGACCAGTTAAAGGAGATAGACAGTGCTTTCCAGTGTAAAGGAATTATTAGCCATGGTAGAACTATATTGGACGCATTTATGCGAAAAACGGATCGACTGAGTCTTGCTTTCATTAAATATGAATCAGATGGAGTGACCATGCGATAGAATTTTCTAATATTTGTAAATTGGATTAAGTAGATGAGTGTCACTCTATCCTGGTCAAGTCCTCTGACTGAGATAGGAAAAGGATGCATGAAGATAGGAGTTATCAGCGAAAGAGTGGATTGGATTATGGATTATTGGTCAAGCATAAGTCATTAATAGCTATCTTCTTACTGTCACATTAAAGTGATCTTGACAAAAAGAAAAAGTCTTAAACCCCAAAAATGATGCATTTTGCATGAACTTTTCATTCAAAGTTCTGAGAAAATTTCCAAAGTCAAAAATTTCCGAAAAATGGAATTTCGTCAGTCTATATTTCAAAGCAAGCCATGCAATATGTTGCATGCATTTTATGACTTATTTCTGACCAAATAATTTTCACCATGATATTTTGCAAAATATTTTATGTTATCATTATATTATATCTTGTGTTTTGTTTGTTTATCTTGTTGTCTATGTCTTGTTTTACAATTTTCAATTCATTCATGCAACTTCCAATTTAATTAACCGCAGTTTATGATAAACCTTAGATGATGAGTAAATCAAATCAGTCACACGCGTCTCTCAAGTCATAATTCAAAACGTATTCTGGGCGGTTTAATATCTTGGAAAATGTTGATCACCATCTAAAAGTCTCAAATCAAATGCCACAATCTAAATTCATCTGTAAATTGCATATTTTTCAGTACTGAGAAGCTGTAAGTTTGAAATTGAATGCGTGCGTATGCATCATACACAGTGGATTTACCGAGGTAGGCCTAAAACTGAGCGATCAAGAGGTCCGAACAGCAAGCAAAGACGAAGATACAGAGCAACGTACATGTAATTGACAAAGAATAGCATCGATTACACTTTAGCACAAATATACAATGATATACGTTGCATGTGCTCACATGAATACCTAATAAACTAAAGGTTTGAGTCAACATTATGTTAGCATGCTTTCAGAATAACCTATGTCAGAGACAGTAATAATAGGTCATAACCCACAAATCGTGCAAGTCCCTTAATTTAGCAATTTTCAGCGACCTGGCGAGCGGATTTAGCCATTACCTGACCATTATCCGTAAGACATTTTCCGTGCCTGTATTCTCAATAGGCCTACTGATAGTCATGATGTTATCAGTCATGAATAGGTTGTGGCCTAGAACATGTGGTAAACAGCTTGTGGAAGACTGTGGCATAATTTGTTACGCATGCTGATAGCTTTTCCTGTGCATTTGTCGAAACTTAATGAGTTCTTGGAATAGAAGAACATTTTTGGAGGATTTACGTCATTGGGTGGAAGACTGAACTACCAAGATAAACCCTACCAGAATGTCTACTGTGACTATCATGATGGAGGATTGCTTGAGGGACAGATTCAAGTAGTATGATGCTAATGTGCGACATAGTAACCTTACGAATAGCATGGCTTCATCACAGCAAGAATGAGGAACTTCGATTGTCATCATTCTTGTAATATGTTGAGCCTTTGATTTATCGTTTTTCAAACAGAACTTATTTTCCTCGTAATCTGTTTCGATAGCGTCAATTTCCTTCAAAGTACGAGATTCATTGCTACCTGATCTCGATTTCGGAACGATCAGATTCGCGGGTCATTGGCATATTGGAGCGCATGCATCAACACCAGCTATCGAGACGTTACTAACGAACTAGGAGAAAAGAGCTTATCTCTGTGGTATTCCTTCTTCATGATGAAATCTAAGAGTAAGCGAAATGTTTGCTCTTACGCGACAGGCATTACTGTATGCGCAGCTTTCCAGCCATTTAATGCAGTCAGATAGAAAAGTCAATGATCGAAGCTTTCGGTTCAGGAGAGAATAATTTACACGCTACATACAATTACTCATACCTTTTCGTTTACTACCGCGACGTTATAAATTATCCAATTTCTCTTTGATATTGATTCTCGCCCGACCGCTGTCTTCCTCACTCGCTAACTCTAGAAAAAATTTCATGCCACTCAGAGCAAGTGGGGTAAGAAATTTGAAAATTCTTGGCTATTTCAGTATATTCGATGCAATGTCGCTTAATTATTGATCTAAACATGCTTTTAATTTCCTTCCTCATTATTAGTGAAGGAAAGTACATCTATCTTCATTTCTAGTCACTGTCTGCTCTGGCGATGTTCCTGGAAATATTGGCGAATCAAATATTCACTTTTTTGACAACAGCGAGATTCCCACAGCCGAAAGAAATTTTCGTGAATCTTCTCAAAGAATTAAAAGTATGTCGATTGTCCGATAAATATAAAGTCATCCTTTTGTATTTGACATCTAGATGATCAGAGAAATTATGTTTCAGGGTTGTGAGAGACTTCCAATTGGTGTATTCATCTTAATAAATGGAAAACTACAAGTCGGAAATGGAGCGGCCCAAGGGGTTGAAGTCATCGAGCTTCTGATTTACTCGATTGAAATAGAATGTATATTGGATAACAAATTGAAGGAATCTTCTTTACGAAAGGTCATGCAATTAGACGAGTAGGCCAGACGTGCATATTTCTAAAAAAAATTGTAAAACATTGTAATGTCATTTTTTCAGCTCTGAAAATGCCTTCAAAAGGTCAGTATTGGATATCTTGAAGCTTTTATTTTTTCATTATAAATATCTTGATATTTACATATGCACTTTGAACTGAGATTTAATCAAGGCTGATATTCCAATTTCAGGATGTTTCAAAGCTTCAAAAGTATTATCCCAAAGAAAGACCCGATTCACACCAAAAGTGAGCTAGGGGTAATTTTTCAAAGCTGCCCTCTTGCATGCTTTATATTCTACGACTGCATGCATTTCTCTTATATAAATGAATACGTCAGTCAGGTAAAGACCGCTTGGATAGTAGATCGAGGATGTGGTTAGCGTTGATTTATTTTTTTTATTTATTCAATGTACAATTTTTGAGTGGCGTCATATCAATGAAGACTTCAAGGCCACTGAACAAAAATAAAAGTAAGAAGACAGACACAGTTACTGAGAGAAAGAACGACTAAAGAGGGACGCTTTCGAAGTACGTTTGAAAGAAAGGACAAAAGACTGGCTTGTCACAGAAGACGGCAGCGAGTTCCACGTACGTGCTGCTGCAGATGGGAAGGAGCGATTTCCGATCGATCGGCGGGAGAATGGAACATGCAGGGCAGAATGAACTGCGGAGCGTCAGTGCTTGCGAGAAGCAATCTCTGAAACATCAAGAAGGGACTCGGCGAGATAGGAAGGAGCAGAATGATTGAGACATTTAAAGCTGAGCACTGCAAGGCGAAAATGAATCCTCTCTTGAATGCGTAGCCAGTGGAGGTCCTTGAGGATCGGGATGATGTGAGAGTGGTTGAAGGAGCTGGTGAGTCTTGCGGCCTCATTAAGGGTGGATTGCAGATGACGATTCTGGATATTTGGGAGACCGTCAAGCGCAGATAAACAGTAATCTAGACGAGAGTGCACTAAGGACACGACGACCGATCGAAGGATGGGCATTGAGAGTGATTGGTGAATGGACCACATTTGCCTTAGTGAGGTGAAGCAGCTCGAGACTTTGCTTGAAATGAACGCCCGCATGGACAAGTGCACTTGTCCAAACAAGATGCATGTCAAGATGCACTCCTAAACAGCGAAGGATTTTGGAGGGAGCGATTAGGCTGGAGTCAATACTGATTGCAGTTGAAAGGAGCTTGCCTTTCTTGCGGTTTGAAGAGAACCAGAGAACTTCAGACTTGGTGGCGCTGAGTCTAAGTTTGCCTGCGTTCAACCACTGCTGGATGTCTTGAAGACAAAGCTCCATCCGCCGAGAGAGCAGAGGGAGAGCAGGAACCGTAGATGCTGTAGTCGTCTGCACAGGCGTGAACGCGTAGACCGTGGCGATCAATCAATTGAAAAAGGTCGGCAGTGTAGAGGATGAAAAAAAGGTGGACCTAGCACTGATCCTTGAGGGACGCCATGAGCATTTGGAGATTGAGCTGACCACGAGTTATTGTAACGAACAAATCTTCAACGAGAAGAGAGAAACGAGTCACACCAATGCAGGACATGACCTTATAGTTCCTTAGTATTTGTGTTCGATCGCTATCTGAGCAAATACAGTCAAGCTCCCAGTATTCATTTAAGTTGTTTATCCTCAAACTAACACACACACCGAATTTTTCTTGACTTACTGATTTTATACGTATATGTACATGTAAAAATTAAAGTCGATGCTGAGGCTTTGAAGTTCAGGCTTGTTTGTTTGATGCACTTGTATGAAATATGAATTGAGCCATATTACACTAAGTAACAAGTTTCACAGAAGAGAGGGCCAGACAAGCTAGCCTTTGGTCAGAGGGAAGCCCAAAACGATAGATGTCTTCGATTTTGTTATACTGGCGAGGCCTTTCAGCCGCTACAGGCAGCCATCTTCAGGCGAATGTTCACAAGCCATGCACGGAATGAGCAATACTCAAGAGGTCTGACAAACTAAAATAGTTCAACAGAATCTATGCGTACACAACTAGCCTTCTGTCATAAAATTAGAACGAATAAGACAAAATACTGATGAAGCAAAACTGAGAGTAACAAAGGTCAAAATGGAAGAAAGTCAAAAAAGTTCCAGTGGTCGCTAATACTATGTTCTGACCAAAAGCTACTACGTAACAAACACATTGAAGCTTTTGATAGGTTATTGATGCTTAATAGAACCTCACCACAATTCAGACAGTCGTTCGAATTTCGCTGCCTTGGCTACAAAAGATGATGGACAATATCTTTTGTTTCCAGTAGAAATTCCCAGTATTGCGAAAAATATGTCTTGGATTCATTTCAAAGATCATACTTTAGCAAAAATGCAGTGCTCTCCACTTGGCTTCAAAGCATCATTCCTTGATCCTGCTGCTAAAGGTCACACTGCCTCTTCCATGATCGTATGATGAATTCTAGTGAGAAATTTCTGAGAAAAAAAGGATCTCAAAGTTGCTGACAGCACATAGGTTACGTACATTTAATACGAAGGAATTTGCACGAATTTTTTAATAAGTTTGTGCGTGGGTGTTTTTCGTCTAAATGATAATAGAAACAGCTGCGGAAACAAGAAACTGAACTATCTGCCAAAAATTGAAACTTAACTGCATCCGGGTGTCAGAACCTAAAAATGTAGCAGCAAGCATTATGCAACGCAGTCAGACGCGTGAGCGTGAGACATCATCGCGGAGTTGTTAGATTATGTGTGAGGCGAAGACACCCTAAATGTGAGACGTTTCCTCAATAAACTCTATGAAATTTAATAAAAATCTACTATGCATGTTCACTACACCATTGGTCAGTGCAAGGGATGTGATAGCAGCATTCATACGTATGTAATTTCTATGATTTGGTCTGCAAAAATTGATTTTATCGTTTCATATATTGACTGTATTAGATTTTATCACATGCTTGATCAGAAAAAGACTTGTCCCTTTATAAATGGTCCAACTGTAAAATAGATTTGTAATACCGTATTTATCATTCTAATGGAAGATTTGTCAATTTATTTTACATAAAGAGAGGCGATCTGATATCTATCTAAGCGGTAAGTAATTTTGTTTAATTGCATACCCTAAGCATGCCGTAATTTTGTTATTATTGTTATTCAATATCACTTCATTATCCCTAATTAGCTGTAGCTTGAATCACCTTGTTTTTTAGTCTACAGTAATGTTGTCACGCATTTAGCACTAGCCTGCATCCTGTTAAAATTGATATATGTCAGAAACGCAAGCTGTGTATGAAAATGTCAGAAACAGAATTTCAATTTTAAAAATCGTATCAATTATAGCAAAAATTGCACACGTAGCATGGTTAAGTTGAAACTGATATGTAAGGACTTGTTTATTACTATGTTAATTATGACATGTTAAACCACACTAATGTACCATGCGGATATGAACCGTCAATATCTTATGTCGCCTGATATTTTAGTAACTAGTAACATGAGCTATTAATATTATTGACCAATAATAGTCAAGTGTTGAGTGTAGACCCACAAATTTTCGCACGGTTCTTGATGTCTCTGAAATATTTTCCGAAAAATTAGCCTTTTGAGATGACGGTCGTTTGATATGCATGATTTGTTAACTTTGTCACTGAGCCAAATTTCCGATGCAAGGCTTCATAAAAGTTTGAAATCATTTTTTAAATTCTATTTTTGTGGAAATTGATCCATTCTAGCAGGTTGTCTTGCGTACGTTTATGTCCACTTGTCGGAAAACTTCATCAATCAGAGAAAGTAAAGCCTTTATTAGTAAAACACAAAAATGTATAACAAATGTAAATCACAAATGAAGAATTGAAGAAATAGTGTTGAAGATGGGCAATGGATGTAGCACTAAATTGTTTGTAGCAAAATTTTCTTTACTTCGATGGTTTCATGATGACGTATGTAACTTTATAAAATCTGTTTGCATTGCATTGTTTATAAAATTGCTAGATTCTGTAGAATTTCAGTAATTAAGAATCAATGTATTTACGAGCAAGTACATTTAGATTACAAAAAGGCATAACACTATAAGGTTAGAGTAAGTATGAAAATCAAGGAAAGATAAGTAAGAGGAAAGTCGTCAATGAATTATGTAATTAAGATGGATCATCTAGTTTACATAGCGGGTGTGTGTACCTTGAGTTAGGACTTACGAGGAACCTATTTGGTGAAAGAGAATCGTCAAAGAGGCAATATCGTTCAAGCATTTGGGTTCCGGTAACATGATCAAGCATAACCGTAGCTAGAGCATTGTGGACCAATTTTTCCTTAAACTTTTTTCCTGATATCTTTCTTTGTGGAGAATTTCCCTGCTTCACTTCTGCTTTGAAGCCGTTTGATTTTTTTGCATGAACTCTGTGATTTGAGTATAACGTCTGCACATGCACCTCTTCCCACTGGATTTGTGCTCGTTGGTCTGCTGGTCAGAAAGCTTTCACTATTTCATGTGATTCACAAATGTGATGTGTTGCGAGCATTGAAAGGTGAAGTGATTGAAATATTACAAACAGGGCATTCGAACCTGCGGTTTGCACGAGAGAACGACAGTTTTTATACTTTTCAGGTGAACTAATTATCGGAAAGTACGTCTGAGAGGTGATGAACGTTGATGGGAACAAACAGTGTTTTCGCTTGATTTAACGGTGGTATGTAAATACACATACAGTAAACGCACTGCCTATATTTCGACTCTTTCTTTAAATAACAAACTCTATCTACTATGTAGTGATGACTTACTAGTAGTCCATGTCTCTATGACTTCAGGATAATACGAGTATTAGCCTCGATTCGAGCTTTCGTTTTCTTGTTTCTTCATTGTTTCACACGCACGCACGCACGCACACACACACACAGTCGTCTTCATCGAGTGTGGTCACACTCAGCTCGACACTTATGATTATGAGGCTCCTCTAAATTCCTTTGATGACCGTCATTGGCTGCCAGCTCTGCTCCACGAGCACTTAACGTACGTGTATCAATAAGCTTTTTTTGCTCTCACAATAGCTATGGTTTTGACCTAACCTTGTAGTACGAATGTGCACGTACTTTGCTGATGCTGTGAGAATACGTGGAAGGAAATTTGTGCATTCTTGGTTGATAATAAGGGTAACGCTTTTTCAACAAATAAAGAATCGTCGTAAAAGAGGGAGAGATTGCTTTTTCTGTTTTCCGAGTGAATTCTTGGTTAATTTTGTATTCATAGTTCAGTTATCCAATTGTTTTTAATATGCACGTATAGGGTCATGCGTGATTGTTTGAGGCACAGACCCAAGGACTTTATTCCCACCGACAGCTAGGTGTTATCTTTTCACGGATGAACTTATTCTAACTTTTTTAGTGCGCTGCTATATGTCACATGCAAGGATATTACGCTTTCTCTTTTAATTTCCATTATCTATTGTACACAAGTCTACTCTGACTGTCGAGTTTTCGCTGCATGCGTAGGCCTATCCTTCGTGAAGGCTATAACGCGTGCTAAAATATATTCATCTTTTGTTTTGCTCTAACTAGATATTAACCTGTTTTATTGTTGATCTCTTTAATACAATTTTTGATGTATCAAGGTTTCATCGGGAGAATGAATGAATGAAGCCATATGTTTGTTTCACAGGTAGGTGAACACATTTACAAAATTCAAAAATTCACAAACAGATCGATCACGTCAAGTCACAATTAAGTTAGGAAAATATCAATAAAACTAATTATAAGCTTAAAAGAAAAAGGAAGACATTTTATGGCACTAAGGACAGAAGCTAATAAAACTATTGGCAAGACGAATTCGCTTTCTTTTCAGAGGACAGCCGTTACGTGTTCTAGAGACGCGCTCGTCAAAAAGATCCCTTAGATGATGATCATGGCATGACACTATCTGTTCAAGTAACGTATTACACATTTGATCACAAACATGAAAAAGAGACTTGAATTCAAGTTCAGGATCGTCAATGATTCGCAAGATTCTTTTTCCTGTCGTAAAAGCTTGTTTTTCAGGTATAGAGGGATGCTGCAGTAGATGGGACACTAACGTTTTCAATTTATCGAGCTTTTGATTGAGTTAAACTCACTAAGGACGAGGTATTTTTCAAACACTAAGGACGAGGTATATTTCAAAGGTAGAGTTTTCTCACTTTTTTCAAACACAATTTGCGGGCGTTATTGGCATGGACTGGTGCCATTAGAATTGCACTAATCTCATCTTTTTATGCTCACATTTCTGTCCGCTCTGGTGATAACGTTGCTTCACAACGTTGCCACAAAAAATTTTCACGTCGAAATGACATATAAATATGCTACTGGGCATCAGTAGGTAAATAAACCTGAATTAAAGTTGTTTCTTCTTAGCTATCGCCTCCAAATTGTTGCACATGGTCATGGAAACAGATTAGAATTTATTCGAGGAAAAAAGGGTTATTGATTGTCATGATTACAAGAAATAGTTAACGGGTGATAGCTCGCTTGAGCCTTGAACTGAACAAGTGGCTCTAGAGGGGTAATCATGGAGAAATATTACGGGGAATGAAGAATCTTTTAATTGCCCTGATTACAGAGGTAGGAAACTTCTGTTATTAACATTTGCCATGCTATAACGCAGTTGTTTCAGTCATATGTACGTGTGCATCCGTGTACATAACCTAATTTTTGTTTTTGCCTTTCGTTTTTTCTGGATTTGAATTTTCTCTGTTAGCCTGAAAAGTCTGTGGTGTTTGTGATGACCGTTTGTGATTTAGTTAGTACCCAATTACATGTATAATATTATTGATTATGTATCTTACTCTTTTTCAGGACCTGGAATAAGTTCGTTTCTTCAAGGAATTTCCTTTACGATATTTGCTCTACTTAGTTTTCTTCTTCAAGGATATTCACATTTCTTTAATATGCCGTGCTTTACTGTTGCTGTTGCTTCTATTCATTTTTGATGGAAATATCAAGTGCATCATGATTTTAATGTGTTGTAGATTGATTTGATCGAATGTTACTCATAAATGCACACTGTAATCATTGGCTTAGTGAGGGGATGGAGGAAGCAAAAGCTACAGCAGGGAACTAATTTGTCTCTCAAAAATTCGCAGTTTTTGACGTCCTCGGTTTATTATCATTCTGTGTCATCACGGTTCAGTATCTTTAATTGTCTTGCATATTTACGTATTTGGTAAAGGGCAAAGAGTGCAAGTTGCCTGTCAGATGCAGAACCAATATGTGATCACAAAACAACATTCTACATATTTTTGTACCGATTTCCCCCCTTCAAAATCATGTCTATGAAACAAAAATGACATTATGTTTATATATATTACATACACGTATATAAGAAGCTGGTAACCAATCTCCACACGCCAGGAAGTGCAACAAGAAAGAACGCTGGGATTCATCTCTACCAAACAAAACTGAAAGCGACCTGCCTCTGGCGAAATGGGTCCTCCTGAACCGCCTCTGAAACGACCAGGGCGATACAAGGCGTTCATGCATCAGATAGGCCTGTCAAGAAATGATAACTCAGGTGCACACGTTATCATCTGTTCGGCTATCCGTCTCCAGGATAACATGGTTACAGTGGACTATGTCGTCAGAGACTGGCTACGCCACACAAACATAGCACTGTGAACTTTTACCGCCAACTGTGAACTTTGTTTCTTATGCAGTATTGTTATGTATTTCATGCGAATATGTATAAGCATACACAAAAACATAGATTTCAAAATTACACTGAAAAAGAATTAATGTGAGGCTTTTACCTATGAATGAAAATAGATTCCATATTATCTGTCTGTCCGCTTTCTTGCATTTTGGAAACATATTGTAGAATGGAATTACAAAGAATTGAATATTTCTGGTCAAAAGCATGCTGCCAGTGAACTGTAATGCGATGACGTAGGGTGTCTCCTGTCTGCCCAATATAATATTCATTACACCCATTGTGAACTAATTTGTAAATCAGATTACTTAATAGGCAAGACACAACATCTTATTTCGAAATTTTTGAGATTCGAGATATTACATATAATACTCGTACATATAGGCTGGCAGGCCTATCTGATGCATGAACGCCTTGTATCGCCATGGTCGTTTCGGAGCCGGTTCAGGAGGACCCATCTCGCCAGTGGCAGGTCGCTTCCAGTTTTGTTTGGTAGTTTTAGCATGAAAGCTCGTAGCTGTTGAGATGAATCCTAGCGCTCTTTCCATTTGTTGCATGGCGTGTGGAGATTGGTTGCTGGCTTCTTGTTTCAGGGTGTACGTTTGTCTCGAAAGGGTTTACGAGACTGGAGTCTCAGTCGTTCGGCCAGTGAGACCGCAATATGATGGAGCAGATGACTTTGGTGTTGCGTGGCTCGGTGTAGGAGTTGTAGGGTGAGCCTCTGCCTACGGATGTTCCACTCATCACCATGCTCATCACTGGTAGTAGGTCTGTAGGGGCAGATCTAATGCCCCTAGAAATCAGCTGCATACAGTCGGTTGTCATGCAGTGTGCACATTGTGATCAGACTGGTGCGTAGTATTCCTCCGTAGAGTAGCACAAGGCTAGGACTGAGGTTCTGAGGACGGCGAAGACAGCTAGCTCCCCACTGTCTGCTTGCGAGTCAGTGCAGCTTGTGCCAATCTCTGCTGCCACCCGTTGGATGTACTTTTTTGAATGTCAGAGCTCTGTCTAATGCTGCACCGAGGTTCTTCGGGTTCTTGTGTTAGGGTATTCCGAACTAGGGGAACGTCACCATCAGTTCATAGCTAGCCAGCCTGTTTGACAGCTGCTAAACGTCTTCATTGTATTAGTTTTTAATCACCATTTTTGAAAGTAATCTCCGAGTTCATGAAGGTTTGAGCTGAGCGCTCGTTTGGACTGCGAAGTCTTTGTCACGATAGTGCTTGGTAGTCTGCGTAGCTATATTTTTTGCTCATAGTGCGTGGCAGGTCTGCCGTGAAGACGTTGATGAGCATTGCATTAATGACATTAAATTAATCAGGAGGAATTGTTTATTCATTGACAAATTTGATACCTGCTTATGAATTATTGCCGACAATGCTATCGCTGGTGTGATGCTAATTTTAGCACAGTGGGCGTTCCCTAGAATCAATTAGGGCAGTTATCTTATAATCAATTAGGAGGGCCATTCCGATCGACATAGTTATGAAATATGAGACACGCAAATGTTACATGACAAAATTCATCATGTAAAGAAAAAGTGTAATCAAAAAAAAAATTTAAAATTGTGAATAAATCAGCTAGCTCCAACTCTCCTAGTACAAGATCATTCAGTCTAAAAGCTGAATTGCAACTGCGGACTGACTAAATGTGAAAATAATGAATATTTGAAAACATTGCATGCAAGCAAGAACGATCATCTCAGCTATCAATTTGACTCAGAACATTGATAAGATTGTATTTGCAATAAATTTTAAGCAGAGGTTGCATGAGTTAGGATTCACACTTGTAATATAGGCTTATGATAAATTATAATAATTATAAATCAAAGGATACATAATAATTGCAGTTAGTGTAAACAGTAATATAGTCAATTGATTCCTGAAAACTCTCTAACCTCTCTAACTGTATGAGACGATGTTTTTATTATCGGAAAACGTTTCAGTGGCTTGCAGCTCACCTTGGTCACTGCCAGACAAGACAATACTGAAGTACGTGGTACCACGAGTAATGGTTATTTGACCGGTCCAGGACAAGCATTTTAAAAAAATCAAGAACTTTTTTTTACCTCTAAAATCACCAATTTACGGGCCAAAATAGATGCGAAAATGGGAAAAATACAACAAATAGGAAACTAGCTTAAATTTATAAAAATACAAATGGGAAAAATACAACAAATAGGAAACTAGCTTAAATTTATAAAAATGCAAATGAGGAAAAAATGTTTATGACCCAAATGTAATAAAAATGTAGAATAAAATAATGATAATTACAAAAAAATGAATATGAACAAAAATATTCATTTAAAAATGGAAGATGAAAAAACAAAAGAACCATCAGCCCCTTTATATCCTTCATTATCATATGAAATGGATATAGCAAAACACAAAGATAGAGTCAGATACATGAAAGATAAAGAATCCCAATTATTACTTAGACTAGATCATTATGATAAATTAAGAAAAAGATGGACGATAGTGAAGAATGTGACACAAGGAGTTGGAGTATTCTTAACAATAAGTTTAGGTGGTCTCACTATTGTCATTTCATCTGGCGTTCTTACAATTCCTGTTGTCGCTACAGCTTTAACAGGCACAGGTGTCTTCACGTCACTTGCAACAGTGATAGATAAATCTGTAATGTCTAAGAAACGAAAATCCTTAAGTAAGAAACATGCACATGTCAAAGAAGTATATGATAAACTACATTACTACTTCCAGAGAGTGTGTGATGACAATGTTATTACGTTAGATGAGATTGAAAAATTTGACCAAATAGCTAGAGAAGCAACTAAAATTCCTGTTAAATCTCAAGACAAAGTAAACAATGAAGCTTTTTTAGAAGAAATAAGAACTTTATTAAAAACGTTAGAACAAAGTTCCATAGAACAAAAATAAGTTGTTCAGTAAAGTGTTTTTGCTGTATCTCTATGCTACCACAAAATTCAAATATTATCTTATAAAATAATGAACACAAATGAGGCAAAAATAAAACAACTAGAAGAATTAAGAAAACAGAAAAATATTATGAAGAAAAAACATAGACAATATCGAATGCTACAAGCTGGCGTTCAATCCGATATGTTAGAAAAAATACACCTAACTGAACAAGTGAAAACTGATTTTGAAAAAACTATTGCACCACTCAAAATTCTTGAGAAAGAACTTGCAGTTCATGATAAACGAATTGATATAACTGATCCAGTGCAGAAAACCATCATGGATGATTATGGTTTGTTAGAAGCAAACATAGACAAGAAATTACCAAAATCTATGCTATTTGAACATTCTACTTCATTTATAGATGGAAAGCCATTTCTTAGATTTTACTTAGGTGGAGAAGAATTATTTATAAATCCTAAAGAAAGTTTAATTTTTGCACCAGACAAAACACCTTTCAGTTTAGATAGAAATTTTGTAGATCTTTTAGGAGGAGCAAATTTAAATAGATATGATGTAGGCGATCTAATAAAATATAAAACCATGCTAGATAAGGTTGGAACTGTAAAAAATCTTAAACGTTATAAACAATTAGAAAACTTATTGCCAATATCAATGCCAACAGCTGGTTATTCAACACCGACTGGTTATTCAACACCAATGGCTGCTTCTCCAGCAAGAACTGGTTATTCAACACCGTCTGGTTATACAAAAACAGGAACAGGACTAAAAGTGACAACGGTTTTTCTGCCTGATGATCCACAAGAATTAATGAATAGATTACAGATTTTATTAGCTGCGAGAAATGAAGGACATAACTCTAGCTTTAACGAAATACATGCAATCTTAAAAAGACTATTAGAAAAGAAAATTATAAGTGAAGAAGACTATCAAAATTTATCTAAATTATCTAGTTAAAAATGTCTTCGGTAGAACTAGAAAAAATTAATAAACATTTAGAAAATTTAACCGAGATTTTAACCTCATCAAAATTTAATACGACTTTAAAATTTATAGCAACTGCGTCATCGCATACTTGTAATTTAGATCCTATTATTCACTTAGAACAAGACAAACATTATGAAGTAGCATTAACTAGTTTTTCAACATTTAACACTATACAAAATATTATCAAAGATGTAAATGACCGATTTAAGTATTCAAATGACAAAGGTAAAACTTGGAAAGAATTAACTTTTCTTCCTGGATCTTATGAAGTTGAATCTATTTCCAATGAAATAAAAAGACATTTAGGTATTCAATTTAAAGACAAGAAACAATTACATTTCGCAGTTGAACCAGCAGTAAATAAATTTTCTCTTACTTTAGATGAAAATTATCAAGTTGATTTTAATCATGATAGATCATTGTCGAAACTATTAGGATTTAAAAAGAAACTCTATGCACAAGGTTTTCATATCAGTGAAAATATACCTAAAATAACTGAAATAAATTCTATCAACGTTCAGTGTGATATTATAGAAGGTGGTTATGTTAATGGAAAGCTAACAAATAATATCTTCAGTTATCCAGCATTTACAGTTCCGATTGGTTACAGTTTAAATGTAATCCCAAAATCATTAATATATTTTCCAGTTACACGAAAAACAATTAATTCCATTACCATTAGAATAACAGATGAGAAAGGAAAGGCAATAAATTTTGGAGGTGAAGAGATTATGATAGATCTATTATTACGAGAGGTTTAATTAAAAATATTGACTTAAAAAATGAGTGAAAACACTTCTGTAAAATCTCCACTAAACAAGAAAGTGAAATTCAATCATCATCCCAACCTATCCAGTAAGGTTTTAGCAGTTATCTGTGGAAGATCAGGTTGTGGGAAAACGTATCTATTATTTAAAATTCTCACGACACCAAACTTTTTGGATTATAACAATCTTATTATTTATACAACAACAGCAGACCAACCTATTTACCAATTCTTGAAATATGGTTTTGAAAATAATCTTACAAAATCAGCTATAGCTTCACTGTTTGAAGAATATGAAAAATCGGAGTATGAAGAAGAAATAAGTTCTTGGTGTGAAGAAGCAGCGAAAAATGAACAACTAGTAGAACCCAATAAAAATAAACACATATCGATGCAACTAATAGATGATAGTGGTAATATGCAAGATCCTAGTAAACTAAATAAAACGAAAAAACATTGTGTTGTGTTTGATGATTGTGTTAATGACAAAGATCAGGCAGTTCAGAGAAATTATTTTACAAGAGGTCGACATAATAACTGTAGTGTCTTTTATTTGACACAAAGTATGTATTCATTAGATGGCAGCGTTATTAGAAAGAATGCTAATATTTTTATGCTTTTCGAAATTAATTCAAGAAACCTAAGTGATTTGTTAAGAGACTTATGTATAAGAGATAAAGATGATTTTAAACAATCTTGCAGTATTGCTTGGTCAAACGATTATGGATTTATTACAATCAATATTGATAAAAAAGTACATGATAGAGTTATAGAACATTTGTTCACAGAGTAAAACTCTGAATCGAACAATTGTTCTCTGACTAGATGTTTAAAAATTAAAAAGGTACAGTAGTTATTCCATCAGGTAAAATCCTTCTTTTATCATCAAATGGATCTAATGCTAATTTATGTTCCTCTTTTAAGTACATTTTATGTTTCTTTGAACAAAGTCTATAATTACATGTTGATTTTATTTCATTATTAAACAATGCCTTCTTATAATCTTGAAATGTTATTTGATTAGCCACTGATGCCTTTGAAATTCCTTTTAATGTTTTATGTGTTTTAATATTATTAGTTGTATCATAACAGTAACATTTAGATTTTAAAAATATAGCTTCTGTTATGTACTCTTCATTTCCTTCTAGTTCATCTTTTACTTTACATAAATCAGAAGGATGAATGATATCTTTTATTTTATTAATTTCTTCATCAAGTGAAGAATTATACGGTATTGTTAATTCTAAGAAAACAGAATCGGTATCTGTAAAGTGTAATTTATAGTTCTGACCATAAGCAGGCGCTAAATAATCATATATAAAATTGTACATAAATAGTTTAGCTAATTCTAATATAGTAAATCCTATAAAATTAAACTTATCATGTTTTACAATGCTTCTTCTTAGATGAACAGCGCATAGATTATCACTAAATCTAGTAGTTCTTTTATATGTTGGTTTTCTTGTTAAATTTTGAAATCGATCTTCATTATAAACTATTTCAATATTTTGTCTATTACGTACATTTTCTAAAGTTTTACCATAAAATGCGTTATTCATTAATTTAAAGAATACGTTTCCAAAATCATCTTTATTTCTCTTAGCTATTTTACGTTTTTCAATATTAAATTCTATATAATTTTTTAACCACTTAGATTTCTTATATACTAATTTTCGGTGAATTTTAGTGAGAATCATTCCATGATCTAAATACCAATCTAACATTCTTCCTTCAACAACATACTTTTCTTTATTACTTTGTGTTAACAGGAGTTTCTTTGTTGGTCTGTATTTTTTAGGTAATATAGACTTTTGATAATCTGTAAAATCATCTATATCAGGTATTTTATTTTCAGGACAGAATGGAAAATATTTTGTTGTATCTTTTATTTCATCAGGGTATCGTAAATCAACTTCATATACGTAACCATTTCCATCTTCAATAGTTCGTTCGTACTTATCATTGGGCGAAGCCTGAGAACCTTCGGTTCGATTACCACTCCATTTCACCTGTAGGCAATTCTTGTATCATGCAAGAAGAATATAAGCTATTAAAATCATAATATAACAAATAGTTTTCTCTCATAAACTCATCAATTGCATTTTCACGTTCTACTCCTTCTCGTTTCGATCGAAAAATTTCTAATATCTTTTCTTTCTCCTCTAGTGACAAAGGTTTCATTATTCCATATTCTTGTGGGTTTACTTTCTTGTTATAACATTTAACATATCTATTACCTAAAACTGATGAAACTCCACCTCTAATCCCAGATTCAAAAAATAATAATTTATCGTAAGAACTTTCTTTATAGTATTTAAGTTTAATATCAGTAAATTTCAATCCTGCTAACCATGTTAAACCTGGTGTAGAATAGCAATAACATGGATCTATTCCGTAATATTCGATACACATATCACGAAAGTTTTCAAATAGATCAGCTAGTATTAATACATCTATCTGAAGATATTTCATTGTATAATCATACATTGTTCTACAATTTAACTCTTTCCAATTCTTTTCAGCTTCTGTATAATCTTCTTCAGACAGTTCTGATTGTTTTAATGTTGTTTTAAATTTGTCACGTGAAGGAAGTTGTTGTTCTTGCATTATTTCATTTATTTTGGTGATGTCCCCAGTTATGTACTCATATGGAAATATCCCTTTAAGAGGTTTCAAGTTATATTTATTTAGTATTTTACATTGTTCAAGTTTCAATGTTTTTCCCATGGCTTCCAATGAATAAGGAGTAAAAAATCTAAATGCATCTAATATTCGAATACAACCAAATTGCATTGAAAAGTATTCTTCTTCTGTTTTACATAGTACGTTTGTTCTTAATTGCTGTAATGTTTCAGATGAAAATAAATCGTTTATTATTAAATGGAAATCATACTTAGAACCATTGTAGAAATATAAAGGAACAAAGTTATATCTAAATTTGTTTGCATTAAGACTACAAGAATTATGTGCTGCACCTCTATATAATCCATTTAGATGATCATGATCCTTTACTTTGTCGGCAGAACCGTCGCTTCGCTTATAAGTTGTAAATTCTTTACCACAGTAATAACAATTCTTTTCATTATTAAATTGCACTAATTGTTCAGACGTTAATAGAAGCATTGGTTTATTTGTTTTAAGCAATTGTGAAAAACGTCCTTGTAATTCTTCTATTGTGTTAACAAACTTTATAGCACTGTCCTCACCATAGTACTGATAATATTCTGATTTAAATAATTCGGGGTAATTTGAATGAATGTACATTCCCCAACATAATGGTTTCTGCTCAAAAAAATGCTTGCTAGTACTTTGTTCTGTAATTTTGACATTATATGCTTCAAAATCACAATATATTGTAAAGGGTACTTTATTTTTGAAATACCATTTATTGTATTCTAAATAATCTTCTTTTGGAAACGTATTTCTGACTGCTTCATTTTCTTGACAATTTGCAAAGTGATTATTCAATGCTTGTTCAATTCTAAAACTTATCATACATTGAAGACAGGGGAAATTAGCATTATCTGAAGTTTTTGTAAATATAGAAACATCTTTGCACAATATGTAATGTTCTTTATAACATAATATATTTGCTTGTGCTGGTTGTTCTAACATCTGTACCTGTTGTTGATATTGCTGCTGTAGCATCTGTACCTGTTCTTGATATTGTTGCTGTAACATCTGTAACTGTTGATATTGCTGCTGTAACATCTGTAACTGTTGTTGATATTGCTATTCTAACATCTGTAACTGTTGTTGATATTGTTGCTGTAACATCTCTAACTGTTGATATTGCTGCTGTAACATCTGTAACTGTTGTTGATATTGCTGCTGTAACATCTGTAACTGTTGTTGATATTGCTGCTCTAGCATCTGTAACTGTTCTAACATCTGTAACTGTTGTTGATATTGCTGTTCTAACATCTCTAACTGCTGTTGATATCCAGAAGTAAAACCACGTCCTTTATAATTATTATGATTAATCATTATTGGTGATAAGGTTTTTATAATTTCATATTTTTCAGTACATATTACATTTCCTTTGTAAATAATATTATGATGCATGTAATTTCCTCTTTCATTGTATACTATTTCTGTTTGGCATAAATTTTTGTTATTCAAATAAAATTCTTTTAAGTTGTTATAAACAATATTATTAACTTCAATATCTCCGGGATATAAGGGAGTAACATCACCAACAGAAATATACTTCACATTTAATTCAAAAGCATTTACTTCTATTATATGTTTGTTCTTTTTATGAAACTTTGTTAGCTTATTATAATCATATGGAAATTCATCTAATCCATCAGAAAGATCAAATTCATTTATGTATTCTTCTTTTTTGTAATGACTTAGTCTTTCTTTGTGATATCGTGCAGGATGTAAATGTGCTATAACACTCCACAGAAAACAATAGTTGTCGTCGTTTTGTATGTTAATTATTTGTGGTGAACTGAAAGGTAGGGGTATGTAACTACCTCCAGTATTATTTTTATATTTATTAATTACTAATTTCTTGGATACTATTCTAACAAGCTTCCAACCAGATTCACGCAACTGAGCTTCAGTTATAGCATCTTTTAATTTATTTATCATTGTTTCAAATATGGGTTGTATATTATTTACATTATGAATTTCTTGTGTTTTACTGAAATGGCCTTGTACTATTTCTTCAATATTTCCATCAGGTCCAGTCTTTGTGTAACATACTTCTACATTCATATAACATTTGAAAGATTTTCTAAATATACTATAAAAGTTGGATAGAATATCATAAAAAGTTTCATCGGTTTCGACAGATTCATCATACTCATAAATGTCACTTTGTTCGGGATCATCATATAAATACTTTATATCTATTTCAGGTTCATCTATTACACTAAAAACTTTTTTATATTCTGAATGTGAATAATCATCAAATACTCTTTTAACTTCTATATCAGTAGGTAATGTTTTTAGATAGTTTATATATTCATTCATTCTCGTTATATCACTTGTATTATGTCGTTCTACATTCTGTAAATGCAAACGACTCTTTAAATGAGATTTATAACCTCTAGGCGTCTGTAGCTGTTTTTTACATATGCTACAATATAGGTTACCTTCCTCCATTTTACCTTTTTTTAATGAAAAATTTATGTTTTACTTTTTTATAAAAAAAAATTTATGTTTTTACATAGAACCT
The DNA here is from genome assembly GCA_907163375.1 of Prostheceraeus crozeri. NCBI lineage: Eukaryota > Metazoa > Platyhelminthes > Polycladida > Euryleptidae > Prostheceraeus > Prostheceraeus crozeri. The sequence goes on along the minus strand of CAJQUW010002510.1, from coordinate 235,405 downwards.
CGGTTCCGCCAACTTCGTTGGATATATACAGGAATATTTAATTCATTTAATGTCTTTAGATCGTAAGCTGTTAAATGTTCTTTCTTAACCAACCACCATAAATTATTATACGCTAAGAATACTCTGAAACTTCGTAGACACGGTGGTAAGTATCCATTTTTAATATGTGGTTTTAAACCGTGTTTTATTTTGTAGTCTTTAACGAACTCTATGTATTTATGATGGTACTGAAATTTAACTTCTTTCTTTGAATTTACAGGATTTATAGGATGATGATAATCTTTTAACACTGGTATGTGTTTGATGATATACTGACTATAGTCATTATGTTTAGACATACTTTTATTTTTTTTAAAAAACTAATTTTTAATTACGAATATACATATTATTTAACTCATTTAATATTGGTTTTATGTCACTCAATGTATTCTGTGTGTCATCAACTAAAGGTTTCACACTTTTCAATACATCACGGAAATCATGTACCCCCGTGCGTATAGCATCTAGTGCATCCCTATTTTCTAATCGTTTAGGTGTTTTAATCCCTAACACATTATTCAGATAATGATCGAAATAGAAATAAAATGTTTCTGGTATGATCGTTAGTGGCACAATTGCCTCGTTTTCTAAAAAGATAGTTATTTCTTCTATGTTATGTGGTGACAAATTCTTTGCACCTGCATAAAGACTAATGTCGAAATCTAATGAATTGCTATAGAAGTCATGTTCAGTATCTAATAGTACATTTAAATCTTTATCATATACTTGTAGTTGATTCATAATAGTATCAACACGTATTATACCATATTTAACATATGCATATTTAGCTAAAGGTAAACTTAGTTTATAATTTTTCTTGATATCCTCAAAGAATGCTACATTATTTTGCGTAGTTGTATAAAAGGTTTCCACGTTTTCTCTAATCTTATTATCTACGTCACAGGCTTTATGAGCTAATACAACTATTCGTATATGATGGTGACGACCTTTTGTAAATATTTCTGATACGTCTTTTTGCTTCACTAAACTAGCTACATCATCTAATATTAGTAAAGAGTTCTGTTCATATGTACCCGCAAAACTTTCCATATCTTCTAACATATCTAAATCTCCCCTATTATAAACATTTGAATATCCTTGCCATTCGTCCGGTTGCAAACAGAAAATATATACATCTTCTTCTTTAAAATGTTCTTGGATGTACTTACGCATGAATGTAGTCTTTCCACTTCCCGTTTTACCATAAACAATAAAATGTAGGTTCTCTTCTCTAGTTCGTTCTGTTGGTATAGCTTTTTGACGAGATGGATGTTTCCAACCTTTAAAGACTTTTGTTTGTTCTTTATAAAATGTAACCTTCTTCTGTTCTTGTGTTTGTAAGTACCCTAACCAGTTTATGAAATAATAAATAGAATAAATGATAAAACTTATGATAATAATTTTTATACAATGAAATTGTAGAAACCCCAATACACGAGCAACATCTGAATCTTTCAAAAATAAAGATTGCACTTCATTACGTTGATTGTGATGATTGACTATCCTGGGATGACGATTGGGGATTTCGGTATATGAATTTTCTATATTCATTTCTTTTTTCCTATTTTTTATATGAGAAAAAATGCTTCAGACTCCAGACTAGTCCGACACTCCTTTGAGTGTTTTATACCTCTGTAGCACCTCCGGACTACTACGGTCTATTTAGTCTGAGGCTTAAATGAAGGCAAGGCACTCAAGTGAGTGTATGGACTGTCCGAAGCTTAAAAGAAGACAAGAGATTCAAGTGAGTCTATGGACTGTCTGAAGCTTAAAAGAAGACAAGAGATTCAAGTAACTGTATGGACTTGACCTCCGGACTATTACGGAAATCAATCAATCAATCTACCAATCTATCAATCATTCTATTTAGTCTGAAGCTTAAAAGAAGACAAGAGATTCAAGTAACTGTATGGACTTGACCTCCGGACTATTACAGCTACAAAATTTAATTACTCATGACAAATTGTTACATGACGTGCGAAGTTTCTCTTCATTAAAACTTTGTTACAGTTATTACATCGCACTTGTGCTTTTAAACATTCTTTACATTGGTATTTGCTATCATAAAATTCTGTTTTGGGTTTAAGAATTTCACAACTAGTACATTTACGTGTGTTAATTGTACATGACTTAGAATGATTAGTAAAACCCTGGGCAGTGAAATATTTATTACAATTCAAACATTGTCTATCTTTTATTTTTGGTTGTGTTGGTAATTGACATCTTTTTTGATGACGTGCAAAATTCTTAGATGTTATGTCTTTTCCACATTCAGCACACGTTTTTTTTACTGGTTGCGACTGTTCTAGCACTTGTTGTTCAGACATTTGTTGTTCTAACATTTGTTGTTGTAACATTTGTTGTTGTTGTAACATTTGTTGTTGTAACATTTGTTGTTCTACTGGTTGGTGCTGTTGTAAGTGTTGTAAGTGTTGCACTGGGTGTGCTGTTGCATGTACTACTTTCACATGCTTATTTAATAATGCTTTGTTATGGAATGCCGCATTACAGATTTCACATAGAACCTTGGTTCTGCCAACTGTGTTGGATAGAAGCTTGGCTCCACCAACTGAATCTTCGATGCCGAGACGCAAAGCGTCAACTTCTTCTTCGGAACGCGGAGCTTCAAATTCCTCGTTAGATAACATATTTTTAAACAGAAAAAATGATGTTGACAAATGTTGGAGGATGTGCTTACATTTCAAATAATCAAGAATCAGACATAGACCTAGACAACTATATCATGAAAACTGGAGACGTTTTAACAGGACCGTTACATCTTTCTATTCTTCCACAACAAAATACTGAATTAGCAAATAAAGAATATGTTGATAGACAGGTGGCTCCACTAATAAATGAATTAGAGTTGCTAAAACTTAATGACAAATCATTAACAAAAAAATTATTAAAACTTGATAAAAAGAATAAAGCTCTAGAAGTAGATATATCAACACTTCATAAAAAAATAACAGAACAATCAAAGATTGTAATCCTATTATCAATAACTTTAAGGGGTGCCATTATAAAGAATACAAATCAAAATAAACAACTGAAAGAAGAGTTAGTCAAAGTTACTGAAAAGAATCAAAAATTATTACAACAGTTGCAACAACTGCAATCTACATTCCAAAAAAGTGTTGACGAATTGAGTACCAGAATTACACAACAAGTGAAGTTCATGAATAAAATGATAAATGAAGTAAAAACACTTAATCAAAAGGTTAGTGATAAAGCACAATTGAATGCTCTTAAAACGGCGTTGAAGATTAACCAGGAGAAAATGCAAGTTAATAGAAAAGAAATTAAAGCACATCACACGCTGCTTGACGCAATAGATAAAGTGCAACAGTCAATTAATAAAGTTATCTCGAAGTTGTTGTCCATTCACAAACGTAAATCTTAATCAGACCAAAGGTCCTCTGGCTTTAACCGATCCTAACCATTTTTCCATTAAGAATTTCAATTGAATATTCTACATCTTCTAGCAATAAACCATAAGCCATCAATGATGTTGTGGAATTTGTCTTTTCAATATTAATTGTCACATCACAACCGGTCTTGATAATATCTTCAGATTGTGCACTTAAATCAAAACAGAAAACAGGATATAAATTCTTCCAATCTACAGGATTTAATTGTGCTTCAACTCCAAATTCTCGACATAGATTTCTATAAGCGTCATATCCTTCCATGAATTGATTATTTGAGCTATCAAATCTTAATGGATCGATAGGATAACGTGTTTGATTTAATGAAATTTGTAAACTTCTAATTGAATTAATATGGAAAAGACTATTGTTCTTATCAAAACTAGGTGTTTCATTCTTTTGAAAAGCGAGTAAAAAATATCTTGGAGTATTCGATGTCCTTGTGAAATGCCAGTTAAATCTTTGTTCAGTAAAAGTGACGGAACTCGCAGTACGTTTCATAAAACTTACTGGAATTGGTTTATTGGTATTTAATCGTTTCGTAATATTTAATTCAACCTCTAAACTAGGAGTAATGTGCTTAATCCACCATTCAAATCTATCAATTTTTAAATATGCTTTCTTCCCACCCTTTCCACAAAATATTGATTCATTATTTACAGTGCGATGAATTATTAATTTGAACTTTAATTGATATGATATTTTATTGTAATCTAAATACCCGAATAATGGAGACAATGACCAATCAATAGTTTGTTTACTTTTATTATTAAAATTACGTCTTTCTTTATATGCAGTATTATTTGTTTTATTTAAATGCTTTGCAATTTGTTCTACATCTTTCGCAATTCCTGCGGCATCTGTTCCAGCGTGAGTTAAATCATCTATAATTAAACCATCATTATTATCTGGAAACCATCCTTCGATTTCATGCATTTTAGTATTTTCACCTATTGTAACAAATCGAAGCATCGAATCAATAATACCAGGTGAATCACTTATTGTTTCTATATTTTGAGTTGCAACATCCAAACGCATTTGTGTGAATAATCTTGGGAAGAAATTGTTTTCTAATGTAATGTTACCCGTAGCAGGCAATGGTGTTGTAAAATTAGCATCAGAATATAGTGAATATTCACAGTGTAAAAATGAATCGGGTAAATATAAATAACTTTGCTGATTATCAACTTCAAAAATTAGATCACCTCCAGTATTCACTCTTCCTGAAGAACCGGGGTTCATAGCAACTCTTATATAGTCATTCTTTTTTTGATTATAACTGACAAACGGGGGATCGTCTAATCTAAATTTGCTTTCGATCAGAGTTGACATTATATTTTTTTATTAGAAAAAATCAGTTTGATACTCGGCTAAAGCCTCTGAACAAGGTTCTACTAGAATTTTGCTAATCCATTTCCTCTCATTTCTTCAATTGTTTTTTCATCATGTTTACTTTCCATCTTCGCTAATTGTGCAATTTTGCTTTTTGTTTCCTCTGAGAGCTTGTCTTTTTGCATTTCTTTTGCGTCATTTCTAAGTTTGCGAATAGCTTCTAGTTGCTTTAATTCGTTTTGTGACTTAACAGCATTCGATATTGCACTAGCTGTACTACCTATAGCAGCTGCTCCTTTAGCAGCAGATGAAATCAAATCTTTATTATTTTTAATCAAGTTAACGATACTTCCGATACCAGAAAAGATGCCAGCTCCTTCTGTTTGAACAGTTTCTACACTGTCATAATGGTACACAGGTTTCATAGATGGTTCATGAGCAATTTTATTATTTGAAGCAAAATGTTTAAGATTGTGTTTATAAATTATCGGCATTTTTTAAGCTTAAATTTGAGTTTTGGGAAAATATTTACGTTTATGATCGGCTTAAGCCTCTGAACAAGGTTCTATTGGTTAGTAACCTGAGGACCTTTGGTCCGATCGGCTTAAGCCTCTGAACAAGATTCTATTGGTTAGAAAAACCCAAGACTATAAATTTTTTGTTAAAAAATGAATAATAAAACGGTTGAATTAAAACTACGTAACATTGTTGACAAAAATACACCGAAAACTATTACGGTTGACAAAAAGAAGTATTACATAAGTAGACCAATGATCGAGAATATTAAATTACAAGAAGAAAAGAATGGAGGAATTCTACCATTAATTCCTCTAATAATAGGAGGTATAGCAGCAGCATGAAGTGTTGCAGGCGGGACAGCTGGTATTGTTCAAGCAGTAAATAAAAATAAATCAGAGAAGGCAGCATTAGAAGAACAAAAACGACATAATCGAGAGTTAGAGAAAGCGGCAAGAGGTGAGGGAATAGTAGATAATTTTATTAGTAAATTAAATTTAGCTAATGAAGGGAAACGAGTTCTTAAAAATGTACTAAATAATATTGATGATTTAATTCAAATAAAAGAAACGAAAGATGGATCTGGCATATATCTAAACCCTAGTATGGTACGTTAAAAATTAATCTTTAAAAATGAGCGAAGTGGATTCCTTGAATTTGAATAACTTAAGAATTTCAACTCTAGATCTAATGGATTATCTCTTAAAAGTACATAGAACCTCAAATTCTCACCACACCGGTGGCGACATACAAAAAGCATTAGAAAACTTTCCTGGCTTTATTTGGAGTAAATATTCGAAAGAGAAACATCTCCCCGGTCATAATTTTACTGGTCCCGGCACAAGATTAGATTTAAGATTAAACGATGATAATACACCTAGAGAAAATAGTAAACCAATAAATAGAGTAGATGCCGCGGCTTACCGACATGATTTAGCTTATCGAAATCATGACCTAAGTTCTCGACATGTAGCTGATAAGACAATGATTCAAGAATTAGATAGTATTCAGAATCCGTCCTTTAGAGAAAGAATTGAAAGAATGTTTGTTAAGAAAGCTTTACAAGCAAAAATGCTTTTTGGCCAGGGGATAGATGAAACGACAGCAAAGCTGTCTGAGAGCAACGCTGGAACCTACGCGTCCGAAATGTCGAATGACCCAAGCCGCTATGCGTCTGAAATTCATAGGGAATACAGAAAGCCGAAATATCTATTGAAAGTAAAAGTATTTAATAAAGATGATATTTGGAGTGCTGATCTAATAAATATGCCTAATGAAAGAGGGTTTAAGTACGCATTGACCGTTATAGATTTATATACACGTTACGCTTGGGTAAAGCCTTTAAAAAACAAAAGTGGTCTGTCAGTTAAATATGCGTTTGAAGAAATCTTTAAAGAAAATAATAGAACACCAAAGAAGCTATTCGTTGATAAAGGGTCCGAGTTTTACAATAGAAACGTAAAGCCACTATTTGAAACTGTTTATTCCACAGAAAATGCAGGAAAGGCTGTAGTAATAGAGCGCTTTAATAGAACGCTAAAAGGTAAGATCTTTAAGAAATTTACTCAGCAAGGAAATCAGAAATGGTTAAAAATATTACCAGGAATTGTAGATGAGTACAATAATAAAGTTCATTCAGGTATTGAAGAAACACCAAAGAATGCTTCTGACGATCCTGGTTTAATACGAAAGAAAATATTCGAAAATAATTATTCAAATGAGAGTAATCCGAATTTACAGAAACTTAAGCCGAAATTTAAAATTGGAGATAGAGTTAGAATATTTAAATATAAGAACAAATTTGAAAAGGGCTTCGTCGGATACTGGACGAAAGAGATATTTGAAATTTGTAAAATAAATCAAACTCATCCGATTACTTATGAAATTAAAGATTTAGATGATGAAGATATCAGAGGCCGATTTTATCAAAATGAATTACAACGAAGCGATTTTTAATTATCATTATTATTATTGGAACTAACGTTTCGGGAATGAAATTCCCTTATTCAATTCTAACATAATATCTAGAAATGGTAGTCCTTCTTGCAATTTAAATAAAACATAAAGACATAATTGACCACAATAAGTTGTTCCCGGTTTTTGAATTTGAAATGTATTATAAATTCCATTGCCAAGTATTTCTCTTACTTCATTCGTAGGTGGAAGTCCGTATGAGTCAAAATAATAATTATCTCCGTTTTTACTAAAGATACCTGCTGACCAATGTACGCCTTTTTTGTCTGAAGTGTGAAGATTCGTTATGAAATTTACAGTTGGCCTATTTTTGATCAATTGTAATTCGTCTCTCATTAGGACATGAAAATTCTTTATTCCCAATTGATGTGCGATTTTCTTTAGATCAAAATTCGTTGTTGTCTGTGTTCCATATAATTTAAAGAACTCGATCAGGTCAGTCATTTTACATGAGATAAATTCTATTTCAGAAGTTTCTCAAAAGAATTGATTGCCGACATGAGATTATGTGACATCTGATAATGAGAGACAACCTGTCTGACTCAGAGCTTTGTTCCCCAGCAAGGCGACCTCTAGCCGCATTATGCATGAGATCATTGTCTGCGACAAGCAGCAGCGGTTGCCATTAGGAGCAGTTGCTGCCACAAGTAGCAACCGTTGCCATTAGGAGCAGATTCTGCCACGTATTGTCAATTTTCATTCTTTCTGTGAGTGTTCTACGTGACTGTCTTCCACGATTCATCTGCGAAAGTCTAATATTATGTCTCGACTTACCGAATTCAACAATTTGAGAATGGACATTTTAAACATCATTACAAACGAAGAAGAGAAGAGACGATGTGAAGAAGTTTTCCAAGAGTACAGAAGGAGGAATATTAAGACAAAAGAAGAGGAAGATTATTTATACAAAGAATGGAGAATTATAGAAACTTTTGAAACATCTTTAACTGCACCTTGTGAATCGTCGTCATCATTTAATTTCAACGAGGAATTGAATAAAGAAGTAACTCTGCCGACGCTACGTGTTTTCTTACAAAGAATTGAAAACTACGAAAATCATCATGAGAACAGTAGTTTGAAACTAGCTATCTTGAAGGGACGTGCATTCAAAATTCTACGTGCGGGAAATACATTTAGTGACTATTTCCAATATTCCCGCAGTTATGTCGCGTTTTTAAGAAGACTTTATAACTTTTATTTACAATATCCGTTCATCGCCGATTCTCATGAATCCGCAACATTCTTTAAAATCAATTTTCGAATAATTTCATCGCACATCAAAAATGGACGACGCCGAAAAACATTTGACGAAATAATGCAAACCTCAAGAATGCAAACCTCAAGAATGCAAACCCCAAGAATGGAAAGCCGAAGAATGGAAAGCCCAATGGAGTTCTGACATTATAAAATGTAACATTCTCACCATGTCTCCTAACGAGGAGACATTTCTTGACATTTTGTAAATGTGTCAATTCATACATACTACTTATATCATTATATAGTAATGCAAATGTCTCCTGGATAGGAGACTTTTTCAAATTTAATTACAGAGTAAAATCTCTCCTAACCAGGAGACATTTCTTGACATTTTGTAAATGTGTCAATTCATACACACTACTAATATCATTATATAGTAATGCAAATGTCTCCTGGATAGGAGACTTTTTCAAATTTAATTACAGAGTAAAATCTCTCCTACCCAGGAGACATTTCTTGACATTTTGTAAATTACTGTTGAAAATGTGCAAATATTGTGTATGTAATTTCCTGTCAATTTTGTTGAATAAGAAACAATTTTCCGCAAAAAAAATGGTTGATTTTACACATCGGATATAAAGGGGCTGATGGTGTAACTGACGGGTTTTCACCTTTCATCACTTTTGGGTCTTCAGCGGAATTGTGTTACATCACATTCTTCACTATCGTCCATCTTTTTCTTAATTTATTATAATGTTCTAGTCTAAGTAATAGTTGCGCTTCCTTATCTTTCATGTACCTGACTCTATCTTTGTGTTTTGCTATATCCATTTCATATGATAATGAAGGATATAAAGGGGCTGATGGTTCTTTTGTTTTTTCATCTTCCATTTTTAAATGAATATTTTTGTTCATATTCATTTTTTGTAATTATCATTATTTTATTCTACATTTTTATTACATTTGGGTCATAAACATTTTTTCCTCATTTGTATTTTTATAAATTTAAGCTAGTTTCCTATTTGTTGTATTTTTCCCATTTGTATTTTTATAAATTTAAGCTAGTTTCCTATTTGTTGTATTTTTCCCATTTTCGCATCTATTTTGGCCCGTAAATTGGTGATTTTAGAGGTAAAAAAAAGTTCTTGATTTTTTTAAAATGCTTGTCCTGGACCGGTCAAATAACCATTACTACCACGTACCACAGAAAGTGACCAAGGTGAGCTGTAAGCCACTGAAACGTTTGCCGATAATAAAAACATCGTCTCATACAGTTGGAGAGTTTCCCGGAAGCAGTTGACTATATTACTATAATGCCTATAATAATTAATGATAGAGAAGGGATCCACAGTAGAGTAAATTGTATTCTAATGATACATAATACGTTATTCTACTTAATGATAAGTCTATGATTTGATATTTGGAAAATGCCCTCACCAGTCATTGCTAATAGTTGAGTCGGAAAGGGTCAGGTTTTTAAAGATGTCAGTTATTGTTATTACTTTTCTGAAGTAAAAATTTTTTCGATCACGATCAGAACTTGACAGCTACCGTGATTTCCTTTTTTACTAATAGCTTTATTATTTCTTCACTACATCATCTAATATAGAATTCATCCATCCTGTCACGTCAATTTATTTTTGCTACAGGCTATATGTAGGTTTCTATATGTAATCCAGTACTGTTCATATTTACATTTCTTCATATCATATCATTGTAAATCATCATGTCATCTCAATGTAAATATCATTTTCAAATTCCTTATATTTTAAACTTCTACTAACCCTAATCTCTTGAACCTGAAGATGATTGCTGGATGGTGATCGAAAATTTCTGTACATAAGAAACGCAATAATAATAATTAACATCTTTAAAAACCTGACTCTTTCCGACTCAATTATTATTACTTTATGATTTGAATTTCCCACTTTAACTCAATCACTTTCTCTACTGTATGAACCAAACTTTATCGCAAAGAAGTTTCAGTAACATCGGATTCAACTCCAAACATCATCTTCAGAATTTTTTTTCGTCACATTAGCATAATCGGAAACATTAAGACCGAGAAAATTTGGAGGCATGAATGCTTGCTTATTAAATCATGCATGAATTTTGTCAAACACAATAGTAGGATCACTAAACAAAAACTAAGACAACTACGATATTATCTGAAAAATATTTGAAAAAAGACAAGTCAATGACTTCTAAAGATAGCTTGCTTGAAATATGATTAATTACCTCTTCGATAGTGCTCTAACTCTGTCTTTCGACAATGGTTAGCTTGATATTGAAGAGCATCTACCAACGGAGGAGCTCGTTGGCCGGTAATGAAGAGGAAAGTTCGCAGGTAAAAATAAACGTTTAACTACTAGCAGATGAATGGATTATTTTGGATAATTTTCAACAGCAGAATCATCTCTAGAAGTATCTGGTACATCTGTTAGAAAACGACCGGGATATTTAGATACGAAATGACGGATATATAGGACATTTAGAGACTTTACAATGAGGTATATTTATAGATGAAATAATAGTAATCCTGCAGCGCGCAAACGCGAAGGCTTTCTTATTGAGATCGACAAGTGTGATCGGGACCGGGGAGCTATAGAATTCGGGCTTGCCGTAGAAGGCGCCACAGAGCAAAACTTTATTTTTTTGTAGCACCCTTTTTTAAGATTTCTTAATACAGTCGAACCTCGTTAATTGCAATGCATCGGGAGACGGTCGCGAATTGCGATTAACGAGGGATTGTCATTACCGAGGTTCCAATTATTTCGTGGAATTATAATACATGAATACCGTCTATATGTAGCATGTCTATGTGTCGCAGTCAAATATACGAGTAAACAGTACAAACAGTGTAATGTAAGGTTAGTTAAAGATAATAACGCAAGTATTGTATAAAATGACGCTAGGTAAGTACAAAATAACGCGATAAGTTTTGTTTGTATCTACCTTTATTGACGGCTTAACATGTCCAAAACTTCAACAGAAACAGTCAATTGTTTGTTGTTTTAGTCCTTTGATTGCACTTTCTTTTACTGTACGCTCAACTTGTTGGAAGCTGATAGGTTTTCCGAAATCGATCCCTTCTTCTTGTATAAATCGCCGGAAGAGCGATACGAATTGCATCCGTTCTTTATTGTTCATCAGTCCCATTTGGACGTCGTCGTCTTCATCGCTTTCGTCTTTGGAATCCTCGTCGAGGCGACATTTCTTTTGTTGAGCTTCATGTAGAAGATCTTCGTCGTCAAATTCACCGGCAATGACAATGTCATCATCGAACGATACGAAGTCAACGAACTCGTCTGGTGTCATATTTCTTGGGACTGCAACGTCATGTAAGGCATCACTCGCTAAACTGTCAATTTCGCACTCGTTGTTGACTGGTTCCTCTCGCCGGAAGCCTGCTTTCTTGAAGCAATTCTGAATCGTCTGTTGCTTCACTTGCTTCCAGGATTCGTTCGCGATGTAGACAGCATCAAGTAAGCTTATGCTCCTGGCAACGGTTTGAGCGCGATGGTTTTCATCGACATCAAGTTCCGTGACGATACGGTCGTTCAGTGCCAATCTGTAGTGTCCCTTCCAATTTCGGATGACACCTTGGTCCATCGGCTGGATCAAACTCGTCACATTTGGTGGCAAGAAATGCAGACTGATGTTCGTCAGGTCAGTTGAAGCATGTGCCGAACAGTTGTCCACGAGAAGGCAAACACGTCTGCCTGTCAATCGTAATTTCCTGTCCCATTTCTTCATCCACGACGTAAAGATTGCGCAAGTCATCCAAGCCTTTGTTGAGTGTTCGTAGTCACACGGAAGCTTCGACACATCCTTAGGGAAGCAGCGAGGTCGACGACTCTTTCCGAGCACGAGTAGAGGTCGTCTTTCGTTTCCAGACATATTAGCACAGAGCAGTGCTGTTATCCTTTCTTTCGCTGTCTTCCCTCCACTGAGCTCTGTGTTAGCCAAACAATGTCCTTTAGCACTGACCGCCCTGTAATAAAGGCCAGTTTCGTCGGCATTAAAGATGTCATCGTCTTTAAATTCACTGAGGATCTTTGGGAGAGTTTCACGAATCCAGTCGTTTGCCGCGTCGTTATCAGCGTCTTGTTTTTCGCCTTGCTGCCTCTTAAACTTGATGTTAAACCGGCTCTTCCAACTCCACAGCCAACCAGATGAAGCTTGGAAGCTGTCGTTGCCTTTGACCGACGCGATGCGTTTAGCTTTTGCTTGAATTTCTGGTCCGGATAAGTGAGCACCTTGAGCACATTTCTGCTTCACCCAAATGAAGAGAGCTTCGTCTATGTCTTCGTCACGGCCTCCTCTCGTCCTCTTTCGAACGCTTGATTTTCCATTGTCAATTTGCTGCTGAATTACAGCCTTCTGTTTCACAAGACGACAAACACATGCAGCGGAGACCCCGAACTTGTCAGCGATGGCTTTCTGGCTTGATCCGTTTGATTCGAGTTCCTTCAGGAGCTGGGCCTTTTGTTTGAGTGCAAGATCTACGCGATTCTTTGGCATGATAAACGGACGGACGGAAGGTGCACTGCAATGTCAGTTTATCAGGACATCGAATGAATTTCGAGAAGTATGAATCCTTTATCGTGTGTTCATTCGCTGCATCCAAGACAGTAGAGTAAACGTCATTAGCTTTTACTCATTGCTACAGTGAAAGTTTCCTCTATCTATAGAGCATTGGTGAAGACGGTGACGGTGCGATTTCCAAGAAAAATTAAGCACGCTTCACGTAGAAGTCATGGGCAGGGGAAATGAAAAAAACGATCAGTGAAAGATGTCAGACTCGAAGCAGCGTTGATGCGAATCTTTTTCAACGAGTTGAGGTCTACGATTCCTATATACGTACTTACAGTATTGCGATTAACGAGGTGATAGGACGAAAAAATTGCGATTAAGAGAGGTGATTTCAATAGAAAAAAACCGTTCCCTGAATGGAATTACGATTAACGAGGGATTACGATTAGCGAGGTTGCGATTAACGAGGCTCGACTGTACTTTTGTACCATCCTTTTGTTGCTCTAAGTATGATTTTAAATTCAAAATTTTAAGTAATACATAAACAAAAAAATTATAAATTTTTTAGTTGCCTTCCTTAGTTAATACCTGGCCTTCACTTCCTATGAATGTGAAGTATTACTTTAATATTGAATTTGTTGTGCCAACTTATTTTTCCGGTTTTTTGATTTGCCAGCGGCCAATGATTCGATTTGTAATTATTCCTACTTTACATGCATAGAGTCGAACGAATTATTAACTAAAGTATGTTCTCCATTAACTGATTGATCAGATGCATATAGAGTATTATGCTTTCAATAGTTAATTTCTACTCCGTTTTTGTAGATGATCAGACTTCAAAGAATCGGGAGGCAGTGCAGGTACGTTGAAGAAATGTAGTTCATTTAAGGATCAATTCTTAGAGCGTGCTGTCGCATTTCAAGAGGTCATAAATTCTTTGGCAGCAAATTTGAGAGCCAAAACATTGGTCATAAAAAGATCAAACATGAGTTACAGATCAGATAATTTAGTTAACTTAATAAACTCAGACTACAATGCCTGAACAGAAATGAATACTAACTGACTTAGTGCTTTGTTTAGGGTACCCCGTCACCGATGACTGTGATCAAGAACAGCGCAATTTGCGACTATACTATTGAGCACAAACCTTGTCATTCCCTAGATTTTCAGGTTGTAAACCTGAAGACGCGACCCGTTGCGTGAGCTAAAGTACTCGCCAATCACGTTTTTTTGTAACGGTTATCGGTGGCAGGATTGCTCACATGATGAAATAAACACAAGTGACCCTTCATTGTTTTCACTCATCAATACCAAATAATGAATGCGAACGACGCATTAAATTGGAAACCAAAAGTTGGTAAGTTACTCTAATGCAAAACCGTTGCATAATATAACAAAAATAATTATATTCTGGAGATAGGGCCATAACTATCTTAGGAAATCATGAAAATCTACATGTATTGTATGTGGTGAATGGGTTTACGTTTACAATATATCGAATGACTATGAATCAACAAATTCTCAGACGTCTAACCTTCCTTTATAAATGTGTATGAAGTTGAAGAGAAAAACATCTGTCCTTCTACGACTTCGCTGATTCATAGACATTCAACACGTTTATTTTCATGATTTATGAACTTCTTCACTTCTACTCTGCACAGATGATGTAATTTTAGTTACATTCAGTCATTCACTGACATTTTAGTACATTTAGCAGCATTATTCAGTAATTCTCAAGATGCTCATTTTGCTTCACTAGAAAGCAATTATGTCAGACCATCGTCGTCTCAATCGAATACACCGGCATTCTCTGTTCATGTACGTACCTTTTTAGGTCACTCGGGTTTTTAAAAAATTTTTTATCGCTCTTGATTTTGATACAATTATCAATTGAGAGGTGGATCCGTCACAGTATTGCATAAGTACCAAGTATCATAATATTGTAAAATATGGAACCTATAAATTTGCGAAATACGTATTTAATAATGCAATTCTTGAAAATTTTGCAAATCTGTATTTCGAAGGCATGTAAATAACACATTCATTGATATAAACACTAAGATTGCATTGATGAATTATTGAACTACAAATTCACAATAAAATTTCAAACGGTCTTTCAGTTAATTCATCCTCAGCACTTTTGTAAAAGAAAAAAGCAGTTTCTTTCCTGTATTTCTGTTCCTAATTAGAGTCTCACGAGATGAGAGTACCTTTGAATATAAATTCAATAACAGTCGAGACTCGCTATAACGAATCCTTCAATAACGAACATTTGCCTATAACGAACCTTGTCCATAAACCCCAATTTTTTATTTATTTTCTATAGGAATCGAATAAAGAAAAAAATATTTTGTTGAATCTAGATCATGTGGAAATGAAACTTTTGAATTCTATCTTCCCGAACTGACTCGTCTCATCGTGATTGAAAGCTACTCTCGTGATCAAATCTATAAAGTCGACACAACTGGGTTGCACTATTGGAAGTCACATCGAACACTCGCACAAAAATATTAAGATTCTGAATCAACTGAATCGTCTGCACGAATTCAACGAGAAGTCATGAGTAGAAATCGCTCTGTATTGGAAAATTTTGCCATGTGCATACATAATGCATTTTGCATTAATTGCAATGCGTGTCTTAGCATTCGTTCGATCATTTGATGCTTCATTTATATATTATTCGTACACTATTTAAAATGGCGAAAACGCAAGTTATTCAATTTCTCAAGTCTGCAAGATAAAAGTTCAAAAAGAATATACCCGGTGTACTTTCGACGACGCTATTCAAAATCAGCAGGATATTTGAGTTCAAAAACATGTTTTCTAACCCCTTCATCGCTACAACGAACCCCTCGCCATAACGAACTTTTTGCATGGATCCCGCGAGATTCGTCATAGCGAGTCTCGACTGTAATAGATATTTCATATGTTGCACAAACGAACGCTTCAAGCCCTAGAAATCTCTGCCAACTTTTAAGATTTAAACTGCAATCACGTGCAGATCCGGCTCTCACTTTGCGTTCTACAATATGCTGAACCATGGATATCCATGGTTGCATGCTCACATTTGAAGATTGTTTAAAATGTCATCAAAATTTATGACAGCTCCTTTCTTAATTATGAAATTTATTAAATCAAATTATTAAAATTATCAAAGGTGTAATTTATTAGCATCTTTGGAGCTCTTCGTTTGAATAACCGTAGGAGAACGAATGCGATTTTTGTTGTTTTTTCTCTAAGGTGAATCATTTGAAACGATCCACTCCTCTCAATCACTCCACTCAATCTTGATCAAACTTGGCGAATCTTGTATGAAATAGATTGGCGGCCGTAAACCTGTATATGAAGAGCACTGAAACAATGAGGCTGTTAAACTGAGTAACGGTGCATTGACGAGGAGAAAAAGACGATTTCAATATCATTGCAGCTGCGCACACTTGTGACTGCATGTGCAGTCTTGTGCTCTGTTTAAAAGAGGTTCTTGATTTATTAATTCTGCTACTGTCTGTCTTTCTACTGCTGCTCTCCATTTTGTGAAACAAGCTTATATAAAGATAAACATGCCAACATGCTATTGCGCAGATAAAAACACTAGCAGCCATTGATGCTAGCCCAGTATACTTTGCTACTTTAAAAGTTGCTGAATATGCAGCATTTATACGAACAAAGGAAAAAGCAATTGAGCATTTAAAATTACAGAAAAGTGAAGACAAAAAATTGGCAAAAGTTAGCTGATAGTCAACAAGGCATCGTGGTGTGCACCCAAGGACACAGTTGGCACTGCCTACTTAGATGCAAGCGCTAATGCGTCGACGTAAATATGACGCTGCTCTTGTCTCGTCCGTTCCTTCCACAAGGCGATTGTCCAACTTTTAAACAAATGTGGTATGCGCCAACAGTCTCGACGGCGATCGTCACGAAAGTTTGAGTTTACTGAGCTTCCTCATGCTTCATAACTTTCTTGGATTCAGATTGGCCAGCAACTGATCCCGCTCTAGTATGGGCGATGTTTCTATACGATGCTGCCAAGGTGTGGCAACTGGTGAAGTCCCACACCAGGCTTCGACGTCGATTTCAGCTTAGGAAGGTTAACCATTCGAGTTGTTCGTTGGTACTTATGGGTTATCTCCCCCACGGTTTCAAATTTGTCAAAAATCTGTAAAAATTGATCATTCGTCACAAAACTTCAGAGACACGTATTTGAATGTATTTTCTACGTACATACAAAAATTTATGCAGATCGGACAAGTACTTTTTGCATTAGAGACGATAACGTGAAGTGTAGCGATGTCAATAGCTTGATCTGACTTCGCCTAACCTCATCGCTGGAGCAGAAAGCACTTGATGTCAACAAAGTCATTTCTGTAAACTCGTGAAGTGATGATGACTAGGCCACATTCCTTACACCAACATTTTAGCTTAAGAAAGATGTGGCAAGGTAGTGGCCGTGGGAAGATTTCAAATTGCAGCGGATGAGACGAAAAGGGAGAGAGAACAATGCACAAACGAGTAACAATAGTGCGTCGAACAGACGAAGTCGGATCAAGCTATTGACATCGTTACACTTCACGTTATCGTCTCTAATGCAAAAAGTACTTGTCCGATCTGCATAAATTTTTGTATGTACGTAGAAAATACATTCAAATACGTGTCTCTGAAGTTTTGTGACGCTTGATTCATTTTTGCAGATTTTAGACAAATTTGAAAATGTGGGAGGGGGAGATAACCCATAAGTACCCGTTCGTTATCCGAACGGAGCAAACTCCGCAGTTCGACAGCATTTGGCATTTCCGCTGACAAAGAGCACGAGACAAAATGTCGCTGGCATCTGCCTGGTGTCTTCTTGATGGATGTTGCCCTTTTACATCTACTTGTTCTATACATATGTAGCTTTTTGCAAACACAATGTACAAAAAGTAAATAGAATAATTAAATAATGAGTTGCATCGTCAGTTCGAAAATGGGAACAGACCTGAATAGCTGCCATTCCATTCAATAACAGGAATCATCAGCAGGACTTGTTCACATATCTCAACTTCGACACAACTCTCTATTTAAAGTTGCAGCCATGCCCGGGTAAATTTGAGATTTGCAATTAGCACACTAGTGAAATTTCGACTGGTGTTCATTTAATATCACTTTAAGCACACTACTGACAAATCGCCTAAGTTAGCGCGCCTTTATTTCGTCAATGGATAGCTCATTCCACCCTACATTTCTCTAAATCGACTTTGACAATAAGTTACGAAGGAGATGTCATGCTTAATATGCTATATGTTTTGAATGGGAATTAATTTTATACTGTTCGATGTAGAAAACTGCGAGTAGGGAGTGATTTCAGTTATTATATTGTCTTTTTATTTTTCATAACGTTGCCTGGCAAAGTATTCCTGCTTCTTTTACAGAGGCAAATTATGATGGAAGACTTGATGGAAACATTGTGGAATCTACCCGTAAGTGATGTTGAAAAATAAGAAATTCTAATGGCATTAGTAAAATATTTCATGTCTTGTTTTAGAAGCCTGTTGATATTGGTATGGCAAAAGCTATTCGCGAAGAAGACTTGGGCGTTATTCAGTATATGAGGGTGAGTTCTCTAAGACTTATACATGTATATAGGTATGCTGTAGATATCCAGCAATTTGAACTACCTCATATTTCGCTTGTTCTTTTTAATTCCATGCCCCAGTTGAAACGGTCTCCGACAATTCAAAAAGTCTATCGTGTAATATTGAAAATGTGGGAAGATCTGCAGAGTGTCATCTATGTATTCCATGTGCGGTTTGCCAGACCGAAACATCAGTAGCACGTTAATTACATTACTCAGATACTTCTTTTAATTTTTGTTTATTTGTCTACTTCAATGTAGGTACGAAAAGATTGCAATGTCACGACGTTTCTGAAATTTTGATCAGTCTTAACAAACGAAATGTAAAAGTCACTGGTCCTACAATGTAAGCATCCGAAGTGATTTCATGCTTTTTATGTTTTATTGCAAAACATGGCGCGATCTGACGACCACGTTCATTGGCCTAAACAAAAACAATTAACCGAAATTATTTTACTGAATTCACGTTGACTGAGCACCTTGTTTATGCTTTTGCCACTGATGACGGCCAACATGTTAAGCAACAAAATAAAAGCACAAGTTTTGAAACAATTACGTGCACGTATCTATTACAGAATTGGAAATAGAATGCATGGCAAAACGTGGGAAAACATATACGTCATTGTCAGTTAGGCTACATGAATCATAAATCATTGAAATATCAGGTTACAAATTGTGTTACGTGCGTATGTTACACATATGTTTTAAAATGAATGTTCATGATCTGTCAAGTCTGCGATCAGGTCCTAATCAGGTTTGCTTAATTAAATTATGCCAATTGGACCTTACATTATACATATTTTGAGCTGGAGACGGGGGCTTGCAGACACAGGCCTTCATCGCATCATCGTTTGGGTACACTATTTCGGGTTTTTCCATTTGCATGAACAGGCATTTTTTCATTTATGCTTGAAAAATAATGCTCACAGAGAATCTTTGACAATTTACGTTTTTTGCAGGCCAATCCATTTCTGATGGGCAAATATGTGAACAAAACAGAAGGCATGCCATTTGAAAATCCAAATCATGACAGGCAGGAAAATGTATCAACTGTTCTTCAGAAGAAATTCGATACTCTATTGCCAGAAAAGTTGATGTCATATGTTCTGACGGAAAGCAGTGGAAGTGTGGACGTCGCAACGAAGTGGATCAAAAATAAAAGAAAGAAGACTCTTAATTCTTTCAAGGACAAATATCCCAACATGACCAAAGAAAGAGCAGTTGAGATTGGTGATCTTTGTCTTTACAAAGAAGGTCCAATGCTGATTATGGCCAGTGAAGATAATTTGAATGGAATTAATCTCGAAAATGAGCGTTCAATCGAGGAGATGCTGACTGATGATAAAATTTCAGAAGACGTAAGGCTAATTTCAGAGCTGCTTATCCTTCATATCTTGAGATTTATGAATGTCTGTCAGGTTAAATTAAGTCTTGCACAGTATCACGTTTGCTGCTGTCAATGGGTTTACTTTAGATGTGTCAACTAGTAGAGATACGAATTAGAGATTCAAAACGACATGAGCACAATGAATATGACAGCTAGAGGTAAAATGTTTTGAAAAATGTTGTTTGTCATTCTGGTTTATCGCATTCCGAGATTAAGAAAACAGTTTTTCCACTCCCAGTTATATTTTTTGACGCAGGAAATATAGGCATAAAAGGAATACTGCCACCAAATGTTAGCTACGCAGAATCTTGATCACGGTGAAATAAACAAAAAATGGCAAATCGGAATACAGTTTTCTGATTTGCTATTTTTGTGTACTTCACCGTGATCAAGCTACTGTGTAGCGAAAATTTGGTGGTCGTATTTCTTTTATACTTTCACTCCCTGCGTCATAAAAATGAACGTGCTATCAAAGTCCATCTTTGTCAATTCCGTTGAAATCACTCAAGTGTTTTTTCATTCCAGTATCTTGCATCACTCACTCACACACTCTTCGTTTAGCGTCCTTGAGTTCCCTGACAGTGTAGGACTGACTCGTCTCCAGCTGTTTCGGTCCAAGGAAAGATCTTCATTGATTTAGAGCAATGATGCGGCACCTCCATGACTTCTTCGGTTTTTCTGCTGATCGGCGACCGCTTACCTCTATATCTTCAACCTCTTTCACAATATTTCCGCCCTTTTAACATGCGCAATCCAATAGAGTCCACTGTTTTAGTCAGTCATTTCTAAGTCCCTCATACCATATCGTTTTAATATTTCCTCATTTGGGATCCTGTCTCTCCATTTTACACCTACCATGCGGGGAGTCATCGCAAGGTCAAAAGTCAAAAACGTATGTTTTCTGTCATAGAAAATACGTTACATTGGATGAAACATCTCTATAATGAAGAGTCTTTACAATTTTACCAAATGACATGAATAAAAAATAAATGCATGAGGAAAAAAAATAAGAGTGACGCTGGAAGGAAAGGACCGACAAATATACTTCTGTCACTGATCACCATAAATCACGACGTATTAATTAGATAGCATAAACGGCAGAAAGAAATCATCCATTTAGTATCAGGGGTAATATGACTTTTTATGATAGTTCATCATTTTATCAGAGGTCCATTCGAATTGTTCAGTAGAACAGATCTCAAGTATGATTGGTAGATTTATCGTTAGTATTCCAATGTGATTCCTCTGTTCATTAGGAGATTGGTGACTTCCCTCTATCTTAGTCGCAATGCGAGTCCTAGCCGCTCTTTCTACGCCAGTATCCCTGTCAAGGAGTTTGTCTCCAAGATAGCAGAACTGTTGGACCTCTTTTACAGTGTACTCATTCATCGTAAGCGAGTCGTCATCTTCTTCCGCTGTGTCCCCTTTATCTCGGAGATGCATCGCATATTTCAATTGAACAATCTGTTAAGTGAATCAGCAATCTCAAAAGCTGGTTTGAGATATAAAATTAAAGCGCGTGTAATCACAATTTGCATTATACTACTTATATCTGTCGACATTGATTTTAAATATTCGCATCTGCTTCTCCAGCAATCTATGGAAAGGCAGCAGGACTATTGTGCTGATCACACTTGCCTTGATCTTCGCTCACTGCGATTAAAACCATTGTTAGAACGCCTTGAAAACCTGGATTTTAAGGCAATCTTAAAGCATTGTTTCAAAGCTTTTCCCTTTGACAATATAGCTATTTAATTGCTATCTAAAGCATTATCAAGTAAGATTCGACATACAGTAATTTTGTTTTACATTAATGTCTACTCAGGGTGTCCGCGTCCCCTGGAAAACACCTGGAAAATGAATTTTATCCTAGAAAACCTGGAAATCCTGGAAAACTCCTGGAAAATGAAATTTTACCCTGGAAAACCTGGAAATCCTGGAAAAGTCCTGGAAATTTTGAGACTAATTAAGACACTAATTGCAAGTTGCTGAATCATACTTACTCTATGGTTGAAGTGTTTTCTATTTTTCCAGATTTTACTCTTCATATCTGTACTTATTTGTTACAATTATAGCCTTCATTCGCATGCATTTTTTTTGTTTTTAGAATATTTCAGTAACTGGAATCTCCTATCGTAACGTATACAACATGAATGAGACTGAGCTGCGTGGTATAGTTAACTATGAAATGTTTGTCGAACTCCTAATCGTTGTACAGTATGGTGAATTAGTAGCTGTGAATTCCCTCACAAACTCTGCGCGGTATGGTGAACTAGAAGTTGTAAATTCCCTCATTAACGTCGTGTGGTATGGGGAACTAGGAGCCGTAAACTCCTTTATTAACGTCGTGCGGAATGACGAACTATGAGCTGTAAAATCCCTCATTGACGCCGTGTGGAATGGTGGACTATGAGTCGTAGACTCCCTCATTAACGTCGTGTGGTATGGGGAACTAGGAGCCGTAATCTAGGATTAATGCTATTACACACTTGATTGCCGTGTCGCAGAATCTACTGACTCAAAATGGTGCTGAACATATAAACTTCATTTAGGCACCAGGCTTGTTCCGAATGATCCGAGGCTAATATCGAATATTTTCAAACACATTTCAAGTAGGTTTTCAATATGCAGATATATTATTCCCGACATGTCGTGTGCCAATGAGCTTTCCTCGGTCAATTCTTCTCTGTGTCATTCTCTTCAACTGATTGTGATTACTCTCATGCATATACAGCTCATCAGCCATTATGTTCCTCTTTCTGGCTCTTGGTCTTCCACCTTCCACGGATTGACGCTGCAATGCTTCAGTTCAAATGATCTTATCTGAATGACAGCGCTCTGACGTTCACCTTGTTGCATTTATTATAGAGTGGACTTAACAGATATTCCGTTAATGTTACATTTCATTGTTAAGTCTCATATTTTTCATTATTTATTGTTATACTCTTTCTCTATTTAGTTCTCCTCAATCCGCAAGCTTTAAATTTGTTACGATCGATTATATTTTTTTATAGATGCAATGTGGCCGTTTGATGCATGTATTGTTATTTGGAATCACCTGCGCCTTAAAAATTCAACCAATTTTACGTCACTTTTCAAATTTTTGTCTTCAATAATATGAATTTTATAGTGTGTAAGCTCCTTAGCCACAGAACTTTGGGTTTTTTTCCGGAATTTTTCTTTTAAATTTTACGCGTGCATTTGAGTAAAATTTCCCTGCAGAAAGTCAGAAAATTTTCTTTCAAATTTGAAACTCCCCCCCGTTATTTTGTTAGATTTCCCTGGAAAACCTGGAAAATGAATTTTACCCTGGAAATCCTGGAAAACACCTGGAAATTTTCAATCAATTTTGCGCGGACACCCTGTGTACTGTACATGATGTAATTAACATTATTGAATAAATGTGCAAATAGTGACCATCAAATTCATTTAAACACCATCAAAGGACACTCATGAAGACTGATAACTCTATATCATTGATGTCAATATTTATTGTATTTATCATCTTCATACATGAATCTTATCGCATGTCATTATCTAAAAGAATGAAAAACAACAAGTTTGAATATTCTGAAAGATACATTCTAACAATTACAACAATTACCTTTAAGTAAATTGCAATATAACAACAACAACAAACCGAAGGGCCTGAAAAGCAATGGAAAGACGCTTAAAGTGGAATCGTCAGATGTCATATTTATCACAGAAAACATGCCAATATTTCAATGGCAACTCCATCCTACTATACAGCATACTATATAGCACCATACTATACACTTAGCAATTTACGACCATAGATTAAAAACTGCCATGATTTAGATTTGCAGCCATGCAACCTGGACAATTCGGAAGATTATCATGCTACCGTTGTTAACCTAAATTGAAGCTGTAACAAGAAACTGTGTTTCTTCAACAACACATTGATGACACTCTAATTTCTATAGTCCGTCATTTGCGAACATGTTATATGTTGACCGGGTTCTACTAGACTAATCAGGTTGAATTTTAATAATTTTTTGTCATTCTTTACTCAAGATTATTGCGACACGCCGGTTCGGCTTAGCTCGGATCAACTGCTGCAAAGTGCGACTTAGCTCGGCTGCTACAAAGTACGGGTTCGTTCGTCTCACCTTGAGCATTTCCAAAATACATCGGTATTTTCTTGGTTCGTCTGCAGTGTGCATCTGTAGTGTGCGAGTCACCCATCTGATAATCCTGCCCGATCTAGCGGTCACTGGTTAAATGACCGACGTGATCATTGTTTTTTTAATGCGAATCAAGATGATTTCGGTGCAGTTAGTCATGAGGCACCGTATACAATGTTGAAAGCGTTGTTTCTGAATCTGAGAAGGCGGACATTTTGTACATGGTCACTTTAGAGAGGCTTGGGTTTCACACTTAAAAAACGGAATTTTGCTTATGTAAGGTTATCATATGCCGCAAATGAATATTTTGCGATGAGTTCGTTGGCTTTTACTTGAAACATCATACAACTATTAATCTAATTACACCAAGTCACACCAGAGAAAATAATCAATTGGCCCAATCTCAATGGATAATCAGACAGCATTACATGTCGTATAGACATTGTCTATGTATTGTGAGCTTACTGTTGTAGGCTTTTGATATACATGTCAGTGCCATAATCAAGGTGCATTTGAGTGCTGCTTCATGTAGTAATAAGATCCGCAAGTGTAAGATCCTGATAATTCACAATAATTATTTTATTAACACGCTGCTCACAGATGACGGTCAAACGGGTCCGACTCAACGCTTTGGATATTTTCGCCAACAGGGAGAATAGGAAACTGCTATGCATTCTATCGTCATCGATGTTCTAAATATACACCTTCACACCGCGGTATTAACAATTTAGCACTGTAGCTCCTAATGCACCATGTAATCCGTTCAGTTTTCATTGGTCTATTGACTCAGAAAAAGGATTACCGGTACTGATGTCAATTTCATAGAGGCCTGAATATGCTAATCGTGTCGGGACATCTGAAACTATCAGTCAAAGTCCTTTCGGCACATAGGACTACCGTCGTCTCCGCAACTCAGTATTCATTAATTCTACTCAAATTCTGTTTAAAACAGCAGAAATTATTAAAATGCCTATTTTAGGCGAACTGTCAGGAGTATGTTTTAGGTATGACCTTCTTCATTTTTCACATTATAGTTATATTTTAGGAGAGGTCCAAATTGGCGTCATTGGAACTCTTCTCCCAATTTATGGATCGGATGACTCGTGGTAGTCTTCTTGTGGAGATTTTGGGATTTAAGAATGGAAAATCTATCCCAAAAGTCTCAGGCTGGTGGATTGATATTCAAAATTACACCTTCGACAATTTCGTGAACTGCGTGGAAAATCTTACTGATCATGTGAACAAGGAGGCGGTATTGGAATCACCAATGATGAACAATTTATGTGGTGTGTGCGAAGAATATTTTCATAAAAGTCAGGTATGTTTTCTCGATTACACTGTATCTTTCTTAGATAGGGTCCGACCGCGTGCAATTCCGGCCGGATTTGAAGAATAAAACGAAACTTCACATGTGAAAATTCGTTTCTTTCTAATTAGTGCAAGGACGATTAAGTTCATTGCTGCAGAAACGTTGGTGCAGTTTGTAGCCGTATTTAACTTTTACCAGTCCGCTTTACTCTTGAGTAGTAGCAATGGCATTGACTGGAAGTCGTAAGTGATGACTAGATCACACCTTTCAAATTTCCATTTCTGATATTCAATATAATCCGATAAGGATAGGCGATCGTTGTTTGCAGCCGCACGAAATTTAAGCTGGCTTTAGAATGCTGATAAAAAAAAATAAAAATGCTGAGACACTAAGGGAAACCATGATTCATCGAATAATTTTCATTAAATGGAGACTATGAGACACTTAGTCAGTAAAATTGTTGCCGTATTAATTGATACGATACCCTATTATTTTTTTAGGAATACACCTTTTTAAACCAGAACATATAAAAATTCGTAAACAAGGCATAAAAAGTCTTGTGAATTTTATTTTTAAGAATCTACTACGAATCTACGCGCAATGAAGAATCTGCTGATATTTTAATTTCAAATTTATGATTATTTTAGTTTTAATCAGCCATATAATGACTCCAGTCTCCAGGACGCATTAAGACAAGGCTCATATCTTCGAATGAAGGCAGATTCCATTCCTTCTCTGTCAGCTTTCTTGGATTTGAGAGGCATCTTGTAGGATGGAGTTACAAGGAATTTGATTTCTTGATTTCTTTATCCCAAGAACAATTGATTATTGATTTTATTATTTATATATTACGATATACGTCTCGGTAAAAGTTCCTCGAATAAAACGTCCGGGGCATGACCACGCAGGCCCTGGACTAATAGATAGGTAGATTGGTAGAGGTACTCGTGATGTTTTAATTCCACCAAGTAGGTACGCCCGCGCCGCGCGTACGCCCCAGATCCGTTATTCGACAAACCAAAATCAAGACAAAGAAAAGACGTTGTGTTGGAGGACCGGATTCGGCTCAGAATCTTTCTCAACTCCGATACAAGGAACTAGAAAATGTGCAAAACATAGACTTAAATAGGTGTAGCGACTATAGCTCAACAAACTGCATAAATTCTTACCAGAACGATAAGAGCCACGAGTCCCTACATCTATCAGCTGGATACAAAGGCGTACAACTTGTCCACTGCATTCACTATGAGGAAGCACCAAATTGATAACATTGTTGTAATCTGACGCAACGTTTAAACCATGGAACACGATTGTCCGTAAACATTTCATCCAAGATATCTCTTTCACTTTTCCTTTGTTGCTGTTATCACAATGTTCGAGGGCCGTAAAGGAAAAAGTACGTGACGAGTTAGAGTGCTGGGAAACAGAGGTAGAGAATATATCAGATTTTATAGCGTTCACATGCTCAGAAATACGCTGGCGAATAGTCCTAGAAGCTTCCTTTAAGTACATTTTGTCACGATTTTTACACAATCTAAAGTCGAATATGTACAATGGTCAATCTTGACAGAGTGAGTATTAAAACCGTACAAATACTACACGAGTCACAAGGAAGGAAACCAATGGACCAATTGGACGGAGTTTGACAGGTAAGTTTTAATACTTTCTTTACAGTATAACAAATTATGGCGAGCATCCCTGACGACGCCAGTGAGGTTGAACATGAACAATACGTTTCGTGGCTTTAAAATCATTGTAAGTTGAACTACGACTACACCAACGATAAATTTGACTGTACACAAATGGGCCGTATGCATAAACTTAAGCATTTACTTCTAGGAAAAAGCAAAAGCTTTTTAGCAAAAGCTCTCTGAAAAGCAAATGCTTAAATTCATATGTATAACAGTTAGCTTTTACTTAATAGCATTTGCTATAAGACTTAGTAAAAGGTTGGACAGCGAAGACAATAATTACAATAATTATTGACGCTACCAAGTGATGATATCAGATCTATTTATAGTTTGAAACAAACAACATCTTCATTCATCAGTCCTCACGTGATCAGAACGTAAAACCAACCACGATTCAGTCTAATCATATCACTTGGTGGAAGCACAGATTGAATAGATTGCTATCGTCAGACATGAGTGGTACGAGTCGTACCCCCTATTATGCGTGCGAGGAGTCTGAGGAGGACTCTGTTATCCAAGAAATGGAGGAGGTTGATAGTCAAAATGACGATAATCAGATGGCGTTTGTTGAACTGTTATCATCTTACCCAGCACTACTCGAGAAAAGTCAGAAGCCTCACGTCAAGGTGGAGAAAATTGACGCTATTGAATCTTTAAGATAACTACTACAAACCAAATACGCAAAGATTTACACGTAACAGCAACTGTTGAAAAAGATAGCTAACATGAAGAAGATAGTGAAGGAGAAGACTGATGTAAAAAAGACTGGTAATCGCAAGATAACTTTGAAGCCATGGGAACGGATGATGTTCGAATTATTGCAGGGGGATATTAACCCGATATTCTGTCGAATCCAAGGTGCTATTTCATCTGGCCTTCAATCAACACAAAAGGCAGATAGTGTAAAGTTTCCGAAGGAAACGGTGTCTTCGAATAGCTCTACACCCACACCGGCAATTAAGCCTAAAAGAAAGCGACTCGTTGAGGAAACTGACGAAACAAGCAAGCTAACAACTAGTGAATTACAGCGTCTTGTTCTTTTGGAGCAGTTGAAATACTATCGGATGAAAACTCGAAATTTAATGGAAAATCTGCAGATGCATCTACCAAAAGAAATCAACAAAGTCAACAGCTTCTTCATGAAATGAACCAGTGTGCTGATTGTGACGCTTATGTGATTGCAACGAATAATGTTTAGGTTTTTTCTTGGACTTTTTAATCTGTCTTATTCTGTGAATACATTTATATTAGCTACCATACGAGCACATGTTACGGTTTTGTGTTGTGAGACAGGCTGAGAATTAAAAAAAAATGATTTATTATATTTGCTGCGATACTGGAAGAGGACATCAAAGTTTATAAAAATTCGAATTGGGGGAAGAGATAGCTCTTCTATCAATCTAAATAATACATAGATAATTGGATGATGGGGATTTAATTGTAATTAATTCAAATTATTGATTGATAGATTTCTAATTGAAATAAAATTATTAGGAGAGAAA
Organism: Prostheceraeus crozeri; assembly: GCA_907163375.1. NCBI lineage: Eukaryota > Metazoa > Platyhelminthes > Polycladida > Euryleptidae > Prostheceraeus > Prostheceraeus crozeri. Next base: position 206,741 of record CAJQUW010002510.1, on the reverse strand, counting down.
TGATTGTTTCTTAATCAACAATAAATTATCCTTGCTTTGATCCATATAATGCATCAGTTCATCAGTTAGGAATTATCATGCTATTTTTAGTTCTTTATTTTAGCAATAGCAAAATCCCGTCGTAATTACTAAAATATAAGGTTCATTATATTTTTGAGTGAAAAATACTCCCTTGATATATCGGTGCGAATCTTGTATATAATTATATATATATATAACAATGATAATATGGTTATTGATATATTTATATAAAATAATCAATAAGTAATTCAATAAAAGTATCAAGCTCTGATAAGCCTTGGATCAGTGGTGTCATTAAAGTGCTTATCAATAAGCGTTACATTGCCTACCGCAATAAGGACTGGACTCTCTACAAACACTACCAATCCAAAGTCAAACAAGCAATTTTTGTGTCAAAGAAACAATGGGCTAAATCTATGTCGTTATCGAGATCAATTTGGGATATTTTCAAGACTGTCACGAATGCTAATGTGAAAAGTGATTGGTTGTCCCAATGTTCTCCTGATCAACCTCTGTATGATACCCTTCAATACTTAAATAATCAGCTGAGTCAGCATCAACTAGATGATGCTCCTGATATGACAGATCTTTCAAATTTATCGGCTAGTGCTCCTTTCTTGTTTACAACCGAACATGTTGATAATTTACTGTGTCGTGTCAATCCTCGTTCAGCCTGTGGTTCCGATCAAATACCAAGTATTTTCCTATCGAAATTTTCTCATTATCTCAGTGAACCAGTGACAATTATTTTCAACATGTGTCTGCTCACCGCAAATTTGCCCCAGCATTGGAAAAACGCCGATATTGTGCCGCTGCCAAAAACTTCACCGGCTGATTTGTCGAACATCCGACCAATCTCACTACTTCCTCTTCTTGAAAGACTATTTGAAAAGGAGTTAATCAAAGTTATTGGCCCATCTTTCGTGAACAAATTCGACGATGCTCAATTTGGATACAGGAAAGGATGCTCATCAACATGTGCTCTGCTGATGTTGGACAATTTCATTACGGAAAGACTGCAGGACAGAAGCATCAGTGCGTGTCACATTGTTACTGTTGACCTTGCAAAAGGTTTTGATAAAGTTTCCCACAGACTTTTACTTGCTAAGATGATTCGTGATGAGTTTGATCCATTCATAATCAAATTCATGAAGAACTATCTTTCATCAAGATTTCAGAGAGTCAGATGGCGCAAGACGTTCAGTGATTACATCAAAGTATCTAGTGGTGTTGCACAGGGATCCAGCATTGGGCCTCTTATATTTGGCTACTTCATTGCCGATCTGAATCAAACTGATTTCTCTAATGCTTTACTGCTGAAATATGCAGATGATATCATCATCGCTGGCGGAGTTGATAGACACTCTTCAAACAGTCCTGTGATTTCGGCATTCTCAAAAGTAAAATATTGGACAGCTGAAAATAGTATGGTTATCAAACAAGAGAAATGCAAACAAATGTTCATTATTAGTAGCCGCGTCAACTCTTTCGATTATTCTGTACCTGCAATACCTACCGTGCCTGCTGTCGATACTTTAAGAATCCTCGGTGTTCATTTTGAGCAGTTATACAGGTGGAATGCTCATGTCGCTCATGTAGCTAAGAGAGCAGCGTGCAGAATGTATGCGTTGAGGCAATTGAAGCCTTTCCTTTCGGTTCCGGAGTTAGTGATTATTTACAATAGTTACATACGAAGTCTCCTAGAATGTTCTGCTCCGCTATTTGTTCAGTTGACCGCTACACTGAAGGTAACATCTTAGAGCAAATACAACGAAGATGCCTCAAAATTATTTGCGGATTCAGCAGCTGCGTGTGCCCAAATTTCATTCCGCTTGACTACCGTCGCATCACAATTGGCTATCGATTGTTTTGCTCAATTTTGAATGACCGCAGCCATCCACTTCAGCAGCTCATTCCGAAACGGCTACCTTACTCGGGAAAATTGATAGCTCCGTATTGTAGCTCCGTTATGAGGAGAAACTCATTTTTTCCGGTGATGATTCGCCTGTTCAACTGTGGATTTACCCAGTGACATTATCGCATCGTGTTTCCATGTTTATTTTCATTACTTTTGTTAAGTTTTCTTTTCTATAACTTTGTAACAAATTTGACTTTCATTCATGATGTTATTGCCTCACGATTATCAATATTGAGGCCTTCCAGAAAATATACGCTTATTATTATTATTATCATCAATAATATTACAATACTAATAGGCCTATAACAATAATGTAATATGATAACAATATATCGATAATTATTAATAATTAATATAATATATAGTAATACGCAATAACACACAAAATAAATTGATAAACCTACTATCACTAGCTCATCCATTTGTTACTACATTACTAATGCTGTTTTTTTTCTGATAAACATTGTTACAAGTAGACCCGTATGTATATTAACGACTAAAATAATATGATTTCATGAGGTCATGCAGATTCAGACTTGTGGATATGGTAGAAGTTCATATTTGAAAGGCGACATAAAAGACTAACTGATCATTAATTTTAATACAAACATCAATGTAACTTTTACTTTACACAACATCAAAGCTCATTGATTTTGACACTATTTGGCCTAGAGCATCAGTTAAGGCGTATGTTTCTGCGATTGAACAAAATATCCACTATGTCTAGGCGTCGACTTTCGGCTTTCAGTAATGTCAATCATGTCTTCATCAGGTTCAACGTTTTCTTCATCATCGATCGGATCGAGTTCATTGAAGTATTTTGCTATGTTGCGTAAAATGGCACAACAAGTGATTGCAGTTGGAACAGTTTCCAATTTCAATCGAAGTCCGTACCGCAGCATGGGAAAACGACGCTTCAGCTGGCCGAATGTTTGCTCGATAACGACGCGTTCCTTCGCGTGTGTTTTATTATAAAACGTCTGTTTTTCACTTCGGGGAACTTTGAAAGGAGTCATTAAAAATGGATACAAAGGATAACCTTCATCACCAAGCAAGATTACCGGAGGTTTTGAATCACGCAAATGGAGAAAAAGGTCCGAATTTCGAAGTACACGACTGTCATGCACAGAACCAGACCAACTTACGTCGAGACTTGTTAATTCAAATCTAGCATTGCAAGTTGCCTGCACAATAATCGAAGCGTATCCATTCCTATTTACGCATTCATCACCAAATACACCAGGCGGCTTGTCAATACGCACACGTGTACAATCAATCGCTCCGATGGTTGATGGCATTGATTTATTTTCTTGCCATAAAATTTTTGATTCTTGGATTTCTTCTTGGGAAGTCGGAAAATGAATCCAAATATCTCTCTTCTTAATTATAGAATCCATTACTGAATGTATTTGCTGAGAAACAGTCAGTGATGATATTCGCTGCGGGAATTTCCGCATTGCGGGAAAAACAGATTTTCTGCGGGAAACGTGGAAGAATTTTGGATGCTGCGGGATTTTTTTAAAACGAATTTATTACTCTTTTTCTAAATTAAATAATCATTTATGAAAAACTAACTCATCTAAGAAATCAAAAATTAAACGGAAGCGGCCAGGTATCTTGCCGAACGGCCTCTCAGACCGTTCTGTTCGCTACTTCATCTATCTATATCCGTTTAATCTCTTGTGATTTCTATGGTGTTAAAAGTTGTCTCGCCTCTTTTGTTTGAATTGGGATCAAACCGTCTAGACCGGTCACTCGCTGACTAATTCGTGACTTGGCAACTCCTACCCTCTGATAAAGCACCTATAGCTGCTTCTCATGCGTCGACGCCGCTGGAGTTAGCAAGCGTTGACTATTATGTATTTCATGTTGCCTAGACAAATTGCATTTTTTAGGAACTCGATATAGAACTATAAGATTCTGTTTATTTTTACATAACTAGATCGAAGTAGGGTGACCAGTCGGTCTTTTTAAACAGACTGGTCTTTTTGGTCTATTTGTCTTTTTATATGACGAGTCTCTAAAAGTCTATTTTTTATGGATGAAATATATAGAAATCAATGAAATATGTAAAGAATCAATTTTTACTACTTTCAATGGGATATCTTACGTAGTATAATAAGATACTATTTACTGTAATAATCATTCTAATTATTCTTTTAAAACGTCATATTTCTTGCTCTTTTGATATTTCGTGTGTTTTCATGTTTGTAACGGCGGAATATCTATTCTGAAAGAAAAATTAATTTCTTTGATGTTTTTATATTGATGATTTAGAAACTTCTGGAGATCAGTGAACACCGCATGATGCGAAGAATCGAAACGAGGTGGCTTTAACTTCTGCCCGTCGTCAATCGAATTATCGAATAATTACCTTGTCTGCGTGATTATTTTTTTTCTGTTTTACCGAAGGAACGCCCTGCTGATTTACAAAACAAGCGGGTTATTGAAATTCGTGCCGCACTTCGTGATACATCTTTGGAGCTTAATCTTTATTTTATGAAGTCTGTATTGCTAATACTAGACAAATTCGAAAACATTTACCAAAGTCAAACCGTGATGATCCACAAAATGTACACCGACGTCCGCGTACTCTTCAAGCAAGTGCTGGTGCTCTTCCTGAAAAACAAGCACGTGGATGACAACATCAATCATCTGAGAACTATTGATTTCACCTCACAGGATGCCTTGCTGAAGGATGAGGACATATTCATTGGAGAAGAAGCGAAACTTCGTTTATCTAAAGTGTCCGATATTGAACGCCAAGGGTTTTTCACGAGAGTGAAAGAATTTTTTAAAACATTAACAGGCAGCTTGCAAAAATGTCTACCCCTCAGCGACCCTCTCTTAAGAGCAATGAAGTTCCTTCGACCAGACTATGACGGAAATGAAGAATTTGTGTGTCGCATTGCTAAGTGTCTCGGCTGGGGCCTAGAAGAATGCGATGTACTTGCCGGTGAATGGCGGCTGTACCAAGTTGATGCATCACTGAAAATCATGAAAACGAACAAAAATTATGATATCATTGACTTTTGGACAAGTCTGTCCACTGAAAATTACCCAAGTTTGTCCAAAATCGCTTTTTCTGTTTCGACAATTCCTTGTGGAAATGCTTCTGTAGAGCATGTGTTCAGTGACCTGAACGATCTTCTCACGAAGAAAAGAAAAAGACTGTCAGAAGTGTCGATCGATTCATGCCTCCTAATCAATGGCTTCTTGAAGCAAACCGACCAAACATGTGTGACGTACCCTATTGAGAAAAGCCTGCTCAGCGCTGGGTTCAATGCCCACGCATCATACTTGAAGCGTTTGAAGGAAATGAAGAAAGAGGACGAAGAAAAGGAAAGGGAACTTGCACGGAAAAGACAAATAAAAGAACAAATTGAGACAGAAATCAAGGAACAGAAGCGAAGGAACAAAATCTTACAAAAGGATAATGAGATAGCGACAAAGAAGGCGAAAGTGGAAGAAAGCATGAAGGCGACAGACGTGCTTCTACAAGAATACAAGAAAAGAATGGATATCCTGACGCTGGATATGCATGAGATCCAGAAAGAAGAAGAACGAATCGCAGAAAAAAAAGATAAAGCCGAAAAGAAAATTATCGAATCCGCCATAACAACGGCTTTGGCCAAAGTGGCAAAAGATAATAAGTAGTTTGACAATGGCACACTACTGAGAATCGTTCTGAACGTTTGCAACGGTTGATTTTAGTGTTTCATGCCTCACTTGATAATTTGCTTTGTTTTGAATTTCCTAACTCGTATATGTAAGCTTCTCATCATACTGAACGCTACTCCTTATCATACGTGCCTAGGCTGCAAGTGTCAGCCTTTTTTATTAATCTGACTGTGAGTCTTTGGCAGCCTGACAATCTTTTGTTTTGACTTTCTCCGTGCCTGAATTCTTTGCTACGTTTTTTGATATCTGTACACGTTTATCGTCTTTACTATGCTTTATCGTAGGCTGCAAGTGTCAGCCTTTTTTTAAATATGAAAGCTCATATTTTGATTTTTGAAGCAATATACACTTCGTTACGATAATTGACTTCGATTTCTCTTTTATATTTCATGTATTGATAGATAGCAATGTGCTTTAGACCTAAACAAGAGCAGTAGACCTTCAAGTAACGGAGTAAGAGGGACCAGAAAGGGAAATTTTCTCTTTAAAAAAGTAAAAATAGGTCTTATAACAAGGACTATATTGCTGCGGGATTTTTTCGACCTGCGGGAGAAATTTAATTTTTAGCGATATCATCACTGGAAACAGTACTTAGATGAACTCCTAGATCCTCAGCAACACCCGTTTGAAAACCTGGATCTGCCATGTATCGACAAAATATTTTCTTTTTTTCCAATGACGTCAGTGCAGATCCCCTTCTCTCACAATCCTTTCCCAGGATATTATCGCTCATCCACAGTAGAGTGTCCTCTCTGAATCGATACAATCGTAAAAAATCACCTTTTTCATGGTTACGACGAACTTTGTAATGTTTGGTCTCTCGGATTTTCATGTATTCCGCCATGACTGCGATTTCTTAAAAACTGGAGCGACATCTATCTGCGCTCTAATTTATAATAGCTTTTGCTTAAGAAATAAAGTCATTGGTCAGAATTATGCATACGAATTGAAGCAAACGCTACTATTTGAAGCTTTTGATTAAACTTAAAAGCAAAAGCTTTTGCTTAAAGAAAAAGCAAATGCCAACGCATGCGAACTTAGGCTTTTGCTTTGATTATTGAAGCAAGAGCATTTGCTTATTTTTATACATACGGCCCAATGCTACTAAAAATATGTCGAGAAGATATGCATGTATATTATCCCTCAAGATTCATTGCATCCCTGAGGCAGGCATTGTATAAGTTTGGAGAGATTTTGCTTCCTTGTCTCACTCCTCTGCCTAGATGTATTTTGTTGCTGTCTTCGTGTAATCGAGTTATCGAGTTGCTGATGCTGCATTCTTGAAGACTTCGGTGAGGATGTCAATTTATTGTTTCTCTACCCCTTGCATCAAAGAACGGGGGAACTCGACAGATTCGAAAGACTTTCAGTAGTCGATGAATGGCATGCAGAGTGGTGTGCTGAACTCTCTGAACTTTTCGATACGTCTAGTATCCAGATATGAATCCTGCCTGTTCTTTTTGTTGGTGGAGATTTAACCATTGCCGAATTCTGTTTAAGATGATGCGTGAAACAGCTTTGCAAAAAACCGGCAAGAAATCGATTGGCATGTAGTTTCTCAAGTCAGTTTTGTCACCTTTCTTGAGGAGAATGATGATGGCGTTTTTTCAAGAGTCAGTCGTCTGCTTGTCGGTGATGTACCTGTTTATTAAGTGTGTGAGAATCTCGACTACGGGGTCACCACGTAGCTTCAGCATTTCATTGGTGACATGATCGTCGTGGTTCATTTCATCGACATGTCTTTTCGTCCACAGGGTCATTTCATTGAAAGGTAGATGATATTCACCCACGAGAGTCATGCATCCATAGATAGTTAAAGACATAAACTAACTCAGTTATTCATGGACATCAAGCTATGATGTCTTTGAGCTCTATCAGGGACTCCAATGTCTACTGACTGTACATAGATATTGATTAAACGACCTGTCGATGAAGTGACCCTGTCGACGAAAAGACCTGTCGATGAACTAGGTCAAATCCATGATATCTACGTGTCGATTCAAAAATCCTCCTCAAGTGCATAAGAACGAATGATAAGCTAATTAGCCCTCATTCAGCTGAAGTCCAAATTTCAAAATATATTGTCTCTCCTTTCTCTCACGATCTTCTTTATTGGCGTGGCATTTATTTATTTATTTTTACATATTTAATGAAATGCATATTTGATGCCTTTATTTCAGATTTTCGAACAAGAATGTCGATGTGTTTACTGCATATCATGCGTTATGCGAAGCATATCAGCGAAGATCGATGGAAATGTAGATCTTGCGTTAGAGTGCATGAGTCCTATATGTCCTAACAAAGATATAGTTGAAGATATGGATGAAGAGAGGAAATGTAATGCCTTTTTGTTGAAATATCAAACTTTGGTGGAGATCGGTAACACGCATCGTGAGCACAAGGAAGTTGTTGACAAATTTGTGGAGATGTTCAGACGATCCCAAACAGCTCAATTGAGTGCATTTACGCCATGCGCACATGTAAGATAAATATTTTACATTTTCGCGAGCTTGTAGCCCCCAGAGACTGCTCTTTATTAAGCTCCATTCACACAGGCGACAGCGACACGACAGCGACACCTTGCGACATTGAATCATTAACGTTTTTCATTAATATCTTATTACTCATTATCGTGTTTTTTTTATTATCACGATGAGCTTCCTTGCATGATCAGCTTTCAAACGAATACAATTATGGTTCGGTTATCAACTGTATTTTATTGATATTTTGTGAATCAATTACTCGTCAGTAACCGATCCTTTTCACCAAGCATGCTTAGTTATTGGCGTCAGCTTGAAGAAATTTCATTGGGTTAAAGATGGCGTGAGGTCATGCTTTTGTCTATTTGTGCGTAAATTGGGTCTAGCACATGACTGAGTTTGCATATCCTTGCAATGATGTCTGACGCAGAGGTTATGTTATCCGTCCACTATCTACATCGGCGAAAGCAAAGAAGGCGCATTTGGCAGAGGAGCCACATTAAAGGCAGAGAAGAGAGAGGGGAAATGCTGCCGTTCAAGGAACTGTATACGGATGAAGAATCCTTCTACATGTACTCCCGCATGAGTCGGCGAACTTTTGCTTTTTCATTGTCTTTAATCGGACCAGCGATCCAAAAGTTGGAATAACCACTACCCATCCCATGAATTTATCTCCACACATTTCCTTGTCATGTTTGATATCAAATTGAAGCAAATGTTTTTCTCTACACAAATATTCAGGTATCGCAAGCTCAAAACGAAAAGCAAATGATTTTGTTTTCGTGTTGACTACCATCCATTAAACATTTTTGTGTTCCTGCACAGAAAGCTATGATCCTAAATCATTTGTCAAGTCATTCTCGTCTCAGCCACCTGCAGATGTGCGGGGCAAACCAGCGACTTCACGCGACATGACAAATTTTGGAGCTCCTATCTCTAACATAGGTCGCCGAGAATTTCAGAACATTTTTCTGAGCGAGGAGCGTGTCGTCGAATGTCGCGTTCATGTCACGTGGTCTATGTGAACGCGCAGGCAGGTTTACATATAATCTTGAAATAACTACTGCAATTGACCGCAATGATTGACAGTGTCGCTACCGTGTCGTGTCGCCTGTCTGAATGGAGCTTTACCAGTATTCCAGCCCGAGGGGTTGACCTTATGTGTTCTTATGGTGTATAGATGTACATACCCGACCTGACCCCACAAATCATCTTGTGTTTAGATATTCTTAGCAGGAAAAATCCGGATTATATTGATATAGACACATTCACTCATCCCTTTAACGTCTGTCTTCTAGGCTCCGCTATGTTGGACGGTCTTCTCCTGATGGCGATCTTCCACTTCTGTCGGTCTTGAGCGTCTTTTTTTTAGACAGAGTCTGCGCATGCCATCTTGGACGGCATGGAACCAGGTCTTTCGAGGTCTTACGGTCGGTCTCTTCCCTTCCACTTCCATTTCGAACACTTTCCTGATCCACTCAGTCTGGTCTGTACGCCTCACGTGCCCGAACCACTGCAAACGCCCTTCATTTATGACTTCAGAGATCGAAGGAAGTCCCATGATAGTCTAAGTTTTTCGGTAGACCCTCTGTCGGCCAGCTCTTCACCCGACATCCATCTCACCATTCTCATATCGGCTCTGTGGAGTAAGCTCTCATGCTCCTCACGTAAAGCCCACGCCTCAGACCCGTACGTCATGCTTTGTCTGACGCATTCGGCACAAACTTTCCCAATTGATTTTAGTGACGGGGCCTTAGATGTCAAGAATGCCGCCAACTCTCGAAATTTTCTCCAACCGCACCGTATGCGTGCCGTAACTGCAAGGTCTACACTACCGTTCGAATCGATGACATCTCCCAAGTAGCAGAAGTGCTTAGCTGTTTCTAAGATTCTGCGGGTTTAGACTTGAAGCTAGAGGCTGCGTTTGTTAGACAACCTCGTATTTTAGAATATCAAATATATTAATACATATTCAAGTATAATAAGTATATTCATTATAGTATATTAATATAGAATGCTAAATTTTTAGGTTTTGATTGCAACTTTGGTATAAAGCCAAGTTTAGATGTGCTTTGATTTTAATGACCAAATTATCAATGTCAATCATGGTGTCACCAATTCACGTGAAATAGCCTAAAATGATGGCTGATTTATGCATATAACGATAATCTAGTCAGCGAAATATATGTCACTGTTTCACACCTGAAAGAAGATACAATGTCAACGCTTATCAAAGTGGACAATGTTATTCCACTATGTATTTTCTTCTGATGTATGCACATCAGATGCTAAAGTATACTGTTTATATCTCTTTTAAATGTTAAATCGAATACAATGTGCGATGCATGCACTTTTGATTGAATTTAGGTGACAATTTTTCTTTTAAATACTTGGGTGATGCCAGTCTTTCTTTTTATTCTTATTTAATTTCAAGATCATTGCGAAAACATGGATTATAAAATCACATATTTTGAATAATACAGAATCATTAATTATGTAATATTAATAGATTTAAGAACTATTCACTAAATCAGCAGAAATGGAGTAATAATTCATAAGGTAGAATATCAGTGTTACCTGATTTCGTAATTGAAAATGAAGTGACATGGAAGTGTCGGGAGATATTCTAACAATCGCCAAAATATTGTGTTATTCCTTACATAATTAAATTCAAGAAAGACAAGTTCGGTTATAAGGTCTGTAAAGAACATTGTACATTGTATTTTGTATCTGGTTGATAATGTAATGAATTTCACGTGGAAGAGATTTCAAAAGCATTAAGTCATAAAGAAATTTGATTTTGAAAAACCGTGAAATTCGAAGAGATTTGACCTTGAAGAAGCTTGAGTTTCACTGCGAATGTGACACGACCAGTGGACACGACACCCACCCAGTCATTAGCCACATATTCGAGCTAGCTAGCATCGAGAGAGAAATGAAATCCTGCACACGCTGACGTACCTGTCATAGGCAACTCCCATATTAAACAATTTTTCGGGAAGTCGGTTTCACTAGCTATTAACTGTTAGTCCTTTGTTTTCAGTGCCCTAGTGGACAATTACAAGGAGATGCTGATGTTATGAGAATGACCTGTCATAGCTGTATGAAACATACTTGTCACAAATGCAAGCGAATAGTAAGTTAGTCCACATTACTGCTATCAATAAGAGTGCAATTATAAACATTTTAACATTGCAGTGGTTAGAAAAGCACGAAGAAATGAGTTGCAACAAGTACTTTGCATGGTTGATTGAACACAAGCCTGATTTGCTTGGATTAAGTGAACCTATCAAATCGGACTCACTTATAAGTAAGTAATATGAATTCTGTTGTCGAGTTTTGACATTTCATTGCATATCTCGTGTCATGAGAACATGGTTGGGTCTAAAATGCAATCGACTAATTTTGACTTTTTCTAAAAAGTGAATCATGTTAGATATAAATTAGACATACCGTACTACATAGTAAAATGAAGTTTTAGCGGCACAACTCTCCCATAGGGGCTAACACAGTATCCTCTATGGTTAGGACGGTGATGGCATGGTTTTACTTTGCTAGAGCGTTGTTTTTACTTTTGTCCGGATGCTCTTTCTGTCGATTTCTAATAACATCTACGGGGCTGGACCACGCGACCAGAAGATCGCAATGCCAAGCAATTAATCGCTACGCCAGGGAGGCCAGACGTTAGAGAAGGAGATTTAGATCAGGGTATTTATTCCGTGATCTTTTCTAGGAAGAAATTGATTATGTATATACATGTATTAACCTGTGCTATGGTAATCCTATTGTTTTCAATCGGAGATTCTGAGCTGGTATTTCTCCTAGGAGAAATACCTCATAGACATGAAGAAACATGTTTTTGCCATATGGGTTTGGCATAGTTTGGTCTGTGGTCGGTTAATGCATTATAATATTGCACAGATATCTGGATAACACCCACCGACAGATTATCCTCATAGAAATATCTACTTGCTCCTCAGCTTCTCCTCGGAGCAATAGATATACAATTCGGATAATCTGAGTGGGTATTCTCCTGATATCAGTGCAGTATTATATACGTATTATCCCACTGATTTCAGGAGATAAATGTTCAGAATCTACGAGTTACAAAAGCTATGTATTCTCCGAGCCGAAGGCGAGACATTCGTAGATTCGACATTTATGTCCATGAAATCAGTGGGATAAAACATATTTATTTCACGAGCTATGCTCTATGAAATTTCTAGGAATTTACCATGGAATTCCTATTCATTATAATCGTAAATGTAAAAAATTGCCATATCTCTGTGATTATGATATCTTGAAATGAAATCATTTTGCTATTCCATAAATGTAAACATAGATGTATTCTCTAGTATCTAGGTGGTAACTTTTGTATTTTGTAAATCTCGTATCCAGGTGATAGTAAATGTATACTGTAATCCATAGTTCGGATATGAAATAATGATTTCTAGGCACTGTATGTATTTGAATTTTGTACGGTCGTCATTTTGATATTAGTCAGCATGCAGTCAACAAGGAACAGATTTGTTCCAGTAAATGAAAGCGTTATTAATAGCTTTATTGAAAACAGAATACCACTAAACACCGCAAAGAAAGTTAAATGGGTAATGAAAATATTTAGAGATTGGTTCACTAAGTGGAGATGTAGACTAGATGGTGGATTGAAAGTTTTGAAAGATCTAAATGAGTTTGGTACAAGTGACTTAAACTTTTGCCTTCGTTACTTCTTGTGCGAGGTGAGGAAGGAGAATCATGAAAAGTATCCTCCACAGACACTAAAAGAAATGGCTGCAATGATACAGCACCATTTCAATAACACTTTCCATAAATCATGGTCCATTTTTATGGATAAAGAATTTATGGAGTGTAGGAAAGTGTTAGACGCACAGATGAAGTTATCTGCAAGAGAGGGTTACCTGAAGCCCGCAAGAAGAGCGGCTGTGATAAAGTACGAACACGAAGAAATGCTGTGGCGGAACGGATCATTTGCTTATTCTAACCCAAGACAGTTATTATATACACTCATATCATCTGGGCGTCTATCTTTCCTTACGCGCCGGTCAAGAACATAGGGATCTCGAATACGGTGATAACTCCCAGTTGTTCTTGGAAATCATGAACGGACAAGAAACTTTGCGGTATGTAGAGAGAACATCTAAAAACAACAAGTTTGGCTTGAATTGCAGTCGAATGGAGCCAAAGATCACAGTCATTTACCCAAACAAAGAAAATCCAGACAGATGCATAATCGCCATGTACAAATTATATGTTTCATATCGTAAAAAAATTCAAGGTCTCAATGCTTTTTACTTGACTCCTATGCAGAACCCTAAAGGAGATAAATGGTACAAGCAAAGTCCATTTGGAATTCACGCCATAGAGAGAGTCACACGTGAACTTATGAAAACACTTAACAATGAAGACTTGAGTGCATTTTCAAACAATGAAAACTCAAAAGAAATATTTTATTCAAATACCAGCCTCCGCCGATCTGTAAAGCAGAGACTGATCAACCCCGGGGTTTCAAAGGAAATTGCCCAAACGAAGACAGGTCGTATCTCTGAAAAGGCTGACAAATGCTATTTCACTGCCGAACACTATAATGAAAGAATGACATAAATTCTGTACTGCAATGCGAAGACAAGCGATCAAGGTGAAAGTTCATTGATTCCAACGCCAAGTGAGGAAACCCCGATGTTTGAAAATATGGATGCGGTAGTATACGAAACGACCAAGACCTGCGAAAGTGCTCAGGAGTTTCAAGGAACGGTGACTTTTGCTCGTTTTCAATAACTGCTCAAATGTGACAATTAACTTTAAATCCTAACTTTCCTTTGTGTTTCGTGTTAATATTCCCAGGAGCACTATTATAGCAGAGGACTAGTTTAAAGTGCTATTAAAATCTCAAATTGTATTGTAAAGTGTTAATGATTTATTCGTAACATTATGCATGATAATATTGTTTTTATCTGGGTAGATTGAAAATTTGGGAATGTAGCTTGGACATGATTGAACTCTATGACTATTCTGAATGGTTATCTCCATGAAATCAGTGGGATAAAACATATTTATTTCGCGATTTAATAGCTATGCAAGTCATAAACTATGGTACAGGATCATAGTTTTGGGGATAAATAAAATCTACGAAGAATCATTTATTCTACACTGTAGAATAAATGCTCAGAATCTACCGTAGATAAATGACATATCTCCAGGGAAGAGTGAAATAAATGAAGAGAGACCGCTTATCTGCATCAGATTATCACATTTTCTTGCTTTCCGGAGACCATGTCTGTCTTTGGATATTTGCGCAAGAAGCTTTTGCACTTTACATCAATGTTATTCATTTTTCTTTTAGCCTGTCCGAAGTGCAAAGAGACATATCTTCTACAACGAGGTGGCTGTATTCATTTTACATGCAAAAAATGCCATGCAGAATTCTGTGGCGTCTGTTACGAAATTTTTTATACTAAGAGCAATCCATGTAAACAATGTCCCGATTCCAGACGGGAAATGCTACATGCTCATCATCCACGGAACTGTTTTTATTACATGCGAGACGAAAGCGTGGAGTGGTTAATCGAGTTGATCACTGTAAGTACCTGAAATATTTACTTCCAAGATTTTCTTTCGCAAGGCTTTAGAGGCTCTATAGAAGTATTTAGTTAAGTAAATCAGCTATAATAAATTAGACTGAATTGGGTTTGAATTCGTTCTAAGATATTTTCGTAATTTGATACAGACGCATCACTATTATTGAAATCAATGTGAAACAATAATCCTCTTCTCCGAGATGCATGTAATTTGTAAACATTTAATCTTCAGGTCGGCAGAAGTAAAAGTGAAGCCAGAAAACAACACTAGTTAATCACAGTGCCAATAATAAAATTCAATTCAACAACTGCAGGTACATGATAATTGACACTTGAAAGTTGACACCCAGACATTACTCAAGTACTGCGTACTAAAATTCAAAGTAATTCATGCTGCTATCAAAGTGTGTAGTGGTATGAAAGAAATATAGTGTTATATTGGGAAAAGTTACTAGAATACGAAAATAGAATACTGAGAAAATAGATTAAAAACAATATTTAGTGTAGGACAGACTTCCATCTTTGATCCACCAAATAGCCTTTATCGCGATTGAACGTTTAATTGGTCATGAAGTGCAATCCTTCCTTGATGACTCTCCTTTTCCAGCTTTGCGCGACATCAATAATTCGGACCTTTGAAAGCTAGGTCTGACAATGTTCACTGATTACCGACCTGAACCGAATATCTCTTCCGTCATTTCATGCTCCTTCCTTCTATCCTTAGCTCTTCTTCCTTTCTGTCCGATGTAAACCTTCCACACTCTGCCAGTATTGCTTATGCACTACACCATTAAGGAGGTGTCGTGTTTAAGCAAGAGTGTGTAGATTGCGAGAAGGTGTACATCGGACAGACAAGATATAATAGATAGGTATACTCGTGAGATAACCTTTCTTTCAGATTTTTATTTACCACAAGAAAGGAAAATGATCCCAGCATTCTTTATCGATTGGACTCATAAGTAGTATCAATTGGACGTTTGTTTAGCATTCTAGAGCTAATACCATGTGAAATCACATATAAATCCATTGAAAATCATATCTAGTCAAAAAGGATTAGTTATGCTTCAATTTGCAAAAAAATAGGAAAATTGCGTCTCGTCACGCGCTTCATTTCAAATGTATTAGTTCGAAATGGGGTAACCTGACGTACGTGATGGTGTTAATTTGTTAGCACCTAATTGAGACTAGTTCGGATATAATGAAATGAAAATATATTTCAGCGCATTCAAATAAAAGTTGTTTGATTACCATAAGCCTTGGAACAAATGCATTTGTACTTGCATTTGAAATGCAAATGCAAATATATTTTCAAGCATTTACATTTGTACGTGTATCTTTGACATTCTAAAAAATAGTATTTGTCCTGTAATTTGGACTTGATGAGAAAGCATTTTGCGCATACAAGCCTACTTTGACTCTTGATTTGATATTCAGAAAGAAAAATTTCCATGTACAAGTACTTGCGCTGTAGAAGACGTGTCACAATAAAATGATTTGTTGCACTCGCACACACAGATCTACTGAGCATTAGGCCCCGCCTCAGATATGACGTGATTTTCTTTTCTTTCATGAGCGCGCGTGAACGTGCGCAATATGAGATGATTGATTTGAGCATTTGAATCAGGGTTGGCTTTTTTGCCGGCTAAAACTGGTTTTTGCCACTAAGTGGTAAAACCGGCAAAAACTGGCAAAAACCGGCTAACACTAAAATTCCGAAAAATCAGTCTATTTCTTTACGAAATGATCGACAGCAAGTTGGAGTTTAAGTATTACGGTGCATGCGGGTTTGCAGTTTGCAACTCTTACCTTCCAAAACATGACATTCATTCCGTGATGGAATCACATGATATGTTTTTATAACGAACGACAAACGATGTTGTCTTTCTTTACGATTGCTCTGCCCTTTTCTTGTGATTTAAGAACAAATGTAGACTTCAGCACCATTTTGGCTCTTTGGTTCATGTAACAGAAGTTGTTAGATACTCGCAGAATTATCATCAAATGAATGAAAAAATGAAAATAAATATATGAAAATAACTGGTTTATACATAGAACTAAATTAAGCAAACCACTTTCTTCATGTGGACGAGTTTCAATAATCCGACTGTCATTCTTCTGTGGTGAGTGTTCAGCAAGAATGTAGAGAACATTTTAATAGTAGCTTAGGTTTCATCAGATCTAGATTCGAACCCAGGTCTCATGAACGCAGAGAAAGCACTATCAAAAAGTCTCTGCACTCCTACTTTTTTTAGAAATATACTAAATGTACTAATGCCTGTGACTGTAGCAGGAAATCATGATTTGTAAGAGCAAATAATAATTAAATAACATAGTTCGCAACAGCAATCTTGATAAAGTGAGGTATAATGTATGTCTGAACAGCTTCAGTTATAATCTCAACAAAAGAATATGTCCAGTAAGCTGTAAAATTGATCTTGTTAATAGAAGCTGAGAGCGACAAACAATGTTGACATTATTGTGAAATACAAGTTTGTTTTAAAGTTCTTAATTGAAATTTCCATACTTTGAGCTCAAATCAAAACTTCACTTTCGGTTTTAAATTCATTTTACATAACCTTATCCTCTAAATATGTGAGGGTAAATTACCATGACATTAAAAATGTTGAAGGGCAAAATTTTTAATCTATTCCTTCTGGGAGTGCAGGATAAATTTCATAGTAATATTCGTATAATCACAATGGGTATGGGACATTTGCCACAGATTTAGAAGACAAGTCATTCTATGAGATCAGCAGGGAGCTTAATCGTAGAAATCCTAGGCCAGATTTCTACATTTTCCTACCCTTCTAGCTTCATGGAATGCCTGTTTTCGATCTTTTATATAGAGCCAAGTGATTTCCTTCCAGCATGGACGTCTGTTGCATCTTACAATGAATGAAATTCGTAAAGCAACAAAATGCGTGCACACTTAGAAGAATAATGCACAACAGCTTTATAACAATATTTTTTATGATAATTCATATTCTTGCACCTATACTTGGAACATATTCTTGATTGAAATGCGATATTGATAGGTTTGAATTGTGAAAATACAGGCCTAAATGTTTATCGAATGATGAAAAAGTAAAGTGAACTTATTGCGACTAACGTTCATCAATAAAGTAAGGAGTGACGATGATCCCTTATATTGTATGTACCCAAAAAACTTAAGTGGTAATGCTGGAAAAATAGTTTAAGCCAGTTTTTGCCAGTTTTAGCCGAAAAATGGTGACAAAAGCTGGTGGTTTTTACCGGCCAACCCTGATTTGAATGGCTCTACGACTATGACGATCCAAGTCGTATTGGTAGCCCCTATCGTTTCAGCAGCTATCTTCCACCACAGACTGTCTGCTATCCTCACAAGTCCACTATCCGGCCTTTGATGATGGAGTATTGCCGTCATTTGTGGGCGGCGATCGACAAACACATCCTAACTCCCTCGAACGGTTTGAGGAACGTGTCAAGAATCAAATGGGTGAAAACCTCGCTAGCGAGTTGCAGCCGCTCTCCGTCCTCCGTCAGACTGGATGTTGCTTCACTCATTCTACAAATACTTTATCGGTGGAAACAGCCATGCAGTAAACGAGTGCATGTCCAAACCTAGGATCTTCTCCAGAAGCACACGCAGTGCTAATGCTCTTACATTCTCTTGTATGAGGTTAGAGTGCACATGTAGTGTGAGTCGAAAGCTATTTTGTTCTCACGGCACAGCTTTGGAACCAGCTTCCTCAGACCACTTTTCCTGACCAATACAATCCTGGTGCTTTCAAGAGGCGTGGGAATACCTTGCTTTTGTGCATTTAAAATAATCTAATTTATCATTTTCCTTCCATAAAACAGCCCCTATCTTCATTCATGGCTCGTAGTAGTGCTAGGGGTGAAAACTCTGCAAAAAAGTCAAGCACCATACAAAGCATCACTGTCATTGATGAAGCTCTTGAATGAGAGATTTTCACAGGTGAAGAGGGAAAGCCAGTTCGACTGCAACTACTAAAAAATGCATTTATTTACCAGTTAATTGACTACCTTTACTTGCGGAAATTTATTCGTCTTGAATTTGATGTACTGACTTTCTAGAGATATGACATGAAGTTTTGTATTTGACTTGTATTTTAGAATTTCATAGTAAATGTGTCTGATTTCATATTTTGACATTTTGCGGGAAAAATGCTTGTATTTGAGCTTGCAAAGAAAGTATCTGTTCCAAGTCGTGATGATCTCTTACACAAGATGGCATGCGGCATGCATCACAGCTTTCGAGCTTTCATCTGCATCTCACTGTCATGCGATGCACTTTCACTATTTCTAATTTGCAGTTGCCGGAAGATTTATTCTAAACTTATGAAAACATTATCATGAGAAGTTTGAAGTTGCAACATGCTCGTACATGTATGTTAGTTCACTGCGGTCGGAGGTTTAGAACTTCGCCTTCCATACACCAGTCCGGAAACCTCGCTCAGCTTCTCGCTCGAGACCCCTCTAGTCCTGCTCAACCAGTCCACTACACGCCAATTTTATTATTCCTTCTTTCTCTATCCGATGATCTTCACTGACTTAACTGATTCTTTTTCTTTCCTCGCTTTCCCGAATTTCCGCATCATCTCAAACGCTGTGTCCCGCATCATCCGGATGATATAACCTAGACTTCGTCTTTCAACGTATTCGATATTTATCTATGTTATTGATATTATTGATTTACTTCCACGGAAAATAATTTGTTTTTCAGATGAATAATGTAGAATGGAAGAGTGCGACAGAAGGTCAGAAAGCTGAAGATGGCAGATGTGCACTGATGACAGTGAAGGAAAATGGAACTGAGCACAAATGTGGAGTCAATGTCTACAAGGATCAACAACTTTGTGCGTAAGTGATTATAAGTAAATAAAAGACAGAGCTGATACATATAATTTGAAGCAAAAACATCAGCGGGAGCCTTTTCAAACTCTTCAATTCTTCAATATGCAGTGTGAGGTTTTCATGCATAAACAGCACTTATGTATTCCTCCCACCTGAGGAATACTTATCGGACTCCAACCATTTCAATCATCACAACACCGTGAAGAGAGACATTAAACGTGGAGTGAGTGAGTTTCAGAAGGTACATGGAGCTGATTGTCTCAGGCGATGGTTAAAACAAAATTGGAATCGTTCCGAGCAGGGTTGCCACTCGTGCTTTTTTCGCTTTTGTTCTGAAAAATGGGAAAAAGTGCTTTTTGTGCTTTTTTAATCAAAATTAGCTGTTTTATGCTTTTATTGAGTTCCATCAAAGAATCAGGAGAGCTGAAATAAGCTATTTTAGAAAAAGTAGTTTATCCATGCCTGTTTCTGACAATGCGGAAGCGGAGCTAACTCCTACTAGGTTTGATGATAACCAAGCAACATTTATCAGCTTGCAATTCATGTTGCTACAATTACTCAGTCGACAAACGACTTTCAATAGATGTAAGAAAATCTCATCGTACAGACGTACAAGAAACGTCTAGAAGAGCAAAGATTGGCAACTGAAAAGCAAAAGAGACTTCGTTTAGAGAAAGAACTTATGAATAAATTACTAGAATCGGAAAAACAACAAAATCTAGACAAGTATGGCATCCGACGAACAATGGATTGCCAAAAATGATGCTGAAGTAAAGAGAAAACAAGAAGAAGTAGCCGCTCTAATGTCAGCCGCTGAAATAAAGATGAAGGAAGCTAACGCTTCATAAAGAGAAGCGAACAAAAACAATGTTCGATTAACAAAGGCGAAGGAGGAGGTCAGACAGAAGGCAATCAATCAATCAATGAAGCATTGTCCATGAAAGCCAATCGACTTCTGGCGAGAGTAGCAGGGACGAAGCATTAATCCTCGGCAAGTACAACCGTAGGAAACGTGTTAGAACCAAGCAACGCAGACTTGTATGATAATTTTGTTATTGTTGTTAATGCAAGTAATAACGTCAAAACACTGAATTGATTGCAAGATATATATTTCGAAACTCCACCGAAACCTGAAAGTACAAAATGAGAAACACCTAAATACATTACTAACTAGCATACCAAAGTACATGATACAAAAATTTAGCATGATAAATAAAGTAAGAAACATCGTTCAACTTATTTGTTAAATTATGTTAAATTATATATTATATAAATATATTATATATATTATATTAAATATAAAAAATTATATCCAACTTATTTATTATTTAATAAGTACAAGCAATTTTTCTATAGACTTAGTTTGAAACGTTACTTTGTTTTTTGATATTGTTCTAAATATAGATAATGATTGTTTCTAAATTATTTTCTGACCCGTATGTTCATGTACACCTTCAATTCTTTTTAGTTATGAGTTGCCTAACTTAAGCCGAGGATGATATTTCAGGCAAAATAAACGGTAATTTTCTGTAAGCGTATTTATGTAACATATGTGATGTATTTGATATTGTAGACTTTCCTTTTGGTATACTTCTAGAAATACTGTATTTGTCAATCGAAGCTAGTTCTTGAATAATTTGGCTGAAGACATAATAATAGTCGTAAAATTCCGTGATAACTTCGTTTCGTGCACAGGTACAAGATTAAATAAAGTAGAAATGCATTTTTTGATCACTAAAAACTTGCCTCCCATAATTTTATGTAATATATGATAAAATGCATATAAAGGACATCATATTTGAAGGTATTCGTTGCCTAAGCAGACTATTAATTATAATATGAGTGATGCTTTTAAGAAAGGCATTGCCTTTTTCTTAAATGTGCGCTGGCAACTCTGGTTCCGAGTCGACCAGCACCTGTCAACTGTCGGCGATTTTAATTTCATTTATTGTAAGACTGCACATAATTATTGCACACAAGTCTACGCACGCACATTAATTTAATACTGAGCGGTTTTATTCTCACAGCAGCGACTGACGATGTCTTTCGTTGATTCAAATGTCACAAGCAAAGAGGGAAACCGGTCTACCGGCCATGATTTTGGGCCGTCGCAGTTGGGCGTCTTTTGATCTTGCGCAAAGAATTCCTACTTCTGAAAAATGTTGTGATTATGCATATAAGCGGAAATAACATGCGGTTGAGTTTTATTTGTTGTTGTTCTGTGTACATGTATTATCAGTGTGTCCTTCAACCTGTAGACCTTTATTTTAGATACTCCGAAATGTGTGATTAATGTTGTAAATAAAATGCAATCATAGTGATGGCCAATCAGTCAAAATTGGGATAATGTTAATCACAACAACGATGTCATACAGACGAACGCAACAGCCGAGAAAGTTCGATAACTGCGAGTTATTTTGGTAGTCCACGTGATAAATCACTTTTGTTAGACATACATTTCATCAGGCTTGAACTTCTCTTCCCATAAAGCTGAGCTTGATTTCT
Organism: Prostheceraeus crozeri; assembly: GCA_907163375.1. Taxonomy (NCBI): domain Eukaryota; kingdom Metazoa; phylum Platyhelminthes; order Polycladida; family Euryleptidae; genus Prostheceraeus; species Prostheceraeus crozeri. The sequence goes on along the minus strand of CAJQUW010002510.1, from coordinate 184,683 downwards.
GATATAGTATTCCGCTGATTATTTCATCACATAGGTTATCTATAATTGTGTAGAGGTTGACTTATTGCATTACTGAGTAAAAATGCTATATTACTCAATGACATCACGATTTAAGTTGTAATACATGTAATACATGTGTATTTATGCAACCTTGCATGCGCACCAACATGTACAGTGTATGTAGAAGCATTTTAAAGGCTTGCAAAAAGCCAAAAACGTGACAAATCTCGAATTTCAAAATGTGACAAAATGCGTCACAGATCCTAATGTGGCGGCCCACTCCTGTAATACTGTCAGATTTTTCGTTCCATTGCCAATTTTTATGTCTCTTTATTGTTCAATAGCAATGATGATGATTCGTTATATACATCTCGGCGGATGTTGACCAAATATTTCAGGACTCATCCCTGGTTAATATCATCGCAGAGAATAAAATTGATTGAACGAAGTCGTTACTGCAATTAAACCAGATGTTGCTTTCATAAGTCTTTCGCAACTAAAATTCTGCTATTTAAGAAAATACTGTCCTCATTGTCCTGTTTAAGAAAATAGCTAGAACTGAGTTATACATGAAATTGATAACAACATCTTGAAACAAGTGATGATGATGTCCATCAACATAAAACTTGCTGTGAGGAAGGAAAGTGACTGAAGCGATCTTCAGATATTTAATACATTCTTGACACATGCCTTGTTTTGTCACATGAAACCTGCGAGTTATACAATTTTGTGAATATTTTACTGTGTGCTCAAATGGAAAAGATAAATTCTTCGTGTATTGACCAGGAAATTCGAACGATACGATTTTCCTCGATATTTCGGTCATGATTCGTTTTTCACTGATCGATCAATCACATCGATCAACAGAATTTGCAAAGGTGACAACGTTTATCGTCATTCTCAATGCGTCCGTAATCTTGGAAACCGGTAAAATGCAGACAGTCGTCTATGCAATTCTATTTTCCTGTATTCTGTCCAACTACACAAAAATCTGTAGCATATCTGTAAAATATCCGTACTAAAGGAATTGCAGGTCTCGTCAGACCTTCAGATTCATCAAATTGTGAAAATTAAATATAAATTGTTCAGTAGTATGTATTATAAAAAACTGCAAACTGCAAACTGCAAACACATTGCAGGTTGCGCAATGCAAACAGCGAGCGCACGGAATGCATTTTTTCAAAAATTAAATCAATCGTCTAGCAAAGACTTACTATCTATATTGCACGACACAAATAGGGATCGCTCGAGCTGGTCAGGCTTGATGTGCGATCGCAGCCTGGATGAAAAAAATCCAGCAAGTGAAACATTTTGATCATATCAATAGTCAGTCTAAGTGTAGAGAATTGAGGATGGCAATATAAATTGACTGTAGGTGTGAACTGTGATATCTTAAGGACCTAGTACTTCTACATGATGAATAGTGATATAGAGGTGCGCAGTATTAAAGAGGAAATATTTTAATAGTGATCTGATTTCTATCAGATTTGATTGCTAGGAGCAAAGTGATAAGATTGGAGCTCACCAAGAGCTCCAATATGAACCACGAAGCACAAGTACAAAACAATACGCGCCGTTTTTTGTTGGTTGCCGTAAAACCGCTTTGGATGAATTGTAGTCCCTGATCTGGAGTCGAAATGTACGCTTAAATCAATTTCTGAATGGTAACCGACCGTACAGAAAACTTCATTAGCTGCAATCGACCGTCAGCTGTGTAAGTCTATCCGACTGTTAACCATAGATTGCACGATTGTAGAATTATTGCCCTAAATGTTATCTATGTCCCTGTCATTATGATAGGTTGCAATTCACTACAGTCTTCGCTTATCGTCAGAGCACTAAGTGGCAGCATTCTAATAGACCTAGGTCTGTCCTAACCATGTTATGATCTTCTAAATTCCGTGATTATAGCAGCTTATCATATGCACATATTGTTGTAGGCCACAAATGCTTTTTATAGACACATGTCCAGATGCATGTTATAGAATTAGGTCATCTCTTTCTTCTAAGCCTACATGCATGTGCATTCGAGAAACAATTACTAATAAAAAATAAAATAAATTACTAATGATGGTTGTAACTGACTTACTATAGTGCACGCCACTGCATGGGTCTATTGGGCATGGCATACATCATATAGAGGCCTACATGTGATGATTACATTAGAAAGATTATGTCTATCCGTTTAATCACAGATCTCGATCATGTACCCGAAGGGTCTCGTTTGTCAATACATTTTGCGAGAGCATCAATTATTGGGCATCCTACTTGGTGGATATTGATTGAAATACCCTTTATTTTTAGAACTACATTAAGTGATGGATCATTGATTAGGATGAGTTAAAACTTCATATTGCTTACCCATGTCGAGATTCCAAGCAGGATGATATATCGAAGTCTATCGTGCTGTATATAATAAGACACTATTCTCAATTTTGCTTCAGAAAACACATGAAGGATAAACTGGGGATCATCATTATCGAGAATCATATCGATCCAGTGGATAAAATGTCTAAAGATGAATTGAAAATTCTTTTCATGCGGGAACATGTGGATATGGTTGATCTGCCCATCGACAAACTTCGTGAGGTGAGATTTTAAAGGAATAATTCTTTACGTAGGTTCAGAAGTTTGTTCATATGAACGATAAACAGGATTGGATAATGAATGGGACTGGTCTCTGTTAGGAACTGCTAACAAAATATGCAATTTTGCTATGCGTTTCGAATTCCTTTAATGAATTAATGGGTGTTATAATTTGTATTTTGCCCGCTAATTTGTGCAAATTGACATTTTAAGTGATTCTTTAGTCGTCTCTCGTTATGTTCTTAGACAATTACTAAAGTGACTCACTCAAAATTCAGAAATATTGATTTATTTTTCTTTCGACAACTGTAGGTGACACTGCTGCTTTGCCTTCTTTTATACCGCAATATAATCATCCGTTATACGTAAAGCATCATCACTTGACAGACATGTTTTCTGCGCCTTACCAATCTGTCAAGTTTAAGGTAGTCGTAGCCTACGGGTCGAAAATTTTCGCTGCATTTTTTTGACTACCCGTCCAAGCAGAGTTAATTATTTTACTGAAACTAATGATGCGTTCATCAAAATTTAATTATTGAGAAAGCATTTATGTTGACTTTTTTTGAGAGAAAGTATTTTGTTGATGTATTTTTTATTTTGGCTGACGACAGAATTTTATTATTTTTGGACAATCCTTGGACAAATAATTATTATTGATTCTCAATAGATCTGCATCGTTTATATCATAATTTGCATAATTATGACATTATTTTCATATTCATCGTAAATTTAGATTCCGTTCGATTGTGCATATTATAGCTCGCAAGCATATATAAATGATTTCCATATAGAAGTTCGGTTGAAATGCCACAAATTATAATGTTCGACATTCTTCTCAATGAATTTTGGGAACGAGTGAGGCATCTTTAAGACATTATCACTTTTCCTACAAGTCTTTATGTATGAGTTCTTATCTTATCGATATCTATTTCTTTTACAAGCTTTCTTTTAATTCAAGTGCTTTGTGCCTTAATTCCATCTCTTGTTTTTGGCATCTTCACTCAACTTTTAATGCCATCCTTTTGATTTCTAAGGCTATTGAAAGATTCTCAGTGGATGCAGCCTTGAAGCTTTTTAGTGCTTCTTTGCCCGACATATCACCCAGATGTTCTGTGACTTCTACTTCGCATGAGTTGCTTGACTGCTTAGGGAATGCAGACAACAAAATTCTAACCATACCTACATGTGCAACTCATGCCACGTTCTGCTATTGTCTACGATCTGCTACCATCGCATATTACAGATTTTCGTAATGTTTTCATGTCGTTTTCTTCGGCATGCCATGATCGACTATTGCAAAGCGACGATGTAAAGGGACAATGTGATTTTTGGACAACTCTCTCAGAACTCTGTTCAACAAAAATATTCCGACTGCAGAAGTTAGTATGACTGATAGCGATCACAAGTGAATGACTCCAAAATCACCAAAAGTATTTGAAACGAAAAATGGAATGCCTGTCGAAATGGTGACTGGACGTTTTAGGCCTCAACCACACTGAAAGCAAAGCAAACACGAGCGTCCCGAGCAAACGCGAGCAAACGTATCTCCGCAAGCTATCAATCGCTCTGGTTTGCTTTGCTCGCATTGTGGCAGTCTATAACTGCTGCAATGATGACTTTATATTTGCTGCAAAACGCTTTGCTCGTAAACGCTTGGAAAAGCTCGCAGTGTGGCTGAGGCCTTATAGACATCTTAAACAGAAAATAGATGTTGAAACTGGATACGCAGAACAGAAATTGGTAAACAAACTTAAGTCAAAGCAAACTATATGGAAAATAGAAAGAGAACTGACAAATTCTTCTTAAAAAACCAGAATTTGTAAGACGTCCTCTGTCGCAATGGTGCATCTGTCAATGCAGTCTATAATTCAATAAATGATCATCTACATGTGTTCTCGTTACAGTCCTCAGGTCAACCGAATCTACGTTTTTATTGGAGGCTTTTGGAGGAGAATCGGGCTAGTGCGTTTTCGAGCATTGATCACTATTGGAATCCGGAAATCTCTCTTAGAGCCATAATAGAATTTTTATGAAAGCTGAAACCGGGAATAGGGAAGAACCATGGTGATATCCTCAACACAATTTACCGAGAACTATCAGATCTCGTGGCAATTTATGTTTCATCAATTGTCAATAATTAATTAAAATGGGATGTTTTCCCTCATCCCTGAAAAGAAGCATCGCCATCCGGTTACCGAAATCAACTCCTGTCGACTTAAAGAATATGAGTGATCGCATTATTGCGAAGTTATGGGATAATCAATTCGACAAAATTTACAATCTCATCTCTCTCGATGAATTCTTACTAATGCAGTTCTAGTTCTGACTAATGCGAGAATTTCATTGGTTAATTAGCTTCAACATCATAAAATTGTCGAAAATGTTTGCTCTGTCAGACAGTGCAAGATTAGCAGGATATATTTGGTGATTTCAAGGAATTCCGGAGTTCCAGTGGGTATATTGGGTAAATTTTCATGGCCGTGAAATTTCTGTCCGATATAGTCGTGTAGTTCCTAACTATATTGACAAGCGTAAACCGCAAAAGCTGACATAGATGCGTTCTGAGTGCTTAGGATGTGTTCCAATTTGCAAGGCACGAATTTCCAAGAAATATTTCCTCCCCGGACGCTCTCAGAAAGTGCTCTTTCTATTCGTTATTGTAAGTCAACTTTGCCAAGCACTCCCATCTTCTTCAAGAGAAGTTCATAACGAACTTAAAGTCTTGCGTACTACCTTTGACCTTTGAGGAGACTGTGACAATGAATTCAAAGTGTTTTGTCGCCTAAAAGAACGTTCTCAGTCTGCTTGAAACTGGCCACAGTGCTTTATCCACATTGGAATAGTTTTGTTTCACGTCAGTGGACTTGTTTAATCAACTCCATAACATTTAGCAGAAAAATCTTTCTTACTTTAGTCAAAACTGCGAAACTCAATTCTTTAATCCCTTTAGTAATGCATATGTTCTTGTAATAGCATACATAGCCTATGCCCTATACAGTTGATATAGTTGATGCAACTTGCAATTCAGTGTGTGGGGAAAAGTCAAAAATTGTGCAGACTTAATTGGGTCCACGAAAATTGACATCAGTGTGTTCGTTGTTAAGGTTCATTTGATGTAAAGAAAAGTCTATATACATGTAAGTCCAAAATGGATTATGGATTATTTATGCTTATGTTAAATTTAGGCACCTGTCTACTACGACACATGGTTACTTATAACGATATCAGCTTACTACTACCAAAAGCAGGAAGTAACGTAGAATTAAAAAAGAAAAATTTAAGGAAACAAAATTTCACTAAAGCAAAACTTAGTACGATTGCATCAGACCACCAGCAGACCTCCTTTACAATGTTAATTCCCCGCCACCCAGAAATCATTTAATAATTCCACGGAAAATGTATTAAAATAATAATTTCGATGGTGGCCAGGACTCCATAATGTGAGAAAGCACAGCTTCGAATAAATCAGCGCCCTGAAAGAACATTCGCCGCGTGAATTCGCAAAGTTGCGAATCCAACATGTGGCGTTGAGTACCACTTTGGCGTTTGTTGACACGTTTTACAGAACTCCATCGTGTTGAATATCGGCTTGCGAAACAGTGTCAGTGAAATGAGGTCGATGATTAACAATATGATGTGCATAGTGATGATGAGGCTTAGAATGCCAATCGAGTGCTAAGAGGCGAGGAACTAACAGAAAGGTACCGTTCTTCCATTCACTTCTTCATGGTTCTCCCCGACGCACCAACAGAACTCTATTCACAATCCTGATAGGCATGGCAGCTAGAAAATATGGGGCAGGACGCTTCAAGGAAATTATCAATACATCTGACTTAATATTACTCACTCTAATAGTACATTTTGCCTTTCCACTCGTCGACTTCATTTTCAAAAGCCTGGGGCGCAATTTTGATCTATGTGGGACGACAAGATTAATTGTCAGCTGAGCTGCAGAATGCTGGCATGATCCTTCACGTAAACGTAAATTTCCCTCTGGGAAAAATCTTAGAGCTCCGCTATCAGCTGATCTTAGCGGTTAAGACCTTTCGGCGGGATGTCCCGTGAGAGAGCTAGCCTCTGCTAAGATTTTATAGTAGTGGCTTTGTCTATGATATGCGATGGATGGTCGCTTTTTTCCTCAAACGCTATCTGTTATATTGTGTAATATAGCGTAAAGCCTGTAATATTCCGTCACGTGTACTAGAGCGCCACTTCCCACGTATATTCCGACAGTATTAAGTACCAAATATTAGTTTGTGTAGGGCCTGTCCGACATGTGATGTACTATTGGCACTTCTTCACGAGTCTTTGTGACTTCTGAACGTGTATTTGATTTCTTCATTATTAGCAATTTCTTTTATTGATCATTAGTGCCTGTAGCATTAATAACAATTTGCGTTGCTTCTCAATAGAAACTAATCTTGCGTTCCCAATTTAATAGATAGATGCAGAACACTATCCTTTTGAGTATTGAGCATTTGCATGCGGGTGAAATTAGGTCTAAATGATTATTGTCCAATATATCTAAATCAATTTATTGAATATCGATCAAATATGTATTGAACCTGTCTATCAAAAATTCATTGAAGGTCAGTCAAACATGCATTTAGTATCTTAATAAGTTTCAATAGCAAAATAAAAGTCACACTAATGAGCCGAAATGAAAATAATTTTGTAATTTATCGCGCACTTAGTAAAACATTTATATAGCTATCTGATAGTTTCATAGATGGAACATATGAATAATGAATACAAGCTTTATTGAAGCGATGATCTTTGACTCGGGGATGTGGAAAAATAGACCGCCACCCTCTAATAGAACATCACCTGTAATAGCTCAGACCACCACCCAAGAGACAAGGTTGAAAATTAGACGGCCATGGCGGTCTATTACAGGTTTTACGGTTTATTGGGTCTGTAGCGTATCACCGCTAGTATAAGAAGAATGTTTTCCGAAACTGCGGCAGCTGACCGCTAGCGGCTAACTAGAACCTTTTCCTGTGGACTTGTCTCGGTATGGAATAATCATATGTACTTGATTGATGAAGATTGTTTTAATCATGCTAAAATATTTTTCTAATTTCAGCATTTCAAAGCCCAATCTCCGCTGAAGGATGAAGATGATGACTAGTTTGAATCCGAAGGTTCAGGCGCGGAATTTGGACTTTAGGACTTTCGAAATTCCCCATTCATTGTGTGATTATCATTTACTATCCGATTGGATAAGATTCCAACATTTCTATCAGAAGATGTGAATAAAGTGTAGTTTTTCATCATACACGTGTTGTTCTTTATCAGAGAAGTCTACAAGTTGAGGAAGCTGCTGCCTTAAAATTGATAACAAATTGATGTTGAATAATTCAGTGAAAAGATTACACAGATTTCGTTCACTTATGATGATCTAGGGACTTGCAAATAATAAAGTTCTTTTATTTGTATGAACCTTCGTATTCATAGTAATTTGTATGAAAAATGGATTTAGACCTACTTTCTTGATTTTATTGCTGAAAAGAAATCGTTTTCTGCATCAACCTGAATATTACTTTTATACGAGCGCTTTATCAGTTACTTGCAGTGCAGCAATAGATGGGCCGGTACTTCTATTTTTCCCTCCCCCCACATTTTTCAAGTTTTCCAAAATCATCAAATTTCGCCAGTTAGTCACATATTGGGTATAGAATAGACTTGAACTGTCACTGAGTGACACAACTGTCTACAACACGATTGAGAAGTCTTACTTGAACCCTGGGATGAAGGATTATAGTCCCTTGGATACTCAGTCAGAATACAAGGTACAGCTGTGATCGTGAACTTCGTGTGATTGTTGTCTACAGACAAATGACGAGCAATTGTCTAATTCTGAGGCTGTAAATGTTCTACAAGTCAGATAAGAGGATTTTACACACTCAACGTTATGCGACGTTATAATGAGACTGCCCGTAGAAGTAAGAGAAGATCGTTGACGATGCAACACTTCCGGGTGTCAACAACAGAAATGTGGGGGGGGGAGAATAGAAGTACCGATGGGCCTACTAACAGATTGGATATAAAAGTACAAGACAAAGTATAAAATGAAAGACAAGAAATGAAAAGCGTTGCACAAAAAATAGTAAAGCAAAGGAGGCGTTCATTCATTATAAAAAGTGCGCTAATCAATCAAGACGAATTGTGCAACTCATGAAATTTAGAAAACAGCGGCAGCTAACTGCATGCCAGCAACACATGTGCGCGTCAGAAATGTGATGCTGCTGTAAACTAGACCAAAAAAGAAATATAGGAAATTTTGCTTGATGCTATTAAGTAGCATCATCATAAGAGTCAGAAATTAGTATTAAGACATCTTTAAACCTACTCATAAATGAATGTGCGCTAGTCGCGCACTGCTGCATCGCGTTTGATAACCGATGCAAGTTTTATAAATGTCACACCTCTATATTAGTCCATGGCCGAAAAATAAGTTATATCGAGTTGCGGATAATTCTGTTAGGGCAATATAAAAGTTAGGGTCTCATTGTCTTTTTTAAAAGCATATCATGCGTGTTGATTAATGTTCAGAATTTCCTAAACTTCTCCCATAGTTGTTTCCGTTTTTGTTACCTTGTCATTCAGTTAACCTTTCAAGTAGGCCAAAGTCAAAAATATTTTGTCAGCATATCAGAAATACTTAAAAAAAACAAGCAACTGCTTGTACAACAAGCAGTTTGCAAAATTTTCTAGATGCACATGATGTTTATTATGTTTATTTGGCCTGTCATATACCGCTTGTTGTATTGACCATTAAAGAATTCCTAAGTAGTATATAGTGTGACATCCGGCGCAACGCTTCGCTTCGCTTGCGCCGGATGTCACACTTTTGCGGGGTTTTTCAAAATTTTCAAAAAAATCAAAATTTCAAAAATTTAGGTAGACTTCAAATTTCACGTGGCCGAAGGCCGAAGGGCGAAAATTTAAGTTGTCTCAAAATATCACGTGGTCTAAGAATTTTGAAAATTTAGGCAGACGAAAATTTAAGTTGTCTCAAAATATCACGTAGTCTCAATATACCAGAAGATTGTATTCAAAATATTTATTCAAAATATTTCTTTAAAAAGTGAAGAAACAAAAGTGGAAGAAACCGCACGAATATATCCTTCGTTATCACAGTTAAAAATAAGTGAATTGAATAAAGAAAAACACAAAGATAGAGTGCGTTATATGAAAGATAAGGAATCTCAATTATTATTAAGATTAGAGCATTATGATAAATTAAGAAAGAGATGGACCAAAGTTAAGAATGTAACACAAGGAATTGGCATATTCTTAACAATAAGTTTAGGTGCTTTAACAATTGTTATATCTTCAGGTGTTTTAGTAATTCCAGTAGTTGCTACAGCTTTAACAGGTACGGGTGTTTTTGCAACTTCACTTGTTACAATGTTAGATAAATCTTTAATAACTAAGAAACGAAAATCATTAAAAACTAAGCATTTACATATTAAAGAAGTCTATGATAAACTACATTACTACTTTCAAAGAGTATGTGATGATAATGTTATTACGTTAGATGAGATTGAAAAATTTGATCAAATAGCTAATGAAGTAAATCAAATATCATTTCAATTACAGTCAGAAAAAGTTGATGATAAGAATAAACAGGATGGCAAAATTTCTGGTGATGGTAAAATTTCTAATGAAGAAAATGACAAATTTTTTTAGAAGAGCTAAAAACTTTATTAGACAAAACTTTATTAAACAAATCTTTAGACTAGAAACCTTTAAACGAAAAGATGTCAGACAACAAAGCAATAAAAAAATAATTTGTTCAGTAAAAGGTTTTTGCTGTATTCCAATGTTACCACAAAATTCAAATATTATATTTTAAAAATGGATAAAATTAAAGCTGATCTCACGAAGTTGAATCAATATCAAATGAAATTAAGAGAAATTTAGGTATACCATTTAAAGATAAGAAACAATTACATTTTGCAGTTGAACCGGCAGTTAATAAATTTTCTCTTACTTTAGACGAAAATCATAAGGTTGATTTTAATCATGATAGATCATTGTCAAAGCTATTAGGATTTAATAAACAAACCTATAGTCAAGGTTATCATTTAGGTGAGAAGATTCCTAAAATAACTGAAATAAATTCAATTGTTGTACATTGTGACATTATTGAAGGAGGATATATAAATGGTAAATTGTCAAATTTAATATTCAGTTTTCCAGCTTTTATTGTACCCATTGGTTATAGATTAAATGTAATTCCACAAACATTAATATATTTCCCTATTACAAGAAAAACTATTAACAACATTAACATGAGAATCACTGATGAAAAAGGACAAGAAATAAATTTTGGAGGTGAAGAGATTATGATAGATCTTTTGGTTCGGGAGGTATAAACTCCTACGCGAAGCTAGAGAAGTTTAATTTTCTTCTTTACATTATTATTCCTCTTATTCTTCTTCTTTAGAAACAAAAAATAAAAAAATTAAAAATAATTTTTTTTATTAAAAAATGAGTGAAGTACCCTTTTAAATAAAAAAAAAGCTCAAATTTAATCATCATCCAAATTTATCTAATAAAGTTTTGTCAGTTATTTGCGGAAGATCAGGATGTGGAAAAACATATCTATTATTTAAAATTTTAACGACTCCAAATTTTTTGGATTATAACAATCTTATAATTTATACAACAACAGCAGAACAACCCGTCTATCAATTTGTAAAATATGGATTTGAAAATAATCTTAAAAAAGCAGCAATTGCTTCATTATTCAAAGAATATGAAAAATCTGAAGATGAAGAAGAAATAAGTTCGTGGTGTGAAGAAGCAGCAAAAAATAATCAGTTAGTTGAATCCAATAAAAATAAGCATATAAAGATACAATTAATAGATGATAGTGGTAATATGCAAAATCCCAGTAAACTAGATAAAACAATGAAACATTGTGTAATTTTTGATGATTGTGTTAATGACAGAAATCAGTCAGTTCAGAGAAATTATTTCACAAGAGGTAGACATTATAACTGTAGTGTTTTTTATTTAACACAAAGTATGTATTCATTAGACGGAAGTGTTATTAGAAAGAATGCAAATATATTTATACTATTTGAAATAAATGCAAGAAACTTAAGTGATTTGTTAAGAGATTTATGTGTAAGAAATAAAGATGAATTTAAACAATCGTGTAGCAATGCTTGGTCAAAAGATTATGGCTTCATTACAATTAATATTGATAAAAAAATTCATGATAGAGTTATAGAAAATATTTTCGCGGAGTGATCGAATAATTTTTTCTTACAAATTTTTTGTTAATAAAAATAAAAAAAAATATGTTGAATGCTTACAAGATAGAGCATGTACCAGTTTTAAAAGATTATCGTCATCCTACAAATCGTGTAAATTCGAAGAAAGAAGTTAGATTTTATTATCATCATAAATACGTAGCGCTCGTTACAGATTATAAAACAAAACATGGTATTAAACCGTGTGTTTAAACAAAAGACTTTCCACTTTGTTTAAGAAGTTTCCGAGTATTTTTGGCGTATAATAATTTATGGTGGTTGGTTAAGAAAGAATATTTAACAACACATGAATTAGAAACAGTACATCAATTACATATTCCTGTGTATATGTAAAAACGGAACCGAGGTTCTTTTAAAAAATATGAATCGTGAAATGTCTCTCGGACAAACGTCTAGGATTGATGAATTAATCAAGAAACAAACTGCTGAGTTTGATGCGCAAATTAAACATAGTAAACGTAGTAAACGTATTAAAAAACAGAAACGTACTAGGCGTAGTATTAGACGTAATATTAAAAAACAGAAAAGTGGAACAAAAGAAATATTAGGAACTCCTATTACTGATATCTTTTTTGATGATAGAATTAAGGATGAGCTTGGTGATGATTTATGTAATTTATTTAATCCAAATGAAATTAAATATGAAAATGTATCTTTTATTAATGTAGTAAATGATATGAGGAAACTTTTAGCAAATGGTAAAATTATTAATTTACTTGGAAAAGTTGTTAAAGATCAGGAAAATATAATTCAAAATTTTTACGTAACCTTCTATAATAAAAATTCATTTGAAATATGGTTTTCGAATGTGGATGAGAAATCCGATGCTAACGAATGGATTTTTACAGATAATATTAAATATGAAGATTTTGGAATGAAGTTAGTACAAAGATCGCATAGAGGGGCAGGGATTAATATGAAATATAGAATCAAAGAATATTTCGGTGAATATTGTTATATTCCTTCCGAAGATTTTTGCTTTATTAAATGTTATAATGATTTACGAGGTTTTAATGAAGAACAAGGAGAAATGATGAAAGAAATGTTTAATAATTTTTTATATAAAGAGAAAGCCACATCTAGAACAGGAGTAATGTCAAAGTGCAAATTTTCTCAATTCAACAAATATTTTGGAGAATGTGTTCAATATTATAGTCCTGCCAATCGTCATTTAAATCCTAGAGGAATTGAAACGTTTCATAATTATGTTTATTACAATTATTTTCACGAAGGTTCAACAATTGGTCACTATTGTTTAATTAATAAATCTCATAAATTAAAAACTATTAGAGAAATTGAAAATAATTTCAAACCCATATATAAAACAGTTACTGATGAAAATCTAACAACGCGTCCATATAAAATCATAACAAAGAAAAAAATTGACCATGGTTCAACATATATTTGGGATCTCGAAACTTTTCCTGATCCTAACTGTTCAACAGCTCATCCCATTCCTTATGCTGTAGGAGCTATTAATTTTAATAAATTTATATGTTGCTTACCGAAACAAAAATTGAAAGAATTAGAAACACGTTTGTTAAGTGATATGATTAAAATTAAACGATCAAAAGATGAAGATGAAATTAAAAAACTTAAAAAACAGATTAATGAGTATAATAATTTAACTGAATTAGAATTTAATAAACTTCAAAATTGTGTGAAAATATTTACGAGAAATGAGGATGATGAATGTCCTATCGGGGGAAACCCAGAGGACGTATGTCCGATCCATCAATTTTTCAAAACTCTTGGAAAATTTAATTATTCGAAAGTAACTTTAATAGCTCACAATTTATCAGGTTTTGATTTCTATTTTCCGATAAAAGCTAATTTTAAATTATCTAAACCGCCTCTTAAAACTTCAAGAGGAATATTAACTGCTTCATTACAAAATCCTTATACAACTGAATGTGTTAGTAGATACATTCAAAAATCTTTTAGATTTAAAAACAATATGAAAAAAGATTCACCTTCAGCTAAATTAGCACTTCAAACTATTAATGAAATGTAGTTATCAACATGTAAAAACAAGTCTTTCTAAATGGTGTGAGAATTTTGAAATTCCTACGAATGTGTGTAAATTAAATTATGAAATTGGAGACATAACACATGAAAATTATAAAGAAAAAGAAAATGAATGGAGACCATATTTAGTTAACGATATTCTTTCTTTAGATTTTTGTATCTACAAATATAATAATGTTATGCGAGATTTAGTTGGTGAAGATATAACTACTAATTTAACATCCTCTGCTTTAACATTTAACGGTTGGATGAAAAGCGTACAAAATGACAATATAAATATTCATTCTCATATAGATTTATGGGCTAGAAATTATATTGGAAAATCGGTTAAAGGTGGAAGAGTTTCAGCAAATATAAGAAAATACATATCGCCATTTTGTAGCATCTTGTTACCAATATTAAAACAGTATTTACCTGGTCGCTACGCTGGGGGGACTTTGTCCCTTGGAAGTAATTTAATAGATTTAATGAAACAGTATCGAGATTTAGGAGATAAAACTGAAATTTGTAAGAAAATTTCAAATCAACTACTTGAACAAAAAATGAATTTCTAATGGCTTTTGATGCAAAATCTTTATATCCATCAGCTATGTATGATGAAAATTCAGAATACCCTAAAGCCGAATCCGCTAGAAAATTTCGTCAAGAAGAAGAACGAGAAATAGTATATAAATTTAATACTCAAACGTTTAGACCTAAAACTGGAATATTTACAGTTGTGTTTCAATATCCGAATGATATGTTTTTTCAACCAGTTCCTATTAAAGATAAAGTTAAAAATCAAAATAATAATTCTCATGTAAAAGTAATCAGGTTTAGAAATGGTATATGTTATGATGTATTAACTTCTGTAGACATACAAGAAATTGTTAGATGTGGGGGAAAAATCTTACATATTACTAATGGTATAATTTATGAAAAAAATTATCAAGTTTCACCATTTCGAGATTATATTGAAAAACTTTTTTATTTGAGAAAAAGATATAAAGCAGAAGGAAATACTGTAGGCGATGAGTTAATTAAATTATTGATGAATTCGCTATATGGCAAAACTGTGCAAAAAGATGTAACCACTAAATATCATTTATGGAATGAGAATACATTGAGAAAAAATTTCACTCAAGAAGTAAAAGATTATGAAAAATTAAATGATGAACAATATTTAGCGAAAGTAGAAATTGAAGATGATGAATTTCTTAAAACTAATATTGTAAAAGATGGGAAGACGTCATTCATGCCATCACACTTAGGTTCTTTCATTCTTTCTCACTCTAGAAGAATCATGAATAACTTTATTTTAGAAATTAATGGTTTCAACGAAAAATACATTCATTATACAGATTCAGTAACAGCTGACACGCCTGTAATATTGAGAAAGAATAATTCATTATTTATTTCTAGAATAGATAGTATTGTAAACAACTATAAAATTAATCCGTTTGAAATTAATGGTGATATGAAAAAAATTTCATTTGTTGATAATTTAGAAATTTATACTCATAATGGATGGAGTAAAGTAAAACAAATTATTAGACATCTTACAAATAAAAGTATTTATCGAATAAGAACAAAATTGGGAATAGTAGATGTTACTGAAGATCATTCATTGTTAGATGAAAGAGGTAATGAAATAAAGCCACAAGAATTAAATATAGGAACAAATTTACTACATAATAAATTATTTTTACACGACAATACAATCACACTGAAACAAATTGTAAGTGATATTTATCTTAATGATCCACCTAATTTAAGATGTAAGCAAGCATTTATAGGAGGGTTCTTTTTAGGAGATGGCTCTGCTGGAATCCATAATTATAAATCAGGAGTCAGATATTGCTGTACTTTAAATAACCAAGATCTTAACCTCTTAATTAAATTAAAAACATATATTAATGAAGTTTATAACAATGATTGTAAAACATATGATACAACGAGATCATCTAGAGTATACAAACTTAATTTTCAAAATCCAAGACAATATACTATATACTTTAGCAAAAATTATTATAATCAGTTTAGAGAAAAACGTGTTCCTTGGTATGTTCTAAATGCTGAATATAATATTAGATATTGGTTCTTTGTTGGATTTTATGCAGCAGATGGGGACAAGAAATCTTTTTTTACAAGGAAATATGCAACTATTCGTTTCACACAGAAAAATAAAGAAACCTTTAGTGGTTTATACAATTTGGCATCATCTCTAGGTATTAATTTGGTAGTAAGCGAAAGACAAGATAAATCATTATGCTTTAGTGCGTGTCAAGTTAAAAATAATATTACCAAAGATGTCACCACTGTAAGATACTTAAATAATAAACCACAATATGTTTATGATATTGAAACAGAAGATGGCACATTTAATTGTGGTTTTCCATTAATTGTAAAAAACACTGATTCAATATACATTTCCAATGAACTCTTCAATAAATTAGATGCTGCTGGGTATGTTGGGGGAGAATTGTGTCAAGGAAAAAATGATTATGGAAATGGTGGAATTATTTTTGCAATGTTTATTGCTCCTAAAATAAAATATTGTATTACTGTAGATGAACAAGGGAGACTTAGTGAAAAGAAAACATTCAAAGGATATTCACAAGATAAAGTAAAAGTAGAAGATTTTAAAAAATTATATTCGGGTAAAACATTATCAACTACAGTTAATAAACCATGGAAAAGATCTTTAGAAACTGGAATTAGTATTCCTGATAAAAATAATAATACTGAAGAAAAAAAATTCTCTGGTCAAATAAATATTCTTAAACGTCAAGCACCTGATGAAAATGAAATTATGTTACCTTATAACGGAGAAGATATTCAAGCTGAAATATTTCAAACAATCGTCTGTGAGAGTAATTTAAGTGATGATGATGCCACGTGGGAATAATAATTTTTTTATTACATCTAAAAATTTTATAACATCTAAAAACTTATTACATCTAAAAACTTATTAAATCTAAAAATTTTATTACATATGAAAATATATTTATCGTATATTTTGGTATTTTCTATTAAGTTTTATCATATAACCTTTTATCAAAAGATAATTTAAATTTATTTTCACTAACTATTGATTTTTCATCATCATCATCAATTGATTCTTCATCATCATCATAAATTGATTCTTCAACATCATAAATTACACTTTTTGGTATAGGATGCCATTCCCTGATGGGATGATCTAATTCTAAATTATATTTATTATTTGATAATAATATAATAGAGAAAAATATTGGTCTTTGATCTCTTTTGGAAAATTTAATAACACCACCATAATCTGAATCACTTTTAGTTTTTATTAAAGATGATAAAATTTTAAATTGATGAGATGTAAGTCCTAACTTAAATTTTGTAGACCCGACACATAGTTGTCTAACAGTATCTTCAACTATTCCATCATTATTATTTTCAATTGTAAGAAAATGAAATTTAGATAAATTTTGATTATATGTAGTATTAATATCATATACATCAGTATAAGATATAAATTTTTCTTCACTTAAATTTTTATAATTACTAATATTTTTATAATCTTTTTTACGATTTACACCTTTTTCAGATGTTTCAGAACCATCATCTATATTATCATCATCATTATTATCATCATCTATATTATTATAAGATTCTTTAAGATCGAGCAAAGCCCTAGAACCTTCGGTTCGTTTATTATTATTGGATTCTTTAAAATTATTATGATTATGATTATGGTCATTGTTAATAGTATAAGGTGTTGTCCACATATAAATTTTCTCTTGTTGAGCCAAGCCATTTATGTAAGATTTTAATAAATTAATATTTAAATTTGAATATAATCCTATATATGTATCATCATCATATCTTTGCGGCATTTCTAATATTTCTTGTTTATAAATCGTGTCTCTATAATATACTTGACATAATAATTCTTCATTATGTTTTTTACTCTCTATATGAATATTATATTGGTTTTGTTCATCAACAAATAATCTAATTTTTTCTTTGGAAAATGATTTTAATTTTTTAACTAATTCTCTAATATTAATATAATTAATAATTTTATTTTCTATCCAATCCGTATTACTAATCGGCAACTCTGCTCTAATAAATCCGTAAACATTATTATGTCCAATAATAACCATATTTTCTTTATTCAATTCCACATACGCAACATCATTATACTTACCTACTATATCTATAAATTTAATAAACGGATCTCCTGGGAAAAAACAATAATTGGTTTCTATGGAAGGTAAACCTTTAGTCTGTTCTCTAAATATTTCGGCTTGTAATTCAAACAAAAGATTTACATCTATACATGGATTTGTAACAGTATTATTATCATCAAAACATTTATTTTCAAATCTCGTTGATCTCGTCGAATAAGAAGAACAGGATGATGCGGGCGAATATAATTTTTTTAAATTTGTTTTTTCCATTTTATTTATTTTTAATTAGAAAAAATTTTATTTTTTTATTTTTATCAGAAAAAAATTTATTTTTTTTCTCATTATATAAAAAATTTTATTTTTTTATTGTTAAAAATGATGTTACCAAATGTTGGTGGAGGTGCATATATCCCGAATAATCGTGAATTAGAAATAGAAATAGAAAATTATATCATGAAAACTGGAGACGTTTTATCTGGTCCATTGCATCTTCCTATTCTTCCGCAACAAAATACAGAGTTAACAAATAAACAATATGTTGATACACAAATCAATCAATGACTTAAAAGAAAAATATATAAACGATGTTTTGGTTCCACTGATGAATGAATTAAAGTTGCTAAAACTTAATGACAAATCATTAAACGAAAAATTATTAAAACTTGATAAAAAGGATAGAGAGCTAGAAGCAGATATAGCAAAACTTTTTAAAAAGATTTCAGAACAATCAAAAATTTTAATATTACTTTCTTTAAATTTAAAATCTGCAGTCATTAAAAATAAACATCAGATAAAAATGTTAAAAGAACAATTAGAAGATGAAATAGAAAATCTACCTGAAAGAATTAAAAAAAATTTAAAGCAGTTACAAACTACATTCCAAAAAAGTGTTGATGAATTGAGTTCTAAAATTACTCAACAAATGAAAAAGATGAATAGAATAATAAATGAAGTAAACTCGCTTAATCAAAAAGTTGATAAAATGAAAACTCTTAAAATCAATTTAGAAAATGAATTAAAGAAAAATTTACAAGAAAACTCTAAAGAAAATAAAGAACAGTTAGATTCTGTTAAAAGACAATTAGATGTTCTTAAAATGAAGTTAAATGCTCTTAAAGCGGCGTTGAAGATGAATCAGGAGAAAATGCAAGTTAATAGAAAAGAAATTAAAGTACATCACACGCTACTTGACGCGATAGATAAAGTGCAACGGAAAAATAATAAAGTTATCACGAAGTTGTTGGACATTCACACACGTAAATCTTAACGTAAATATTTTTCCCAAAAGTCAAATTTATTCCTAAAAAATACCTACAATTTATAAACACAATCTTAAACATTTTGCTTCAAATCAAAGAATTGCTCATGAACCACGTATGAATCCTGTTTATCATTATGATAATAGAGAAACAGTTCACACGGAAGGAGCTGGCATCTTTTCTGGTATTGGAAGTATCGTTAACTTAACTAAAAATAATAAAGATTTGATTACATCTGCTGCAAAAGGAGCAGCTGCTATAGGTAGTGCAGCTAGTGCAATATCAAATGCTGTTAAGTCTCAAAACGAATTAAAACAACTAGAAGCTATTCGTAAACTTAGGAATGATTCTGAAGAACTAAAAAATTTAAAAAAACTTTCAGAGGAAACAAAAAACAAAATTGCTAACATAGCTGTGGGGGGTGAAACCTTGAGGAGCGGAGCTCCGTCTGATAGTAAACATAAGAAGAAATCAGGCGTAGCCATAAAACGCTCAATTGAAGAAATAAGAGGAAATGGCGTGAGCAGCAACCTTCGGTTTAACCAGCAAAGCTGTAGCGGAGCTGGTCTAGCAAAATTCTAAAATATATTTTTTAGTAAAATTTTTTTAGCAAAATTTTTTTTAGTAAAATTATTTTAGTAAAATTTTTAGTAAAATTTTTTTAGTAAAATTTTTTCTGTGTGTGAGAAAAAACAAAAAGTCAAATTATTTTTTATAAAAATGTCTTCGCTAATTGAAAATAAATTTGTATTAGATAAACCACCAGGTGTTAGTTATAATCAAAAAAAGAATGACTATATAAGAATTGCTATGAATCTCGGATCTTCTAGTAGAGTAAATACTGGAGGAGATTTAATTTTTGAAGTTGATAATCAACAAAGTTATTTATATTTACCTGATTCATTTTTACACTGTGAATATTCTTTATATAGTGATGCTAATTTTACAACACCAATACCAGAAACCGATAATATTGCACTAGAGAATAATGTTTTTCCAAAATTATTTACACAAATGCGTTTAGATGTTACAACTCAAAATATAGAAACAATAAGTGATTCTCCAGGTGTAGTTGATACAATGCTTAGATTTGTAACAATTGGTGAAAATAATAAAAAGTATGAAATCGAAGTTTGGTTTCCTGATACTAATGATGGTATAATTGTTGATGATTTAACTCACGCTGGAACAGATGCCGCAGGAATTGCGAAAGATGTAGAAAATATTGCAAAACATTTAAATAAAACAGACAATAGTGCATATAAAGAAAGACGTGAATTTAACAAGAAAAGTAAACAGACAGTAAATTGGTCATTGTCTCCATTATTCGGATATTTAGATTATGATAAAATATCATATCAATTAAAATTTAAATTAATAATTCATCGCACAGCAAATAATGAATTAATCTTTTTTGGTAAGACTGGAAAAAGCATTTTTAAAAATTGATAGACTTGAATGGTGGATTAAGCATATTACTCCTAGCTTAGAGGTTGAAACAGTTATTGCAAAATGATTAAATACTAACAAACCAATTCCAGTAAATTTTCTAAAGCGTACTGCTAGTTCAGTAACTTTTTCCGAATAAAGATTTAACTGGCATTTTACTAGAACTTCGAATACTCCAAGATATTTATTACTAACTTTTCAAAGAAATAATTCTCCAAGTTTTGATAAGAACAACAATATTTTTCATATTAATACAATTCGAAGTTTACAAGTTTCATTAAATCAAACCCGATATCCAATTGATCCATTAAGATTCGATGATACCAATAATCAATTTATGGAAGGATATGATTCTTATCGAAATCTTTGTATAGAATTTGGAGTTGAACCACAATTAACTCCTGGAGATTGGAGACATTTATATCCTGTTTTCTGTTTCGATTTAAGTGCACAATCTGAAGATATTATCAAGACTGGTTGTGATGTAACAATTAATATTGAAAAAAATGATTCGGAAACTTCATTGATGGCTTATGGTTTATTGCTAGAAGATGTAAAATATTCTATTGAAATTCTTAATGGAAAGATGGCTAGGATAGATTAATTTTTTAGTAACTTAAAATTTTTCATAACTAAAATAGATTAAAAATTCTTAACTTAAAAATTTTTCCTAACTTAAAATATTTTTATTAAAAATGTCGCAAGCGAAAAGTAATAATAATAAAACTGTTGAATTAAAATTACGCAATATTGTTGACAAAAATATACTTGAAACGATTACTATTAATAAAAAGAAATATTACATAAGTAAATCAATGATAGAGAATATTCAATTACAAGAAGAAAAGAATGGTGGAATTCTCCCATTAATTCCTCTAATAATAGGTGGCATAGCAGCAGCAGGAAGTGTTGCAGGTGGGACGGCTGGTATTGTCCAAGCAGTAAATAAAAATAAATCAGAGAAGGCAGCATTAGAAGAACAAAAGCGTCATAATAGAGAGTTAGAGAAAGTTGCTAGAGGTGACGGAATAGTAGATAATTTTATTAGTAAATTAAATTTAGTTGATGAAGGAAAACGAGTTCTTAAAAATATTCTACACACTGTTGATGATTTAATTGAAATTAAAGAAACTAAAGATGATTCTGGAATATATCTAAGTCCTAGTATGATTCGGTAATAACCTCAGGACCTTTGGTCCGATCGGCTAAAGCCTCTGAACAAGGTTCTATTCGGTGAAACAATTATTTTATTTTATCTTTAAAATTTTTTTTATCTTTAAAAATGGATTCCGCAAATTCCACAAATTCCGAAAATTTAATTAAATTAAAATTTTCTAATTTAGATTTATTGAATTATCTCTTAAAAGTACATAAAACCTTAAATTGTTAGCACACCGATCGGCTGCACACTGGAGGTGACATACAAAAAGCATTAGAAAACTTTCCTGGATTTATTTGGAGTAAATATTTGAAAGAAAAACATCTTCCTGGTCATTCATATACCGGTCCAGGAACTCGATTAGATATAAGACTAGATGAGAATAATAATCCGAAACCAGGTGAAGAACCAATAAATAGAGTAGATGCCGCCGCTTATAGACATGATTTAGCTTATTGAAATCATGACCTAAGATCTCGTCATGCAGCTGATAAGAAGATGATTCAAGAATTAGATAGTATTCAAAATCCTACATTTAGAGAAAAAATTGAAAGAATGTTTGTTAAGAAAGCTTTACAAGCTAAAATATTATTCGGTCAGGGTTTAAATGAAACGACAGCAAAGCTGTCTGAGAGCAACGCTCGAACCTACGCGTCTGAAATGTCGAATGACCTAGGACGCTATGCGTCCGAAATTCATAAAGAATACAGAAGGCCTAAATATTTATTGAAAGTAAAAGTATTTAATAAAGATGATATTTGGAGTGCTGATCTTATTCATATGCCGAATGAAAGGGACTACAAATACGCATTGACCGTTATAGATTTATATACACGATACGCTTGGGTAAAGTCTTTAAAAAACAAAAGTGGTCTATCAGTTAAACATGCGTTTGAAGAAATCTTTAAAGAAAGTAAGAGAAAGCCAAGGAAATTGTTTGTTGATAAAGGGTCGGAATTTTATAACCGAAACGTTCAGCCACTATTTGAAACTGTTTATTCAACTGAAAATGCAGGGAAGGCCGTAGTGATAGAAAGATTCAATCGGACGTTACAAAATAAATTATTCAAGAAATTTACTGAGCAAAGAAATCAGAAATGGTTGAAGATATTACCAGGAATTGTAGAGCAGTACAATAATAATGTTCATTCAGGTATTGAAGAAACCCCAGAGAATGCTGCTGACGACCCTGATTTAATACGAGAGAAAATATTCGAAAATAATTATTCAAATGAGAGTAATCCGAATTTGCAGAAACTTAAGCCGAAATTTAAAATTGGAGATAGAGTTAGAATATTTAAGTATAAGAATAAATTTGAAAAAGGCTTCGTTGGCTATTGGACTAAAGAGATATTTGAAGTTTGTAAAATAAACCAAACTTATCCGATTACTTATGAAATTAAAGATTTAGATAATGAGGATATCAGAGGCCGATTTTATCAAAATGAATTAGAACGAAGTGATTTTTAATTATCATTATCATTATTATTGGAACTAACGTTTCGGGAATTAAATTCCCTTGTTCAATTCTAACATAATATCTAGAAATGGTACTCCTTTTTGTAATTTCAATAAAACATAAAGACATAATTGACCACTATAAGTAGTTCCTGGTTTTTGAATTTGAAATGTATTATAAGTTCAATTTTCAAGTAATTTTTTAACTTCGTTTGTAGGTGGAAGTCCGTATGAGTCAAAATAGTAATTATCTCCATTTTTATTAGACATACCTGCAGACCAATGTACACCTTTTTGATCTGACGTATGAAGATTTGTTATGAAATTTATAGTTATTGTTGGCTTATTTTTTAGGAATTGTAATTCGTCTCTCATCAATATTTGAAAATTCTTTATTCCCAATTGATTTGCGATTTTCTTTAGATCAAAATTCGTTGTTGTTTGTGTTCCATATAATTTTAAAAACTGATTTATGTTGCTCATTTTATAATAAAAAAATTTCTTATAGGGACCCCTAGATTAAAAAACTGTCTCATAATGATGACTTTCCTTACTACTTAGTCAGAAGGGGGGTGTTGATTTAAAACTGTTCCATAATGATGACTTTCCTTACTACTTAGTCAGAAGGGGGGTATTGATTTAAAACTTTTCCATAATGATGACTTTCCTTATTACTTATTCGATTTTGAAATGATTTAATTTAATCTAAATTAAAAAGGTACATTTGTAAGGAATCAGTTTATTAGCAGAGTTAGTGTTTCGTTCATCTTAAATCAACTGCAATTCATTTCTCATCAATAGGTGAAAATTCTTTATTCT
Organism: Prostheceraeus crozeri; assembly: GCA_907163375.1. Taxonomy (NCBI): domain Eukaryota; kingdom Metazoa; phylum Platyhelminthes; order Polycladida; family Euryleptidae; genus Prostheceraeus; species Prostheceraeus crozeri. Next base: position 160,490 of record CAJQUW010002510.1, on the reverse strand, counting down.
CAATTGATTTGCGATCTTATTTAAATCGAAATTTGTCGTGATTTGTTTACCGTATATTTTTAGGAAGTCTCTAATGTTACTCATTTTAAATGAAATAAAATCTATTTCAGAAATTTCTCAAAAGAATTGGCGTGTAGCAGCTGCTAAAATTGTGTCAGCTGATACGAGTGAAGGAAATCACAGACAATAGCGCATGATGCGGGTTGTGAAATCTCATTCACACTATGAGAACGAATTAACAAATACAATCTAAACACAATAGACATATGAGAGAGAAGATAAATGAATGAGCATTTCTCTTCCTTTTCGTTTCCATAACAATCATTCATGCGACATTATTTTGAATGGAAAAATACACCGACTCTCGAACCATGTCGGCACTTTTATCGGCAGCCATGTCGACAAACTTTCTGACACATTTTCCGGCTACCAGAACCATTTTGGTGTAAATTTCCATTAGCGTTCAAGGTCATTCTATTAAAAGCATACGGGAATTATTCTCATTGAAGACAAGCAATTGTTTTAAAGAATGCATGTCATTGTGAATACAATATTCCTGTAACAGACAGGATCGAGAGAGAGAGAGGAGAGAGAGAGAGAATTGATTGAATTGATATCAACTGTCACAAGCGATAGCTATGTCGTGCAAAATAAAGCACGACTTGATCATCCACAACACAACAATATTATCTTTTCAATTTCCTATGTTAGTGTAATACGTAGACGTTACAAAATGAGACGCTATTGTTAGCTTCATAAAGAACGCGTCCAATGAAATTATGAATATCGATCAGCCGATAGTATCAATGTGAAATGATTAGAAAATTCAGACTGTTTCGTGAATCAACTGAATAATTACCTAATCAAGTCGCAAACAAGGGCCGGATCAGCTTCATACATATACATTTTACCAAACCCTCAAATCCTTTGTCATTACAGGTGAGTTGAATCATTGATTCAAATTAAAGTAGCATATTCTTAACTACATTAATTAACATTTCGTGACTTTTTTGCTGTCCTATATTCGAAATTCATTTTCTGCCGGCCCTTGCAAGACGACTCTTAATAATAATAAATAAAGAATGATTGTGGCGTGACTGACCAGACTGAATTAATATTAAAATAACCATCAAACAACATAACTTTTTGAAAGCATGATTTGAATGATTCCTCCTCTCCTTTTTAAATATTTCAAATCCCGGTATACATTGTCAAAAAAGTCATGCATTCCGTCATCCTTGCTAACAATATTTCTATCTTCATTTCACTCATCATGGTATTTTCATAAACTCTGAACTCATTTCATTGAACACTGCAAATTCACCTGTACATGATTCCATTCAAGTTACGTATTGACTTTCACAAATAGGATCTTCATTGAATTTTTGCCATCTCATTGTCATCTCGAACATGTCATTGGTGCTGAACTGCATACATCGTAATTGTACATTTACTTGGGTATTTTCACATGAAAATAAAACCCCTTGAATTTTGAATTTTGAGAGAGAGAGAGAGAGAAAGAAGTCACGCTGCTCCGTAAAAGTTTAATTGAGATAACGAAGGATATATTCTTGCGGTTTCATCCACTTTTGTTTCATCCACTTTTGTTTCTTCCATTTTTAAAGAAATATTTTGAATAAATATTTTGAATACAATCTTCTGGTATATTGAGACTACGTGATATTTTGAGACAACTTAAATTTTCGTCTGCCTAAATTTTCAAAATTCTTAGACCACGTGATATTTTGAGTCAACTTAAATTTTCGTCTGCCTAAATTTTCAAAATTCTTAGACCACGTGATATTTTGAGACAACTTAAATTTTCGCCCTTCGGCCTTCGGCCACGTGAAATTTGAAGTCTACCTAAATTTTTGAAATTTTGATTTTTTTGAAAATTTTGAAAAACCCCGCAAAAGTGTGACATCCGGCGCAAGCGAAGCGAAGCAAAGCGTTGCGCCGGATGTCACACTATATACTGCTTTCCTATTAATATTATTATTATTACTGCAAGCGTCATAAAAATGCAGAGGAATTTCTGCAAAATCCAGATGTGTGCAAATTGCTGCGTGTCGAAAACAAGATAGGCCACATCTATCTATCGGCAAGTTAGCCAGGAGCAAATTTGACATAGGCTACTCTACGGAAATTCTTGGATTACCAACGGAAATAGTGCCTACGGAATCTATTACCAAAATAAGATTGATCAAAGTTATCCTGTCCATCCGATGGTTGCAATCCAAAACATCCCAACTAAGAAAGTTGATTGACTTGTAATTGATGCCGCATGAGTTCTATCACTTTGCCCGGAGTCGGAGTCTGATCAAATGATAGAGTTCCGTGCTCCAGCCTATATTTAGATCTGAGCGGAAATTAATGAAAGGCAGCATATCAATATGAGAAGGATAGTGTTGGAGCTTTACAAATGATATTTAGGCTCTCCCCTGCCACATCGGATTTGGAGATGTGTGATTAATGAGGATGATGCTATTACGAATCATAATAAATGAAAAATGATTGATATATGAACTGAATAGAGTTCATGAATGTTCACTCACATTAGATGTTCAGATAATGTAATAAATTAATAGAAGTTGACCATGAGAATCATTAGAAATGCATTGAGACGCATAATCAAATTCAACGCGATATTCACCCGGCCGAAGGGCGTTGCCGATTCAGGGAGTTACAGAGGTGATAAATATATATCAACAACTGTCTGATCATTCGAATTTGTATTACGACACATGTTATCGGATTGCATTATATTGCATCACAGAGCAAAGTAATTTGGCAAAAGGATGATGCGAAAACCAATCACAAGTCAGAAAAATGGAATGTGCTGTGAAATCTTACGAGACATTTTCCTGTAAATTAAACGTGAAGTGAAATGAACACTATTTTATCCATTTGGCGCCATTGTAACGTTTTCGCTACAATACTTTTCGGAATCTGCTGTGTTCTCCAACTTGCTTCATGTGACATAATATTTTGGTTGCCATTTATGATTCATCATGTAGGCCTATTTTAAGATAAACTATCGCAAATTCAAAAATTAGTACTTAATTAAGGGTGCTTAAACCTAATCGTGAATAAGGACAAAAATTGAAGCCTATGAAGTTAGCAGCAACATCAGCAGGATTTTTTTAAAATCATTGTGCAGTAACAAAACAGTACGGTGATCCAATTTTGCGACGAAAAAATGTACCAGACGTCAGATTAGTTTAATTCGACCATCTTCACCCTAAAAACTGAAATTCAAATTAAAAAGTTGCTGCTATCTAAATGCTATATGTAACATGAAATTGTAAAGCAGTTATAGCCAAACCACACTAATTAACTAATCAATAGTTTGGATATACCGCCACTTCCTCACCTATCCGGTCAGAACCGCAGTTTCATTAAAAAATGTGCTGATAAACGACAGTTTCATTGAAATGTCATTTTCTGGGACATGACATTCCCGTGACAATCGTTGTTTAGAAAACATTGTCTGTCGACATCAAATTTATCAAATAGAAATGTCTTGCACTAGGCCTGCTGCCTATTCCCGACCAAACCGGTGTTATAAATGTGGATGTTAATCCAGTTACCTTTTGAAAAGCACAAGGTTAAGTTAGGCTCTTAAGAAGTCAGTCACTAAATCCTTTTCCAGCTTATTATCTACATTTGATCATCATCATGCATGTCAATTGTTATGCTGATTATTCTCTTAGACAGATTTCTGTAAACTTTGAAGAGTCATGTTGTGTCATGCATTTGCACGTGTTTGAAGTTAGACTATTAGACGTTCGGAATAAATTTCAATGAATCATAGAAACATAATCTATTATAATTTCAAAAGGTGGCAATCGTGTGTTATGAATGATGATGTGCAGTCTTTTTTGCATAATTCTGAGCTTTCTATATCAGAATTATGCAAAAAAGAAATGGAAAATAAATTAAAAGTTAACGGATTTTCAACAAAGCTCCATAGAAAGCGACAAAAGTTCCGGATAAAAACATTATGAATGATAGTAATCAGGTATTGCTAGAAAAATTGACTTTCTTAGCGATGTTTCCAATCGTAAATTAAGGAAATAAACCAATAAATACGATTTGCCACTATCCATTGAAAATAAACCACGTAGAAATGCCAATAGCAATTTGAATAGCAATTATCAATGCAATATTTGTTTCCAACTACCGACTAAATATCATTGTTTTATGAGTTATGAGGTCTATAAAGTCACCACGTTTCCTGCATGTGAGGAATGTTGTATCGGTTTGACAAATCGCCCGTTTGCAGACCGTTATGCAGAGCATCGAAGAAGATGTTTCAAAAAGAGACAAAAAGAGCCATCGCAGATCATTTTGTCCATTTTCATAATAATTCGACCCTTAGTTTAGATGATTTTAGTATTGAATTTATTGATCGCTTCAGCGACCCTGTTCTTACCAGGATTGCTGAAGCGAACTGTATTAAATCATATGGCACGACACTGAATCGGAAACATGAACTGACGAGCTACCATTAGCTGTATATACATGTAAACCAATCGTCTTAGAGGCCGTAGTTTGTTGCCCATGACTAAGGTGGACGAAACGCTGGGATTTCAATTTTTTCGAATTTTAGCTGAATAAAGTGTCTAAAAAAGCCGGAAGAACTCATTATCCTTTTGATCTGTCAAATCATATTAAATTTGCACATGACCATCTGTCGGTTTTACCACTCATCTCATCCACGTTGTATTCCGTTTTCCAAATTGGAAATAGCGCTTCGATTTTTGTCTTTTCAATCGTGTCGACATGCTACTATTTGGAAATTTCTAAAGCCAACAGAAACATATCTTTGTATACAAATTGCTTTGAAACCAGGTTTTTTAAAGTCGCAGATGCCAGTTTCACTAGAAAAAGTAATGTCAAATACCAATTAGTAATGTAAAATATAGCATTCGTCTGGTAAGAGCTAAGGCTTACTATGAAACTGCATTATTCGGGCAATTCATCTAGAGCACTCTCACTTGCAATGTCAAATACCAATTAGTAATGTAAAATATAGCATTAGTAATGAAGGTCTGGTAAGAGTTAAGGCTTACTATGAAACTGCATTATTCGGGCACTCTCACTTGCAAATATGCGAATTATGGCAAAAAATGTGAAAGAAAGCTCATATAAATGATGTGAAGATTAACAAGCCAGGCAGATTACTATCATCGACTTAATCATCATCACGCATCAATCATTTTCTATTAAAACTACGAAATCATGCAGAACGTATTGTTATTACAAATTATATGAATTATTAGAACTTAATATAATCAAATACATTATATTTCATTAAGAGCTTACAGAACCTTTATTCATATGTGGCACTTAACTAAGATAACATAGTGTGAGTAAAAGTAACGAAGGGAAAATCACCTCAGCATCCTATTGGTCTTTAATAAAAACATGATGGAGTCGACAACATCAGTCCTAAATCGAGATCGTAGGTCACTAAATAGAGACTTAACGCTCGTGAACAGGTGCTCGGGCCTCCTATGGACTCCGACTCCGACCAAAATGATAGGACTGCGTGACTCCGACTCCGCACCCTGTGATAGAAAGTGAGCAGCATCACTTTACAAATTTCCATAATTGCTATGCTGTCTAATGCATGAGTTTTCAGCTACAAACTGGAGAAACAAAAGACTTGTCTCATCAGTGATAAATGTCAGTGACGCCGTATTCACGACTTTTCAAACTCATGTTGAGCCCTTTGCAAATGTGTGGAATCACACGACAGGTTTTCGTTCGGCGCTCAGCTACAAGTGCGTCCTATTTTTGTCACAATAAAACCACTTGGAAGAAATTGTCCTCAGAAACTTCAGGATCTGATTCCCCGGTGATGGCATCCCACAAGTTCAGAGCCAAGGCATTAAAATAAGCTTTTATTCTAAGAAATCAAGAGGAATATTGCTTAAAGAAGCAGCAAATTTTTAACTGACGCTTTTTTCTCATTGAAATTTGCAACAAGTTTTTAATTTCATTGCTGAGTGGTGCTTCGATTCTTAAACATAAATTTACATGCACACGAAATGAGATGATTGAATAGTTTACGTTTTCGAAGAATCACCATGGATCAATCAGATGCTAAACACAAAAATGAGCTGCGTACTTAGATGGAATTGGCTCATAATCATCCTACAATGATATTTAACCAGATGTTTGTCACACACTCTGCAAGGAGTTAGCAGGTTTCGTTAAACGAAAGTTTCTGTCTAATTATCTCATTCCGTCAATGATGCTTGAAAAACAATTGTTGCGGTATTTTACCAACGCTATGCAAAGATAAACCTTGAACATGAATGAGATAATGCGACAGTGGTAGTTAGTTGGAGTGAGTGCCTGTAAAACATCACCTGTATAATGTCGCGGGCTTACGAGTCATTCTTGGAGCAACGAGTCGGATCATTTGGACCATGGCAGATAATGTTGATTTTCCCAATCGTATTAACTGCATACCCACCTCTTCAACAATTTCAGCAGCTGGCGCTTACCACTCCAAGACATTTCTGTGCTCAGCCCAGACTGACATCTTCGGGATGGACAAATGATGAGATTCTGAATCTTACGATTCTCAGACTACCGTCTACAGACTTCGATTCGTGTCACCAGTACACACTGTTGATGCCTGATGGAAATGATTCACTGAAGCTGGATGACGTAGCCATCAATACGACGATTATTCCATGTCAACACGGGATTCATTATGAAGATCGATATCCAGCAGTGCTACATTCATTTGCTCGGGAATTCAATTTAGTGTGTGATCGGAAACTCTTGGTACCTGTAATGGGTGCTGCTTATATGTTGGGTATGATTCCTGGTCCTGCTGTGGCCGGGTATTTTTCGGATCGTTTCGGTCGAAGAATCGTCTGTACATGTGCTTGTATAGTCGCAGGTTGTCTAGCTGTAGCAGCTGGGCTTATTCCTCAAAGCATTGGTGTATTTTGGTTGCTCCGATGTCTCCTTGGAATTGCATCAAGTTCCGCTAATGTCACAGGCTTTGTTCTTTGTGCAGAGCTTACAACGTCAAGAAGGCAAAATCTCTTTAATCTGATTTTCAAACAATGGCAGGGACTTTTGGGGACTTCTCCAGCGTTTTCATTGCTTGGCTGTTTCAAAAATGGCGACTAACACATACTGCAGAAGGAATACCACATTTCTTGGCAATTTTCTTTTTCTGCTATGTCCCAGAGAGTCCGCGTTGGTTACTCTCTAAAGGCAAGCATCAGCAAGCATTCTCAGTATTGAAAAGAGCAGCTAAAGTAAATAGTGTTTGTAAAAAACGAAGACGTGAAGATGTGAATGACTATTTCAATAACGATTGCTCATTAACAGTGATGGAAAAGCTATCGAATGATGAACAAAGTGCCACTGAAAACGAAGACAGCAATATAGCTTGGAAAATGCATTTTACAAATAAGCTGTACTTCAGTCGTCTTTGCGCTCTTTCGTTTCTATGGATGGCAGCTGCTACTGCTTTATTTTCGCTACTGTATTTCTCAGTACGTTTCGAAGGCAATCCTTTTATAATAGCAGCAATAATGGAAGCATTTTGTATTCCTGTGAACATTGCAAACACAGTAATTTTTCAATATTTTTCAAGAAAAAAGTCTTTGATCACGACCTGCGTCTCTATCTTTGTATTGACTTCTGCCTGTACTGGGATGTTATTTTTTCTTCCTAAACATCCGATTTCGATTGTCTTCGCCATGCTTAGCTGTGCAGCTGCGTATTTACTTCATATAATGTTGTTCACTATCAGTCCTCCTTTGTTTCCCACAGCTATACGAAACTCGGCCATTGGTCTCATTTTTGGTATGTCGTATTGGAGGTGCTTTAGCTGCGTTTGTGGAAAGATTGGATACATTAACCGGAATGAGATGGTTTCCATTAGCAATTCTTGCAGCTTTAACGCTTATCTGTGTTATTGTATCCATAGCAATGAATTTTGATAGCGAAGATTCAGAAGAGCTTGCAGCTGAAGATGAATGCAAAATGAAGTTGAATAGCTTGGAATCAACAGAGCTCCAATCGTTGGAAAATCAGGAAATTCAAAACAGAACCAATTTGGTGTGACAAAATCGTCCTGGCCATCTATCAAATACAATTGCTGAAATTTCTTCCTCTCTGAACATTGATAAGGATATTTTATGTACTGCTATGTTTAAAGCTGATTCATGCAATTCTGCTATTTTAAGCGTTCTTCGGTTCACAATTTGTATCACAAAAAGTGGGAATATGCCATATTAACAATATCGGCATATTTAGCAACTTCGCATGTTGACGTTTCTGATCAGAACATTTTTCTTGATTCCTTAACTATAGTGCATGTATTCGCAAAATGTCTGCACACAATATAACTGCAATAAATGTAATTTGCATAAAAAAGCAAATTTTCATATTTTCTCTAAGTGTGCTGTAAAAAAGATAATTGCTGCTAAATTCGCTAGGCCCGCTTTTATAATTCTACCCCTGAGATGTCGTGAGAATCTTGGGATCTGAATTTGATGTTCCTATGATTCAACCGTCTTCACAATAGTGATATAAAATGCCTGTAATTCTATATTTCGGTGATTATATCCCGAGAATAATCACACTTCACAAAACTTCCTGACAATAATGATTGGCGCATGCTCCTTCTAATGTTGATATCAGTTTTACCGCTATTTATTACTATAAATAGCAATTCAAAATTGATTCCATTTTTTCTCAAAAAATCGAATTTTTTGAGTGTCTGTTAGAAATTGATGACAGAAGACTCTGAAAAGCGACATGCTTTTATTATTTATCATATGCAGACGTCATAAGACAATGTTGGGAATATAATTGATTGTATTCGGATTGTTAGATGGTGCTTAATTTAACTCAAATAGATATCTTTGAAAAAGCGTGTAAACTATGTACATGCAGTCTGCTGCTATCTTTTTTGTATATCGTGCGTGCCGAAAAAGTACAGAAACTGCTTATCCAAATGAATATAAATACACCAGAAACATGAGGGGCAAGATAATCTGATGCCGTCCATCTTTTGTCTATGGAAGCACTTCTAGTAGCAAGAAACTGATAGTGCTGCCTGTAAAGGTATTATGGGCAATGTTTATTGCTATTATTCATTTAGCTTTACACCATTAAGCGCGGCTGTCATTTCTTTGCATATTTCGAATTATATCAATAAACATTGCTTGAAACATCACAAAACATGAACATTTTCACATATAGAATGGATGCGAGCCATTTCAGATCGATTTCGAAGATGGCATATATGTGCCATCGCGTCCTACCACTCCTAAAAAGTAGTAAATTTTGGATTTGCTAATAAAATGCAAAATTGATACACTGAACTTTATAAAACTGCAATAAGAACAATTTGTCTGGTGCGAACAACTTTTTGGTGCATTTCAAATTTCATTTTACACGTCCATTATTCATATCAACTGCTTTGTTGTATCATTCAGCTACATGTAGGCTACATGTAAATCAAATTCAAATGAGAGCAATGTACAATTTACAACTTTTACTTGTAGTTTTACTCAAAAAATAATTTGTGTTATTGTTGCATGATATAAAGCAGATCTTGCAGCAGTGCATGACGTCTTCTTAAACTCTCATGCAAATGCACATGCATTACACATATGCACCTACATCAGTAATTTTCTCTTTAGTAAGCCTAATTTGCTCTGTAAAACGTCTATCTTGTTTATGTATGTATGCTCAACAGCTCATGTCGTCATGAAATAAGTCACCAAATGTGGCATGCTTTGTCACACCGCATTTGTAGCACTTCATTCGTGAAAAACCTTGAGCCTAGTGGCAGCAGCTGCTTAGCTGTGACTATCCAATATTTGTAGGGTTTTGAAGCGTTTTGTGCTCCACTTCTTTTATCAATGCAACAGAAAGACAGTGATTTGTTTGATCTCGTACAAAGAAGAGCACATAGGATTGTGTGTGGATCATCAATGTGTTTATGCGAAAATTTCATACCTCTGAATTATCGCCGCAGTGTTCTCGCATTTAGATTATTCTTGGAAATTATACATGACAACGGACATCCTCTACATCATTTGACCCCTGAAAGACTGTATTATTCTGGGAAATTTCGGATGGACAACTCGCATCTGGAGCTCAGACGAAGATCGTATTTTCCGAGTATGTGCAGGTTATCAAACAGTGGCTTCGTTCTTTAATCGGAAGTATATTCTTTTTGTTTTGTTTCTAACTTTTGTCGATAATTTTATTTCGTAAATTTGTCTCACGATTTTTATTATTGAGTCTGTTTTCATACAAATATACGTCACTTATTATTAAAAACTCTGGAGCACGAATGTAAATAGACTTTTCCTCGTTTTTCCGTAGTCAAGGATTCATGGTTGGCTGTAGATGGCAATTGGTTTTCAAGTCGTGAGACTGTACATTTGAATATTTTCGTGAATAATAATTATATTGGTTGAATTTTTTTTGTTAGTGATCTACCAATTGGAATTATAACGGGAACTGAAAATTTGCATAGACTAGATTGTGAGATGGCATTCCATGATAATGTAAATGACATTAAGTTTGTTGAATCAGTAGCTTCACTGGATAAAACAGATTTTTGGAATGTTTTTCGTTACTGGACTGGAAAGATGATGATCGAAAAAGACTCGAAACCTTGTTATGGAATTATAGAAATGCGCTCGTATATTTTCCTGTCATAAGATGGATTTTGGAAGAACTGATTTACTGTACCATATACTATCGATACGAGATACGATCATTCGATTTCAATCAAACCTTACCGTCGTTCACCAGTGGAGGAAGCTGAAATTGCAAATGATGTGAAACAGGGATACATGTATGAGGCAGGTATCATTGAGGACAGTAATTCTCCGTGGTCTTTCCCTGTTTAACGTGCATCCAAGAAAGACGGAACTAAACGATTTGCAATTGACTTCAGAGAGTGAATGATGTAACGAAGAGATACCGCTTTCCTCTTCCACATATAGATGCCTTGCTGGATAAACTTTCGAAGTCTTCACTATTTACGACTCTCGACATCGCTGCGGCATATTGGAACGTACCGTTGGATGAGAAATCAAAACCGAAGACAGCATTTCAAGCAGGAAATATATTTTATCAATTCACGTGTATGCCGTTTGGTTTGTACAACGCCCCTGGTACATTCCAGCGATTCCGAACAACTCTCATCGGTGACTTGAATTTGATCCCATACTTGGAGGACATGATAGTACCATCATCGTCAGATTTCTCTGAACATTTGCAGTTGATTGAATCTGTATTTGCGAGACTTCAAAAAGCCAATATGAAACTCAAGCCGTCCAAGTACCAATTTGGAAGAAAATCTGTGGACTATTTGGGATTTGTTATTGAAGAGGGTCACATCTGCCCCAACCCTAGCAAGATACAAGCTATCCAAGATTTTTCTATTCCTCGAACACCGAAAGATTTAAAGTGATTTCTGGACATATGCCGCTTCTATTGACGCTTCATACCTAAATTTGCATCGAAGGCTGCACCTTTGAATCACCTGGAATATTGTACAAAGCAACACTTTGGTACAAAGTCTAGTTTTATTTGGACTGAAGAATGCCAGTTGGCATTTGACCATATGAAATCTTCCTTTTGTGAGAGGTTATCTTTGTCGCAATCAGATTTCAATTGTGACTTTCTCCTTGATGTGGATGCTAGCGATAAAGCGATTGGAAGTGTTTTATATCAGAAGAATGGACCTCCAGTTGCCTTTGCAAGTCGGAAGTTATCAGCGCCTGAGACTCGGTATTCAACTACTGACAGAGTTTTTGTCAATGGTTTGGGCAATGAAACATTTTCGCCCCTATCTTTATGGCAAGAAATTTACCATTTGCACGGATCACCAGCCCTTGGTTTATGCACGACTGGCGAAAGCCAGAAATGGTCCTCGAGCCCGTTGGTTGATGGATCTAGAAGAATTCGAATTTGATATTTTTTACAGATTTGGTAGTGATAACATCGTGACTGATGCCTTAAGTCGGGTTGATATCAATATGACAAGTGATGTGAATTATGCAGCTGCAACATATACACTGTCTAACATTAATTGGGCTGCTTTGCAAAAAGATGACTCGTTTTGTATTGGTGTTTTGCATCAATTACCATCACATCGAGTTAAGAGAGGTTATACTCAGGATGAAGCTGATCGCTTGCAAAATTACGGACATCCAGTTGTACCAGCCGATATAATATCAGATCTTGTTCTAAAATACCATAGCCATGGCCACTTCAGTATCAACAAAACTAGAAATGCCCTAATTGGTGCCGGATATTGATTTCCACGTATGCGATATACAATCAACAATTTGATTTGAAACTGTTGCATTATGTGTTACATTATGTGCTTCTCGTTCCTATCGACAGTTCAATATTCCTCATGTTTCGTTACCTAGAGCTCCGGAAATTAAACCCTTTGAATTTATCAGTATTGATCATAGAGTAGGGATATATAGGTAGAGTGTCGACTCAAAGAAGTATCTGTATACAGTGAAAATTTTTATATCAAAAGATTCAGTTATTTTGCGGAGACTACGTTCCCGTGGTCCAAAAAACTATTTGAGCACTTTTGAAAAAAGTCAAAATTTCGCCAATTTATATACTACCGAGATGACTCTCTTATATAAGTAGTAGGAAACAAGTTGGACATCAAAAGGAATGAATATTTGATAATAAGCATCCTAAATAAGCGGAAGTTGAGCCAATTTGTAAGGGAATTTCATGAGCAGCATTATAATGAAAGTCTTCATGAAAAAGTCTCGATATAATTCGTGCTTTCTTGGCTGAAATTTCAAGTTTTTAATCCAATTTTCACCTGCATGATTTTATGATTCACTGAATTCATGTTTCATTTCTCGAATCTGAGTGGTGATCTGGACCCATTTACATCTTTCAAAGTTAATTGAAATCATTGTCTTTGATTATGTGATTTTGCTTTACCAGTGGCAGGTTGCCTGTGATGTGATCACGCATAAGAAAATACTCTTGAGGTTGAGCATGAAAGTAATAGGAACTCATCGAATTGCTAATTTGGTAAACATTAAATCTCCAAGGCTGTCATGAGAATCTGTGAAATACTATCATTCCTTCTGCATTACAATCATGATCAGTAGATTCCGCTGTAGTTTCTGCAAAACTCCAAAGATTTGCATATCTCACATTTGGTGACAATACCACCTGTATATCCCTTGAGTTAATTCAATAAAATCGAAAGTGTATACACATTGGGGATTTAATATATGCGGAGTTACCACTCTACCTAATATATCTACTCTATGGTATTGATCTTGTTGGACCTCTATCATCAGTTTATGGCAGTTACAAATGTCTATTGACCATGTTGGCTCGAAGCAGTGGCTCTGACTAATATTCGCGCTGATACGTGTGCCACAGCATTTTTTAATAACTGGGTTTGTCGATATGGGCCGCCTAATTGAGTTCATTCCGACAGAGGTGGTCAATTCTTGAGTAAAATATTTCAAGGTATTCATGGGATGATGAAAATCATCCCAGCAGCCATTTGTAATAGAACATAATGCTTGCTAATTTAGATTTTTAATTGAAGCAGTCCTTATGAGGACTGATGGCGTTCTCCAATCTGCAAGTGTACGAATGCAATGTTACTGTGACCATTGGATTAATCAGTTCTTAGGAGAACTCAAGGGAGCTTTCTCGTGGCAACGAATCAAAATTGATCAGATTTGGCCCAATGTCTGGTAAAAATGGAAATCTTCAGACTTCTAACACTACTCATTCTTACTGTTAACCCATTCCGTGCAGTGGGACTTTAAAGTCCCACTTTTTTAATTAACAAAATGATTACATTTTTTTGATTTTAAGATTAATTTGATAACATATCATCTAAGCGTGATTTTCAAAGTGATTGTTTCTACCGCTGTTGTGCTCTAGTGAAGTCATCAATTTAAGCATGACCGCTTACAATATCGGCAAAAATAGCAAAATTTTTGAAATTGCTGAAAAATTAAATTGTCACGTTTAATAATGGGCATATCAAATATCTGTTTTGCGTCCTGTTTCAGATTTTGTACCAGTATAATGCATTCATAAAAGTTACTTTTAAAAAATTATGGATGCTTCGGTAATATTGAATTAAAACATGTGGTACTTAAATGTACCAATAAATTTCCGGAGGTTCCAACGACTAATTGCGTTTGGAAAGGTCGGAAGAATATTTGGTCATAAGTCCAATAGCTTTGTAATGGGATGCATGAATCCTTCAATAAGAGTTATTCAACACCACATCTGTACGTGTTTGACGTAAATAAATTTTCTCAAAATGAATACAGCCATGTTAATTTTTAGTCTATTAACGGTTCGTCAGTGTTCCAGTTCATACCTAGCTAGACGGTGCTAGCATCCCAGATATTTTCAATGATACAATGACTAAAGAATGAAATGAATAGCCTCCCCATGAATCTGAAACTGATTATGAAGTATTAAAATGAATCCATTGAGTCAAGATCATACAATTATTGTTGATTACGGTGGAATTTAGGCCTAGGCTAATATGGCAAGAATAACTGCCACATCTGGGTGATTTTTGCGGATAAATTCAGATAACTTCATTTTTTGGTACTATTTCTGGTCCAACTTCAATTTTGCCTCTTATATTTAATAGCCGATTTATCATAACAATATTGATTCATCCGAACAGTTCACTATATTCCAAAACTTACATGTAGGCCTAGATTTACAGACTTTTTATGTTTAATGCAACTGGGTCATGAACAGAAAGTGATGAATGAGTAGCCTACTAAGTTCGACAAGCTAATTTGCTTCAAAAAGAGCATTTATGAAATAGCTTGCGTACTACTTGCTAACAAAATCTGCAATATATATGTTGGCAAGTTTCTTGAGTAGGCCTATTGAAATGTCATGCCTGCAACAATTGTTGACATTTAATACTTCTCATTGGTGCTTTGACTAGCCTATAGCCTAAAATTGATCACTCTGGATAGTTTTTAATGGGCATAATATATAGTTCATGTACAATTGCATCTCTGAAACTAATAATTGCTTTCAGTTTTCAAGCAACAGAACTTTGTTTGTATATCGATGCAAGCCGGTAACTACACTACATTTTATGTGTGATTACTTCCGACATGAAGTTTTGTTGGCAATTTATGCCGGGTATGACCAAGACCAGACTTTCATTCTTGATCCAATATGACCACAGCGACATATCTCCTGAACGCATAAAATGCCCATTTTGTCCCATCTAGAAGGATAAGCCACTGATTTTGCTGCAGTGGCGAATAGAACTGAGGATTGTTATTTTGTTCAGATTCCCACTTCAACCATCGGCTTAAAATATTCATCGACGATGGTGTTCCGTTCTGAACGCAGTCAAGATTATGCAGCGACTTTTCTGCTGAACAACGCATTTGACGACTACCATAGTTGTATAGAAAAATATAGACCCGGTAGGCCTGTTCCAAAGTTGGATCCATACATAGAATGACCATCTTTCAAAACTTGAATGCCACTACTTGAATGCAACCTTTGGCGGTAATCATTCAATTGTATATTTATGCCTAGATGCGAGACGTAATGGAGTACTTGTGAGAAGCCAAACTGACAACTCCCCTTTACACTGTCAATAAAGAGGTCACTCGAGTTTCTTTCAATGAGTACTTATGCGTGGTCAAATGATTTGGTTTGAAAACGCCTTCATGCAACTGTCAATATAGGCCTACCACATAGGGCCTAGTTATTAAAGTTCTCAGTTCTAATTTTTTCTTCAGTATGAACGTACTCTCATGAAAATGTTCATCTGCAGGGATAAGGAGCAAAATTCTCTCTCCGCATATAAATTATTCTAGCTCGTTTATGAGTCACACGTCGGGAAGGATATGTAGACCACATGTAGGCCTAGGCCTATTTAGGTAATTTCAGAGCCAAATCAGTAGGCCTACTTCTTTATGTTGGCAACTATGAAAATTGCCAAAAGAGCCATGATTTGCATTCTTTTGTTCTCTCCAGTCAAAATTTTTGACAAAACCAGTGAATTAATTCATTCGCAAAATGCACCCCAAGCACCCACTATAGTTTACAAATATCTGGAAATCGACTTTTTGACATGGATGAAGGCTGATACATCACATGATTAAAGTAAGCAAAAGTTAGGAAAAGTCATATAATGATTGCTTTATTGCAGCAGTATTTTAGCTACAGCAATATTTCAAAGTGCCGTAGGGTACATTCTGCAACCCGTTCTCTCACGATTACTTCAGAATTTTGAGATCACAACAGCAGATCGTCCTCAATTTGAGACAGATTTGAATTTGAACGTCTTTGTTTATGAACTTTTGAAGTAAATCAGCTCATCTTAATCGCCCTCAATGTTAGGCGAATTTGAATTTGAATGACGATTTGGCTTGTTAAGCTGTGATTCAAATCAATAGGCCTATATCAGTAGTAAGTAAACGGCGAACACCCGACCGGCGCGCCCCCCTCTGGAACGACAGACGTTGTGGTCTGTCGTGGTGTGCCGGCCAGGTTGGTTCAGGTTCGCTGACGTCCCCCCCCCGATAAAACGACAGAGTGTGGCGGTGGACTTGGGCGACCGCCAGGTTTTGACTTGAGGCTATAGTGTGTTATGATTTTCGTGAAATCTGATGAATGTTGGGTTGAAAATGGGATGTTTCGAGTGGAAACAGTGCTCGGATGGGAAAACGGATTTCAGATTCGGATTCAGCGTGAAATTCTGCATCTGTATGGTGAATTTGAAAGCAATCGGAGAGAAAAATTTTCGCTGACGTCCCCCCCCCCCGGCACCGACCTTCCAACTTTGCTTCTAGTGGACGGATTTTGTCGTGCAATAGCTCGTTTGAAAGCTAAGAGCGAGACAAATTCACTGAAAGAAACGGCTTGTTCATATCTGCCTTCGTTTAGATGTGAGACGCCATTTAAGATTTTGGGAGATTGGCGAAAAACGACAGAGTTAGAATTTCCCAAGAAACAGCTCCAGTGGGCGAACCAAGGCTCGGATTGGTAAACGGAGGCCAGATTTGGATTTAGCTTGATGTTATTGTCCAATGAGGATCATCATCCAATGAGAATCAAGCATTTCTATATAAATAGCGAGCCTTCCACAGTGAGAATCATTCCATCGTTGAATCACACGAGTGACGGACGCACATTTTCTCTCTCTCTAGTTCCCTATTCTATTATCCAACTAAAATGGTAAGTCGCTACTTTCCTCCCTCTCCTCCCTTGAACGTAAACTTAATACAATCTTTTTCATTTTCAGGCATCTACTCCATCTGCTGCACTAGTAGGACAAAATGGCGGTCAAACGTTACAAGGTTCGCTACGATCAGATCATCTACAACTGAGGCCAGTGGAAGAAACAACCAAGGTACATAATCCTACACCGCTACAGCGTAAATTTAAACAAGTCTTGCGTTATGACGATCATAGCGTAGTACTCCAAACGGGAATGCTCCCTTCCACGGATGTCAAGATAATGCGCAATCAGTATGGGGACTACATACTGATCCCCGTGAGTCCGTACATTCGCCGCCAACTTGATATTATTGAGGAGTACGTGACATTAAATATGTACATTCCTACTCCTCTTGCTCAAGAGTGGAAGGCGAGAGATGACAAGGATACTCCCTATAGAAAGATTTGGGATGGTAATCACATTTGCCTACCGGTATCACATTGGTGTACTTACTATAAGAAGTAGGGAGATCAATCAATACCCATCAGATGTGATGAGCTCGGAGAAGGTACTTGGGATATCCTTTTCAAAGTGAATGGGCTATATTATGGTCGACACAAGGATAATAAAATAGCCTCTCTTTCCATGCATATGGAATCCATCCTATATATTCCAAAACCACCCAACGTGGACGACATAATTGATCAAATCCTTAACAGCAGTGGTACGAAGCGCAAGTCGGAGAAGAATGCTGCCTCAAAACGCAAATCAAAGAAGGAGAATTACTAGTCCTTTCCTAACTCTACCCTATGACAATTCGCTTGTGTGCTTTGAGTGTCGCAGACGTGGTCTTATTAGATACATTTTACTTCTTCGTTGCCATCATATCATTTGTGTATTTTGTCGTGAAAAGCATCGATGTAATTCTTCATTTTGTAATATGTTATAGAACGTTTCCTTAGATGTGTAAATTTCCGTTTTAGGCTTCTATCATCATTTTTATGGATTGTGAGGGTGAGCCTGTACAGGAGCTCAGTGCTATTGCTATGAACAATTGGACATATCAGATTGTTAGTGTCTATCATCAACATGCCAACTGCGATCCCAATGTTGATCAATGGGCGAGAAAACACATTCATGGACTTAATCTGAAATATTTGCAAGACTATGGTTTTTCTTGTGAGAGTGCTCTTCTTATTGACTTTAAACGATGGTTAGCTGCTTTCAATGTTATACGCATCTTTTGTAATAATCCTGGTAAGGAGCGGAAAGTAATTCCCAATCTAATCATTGATGATATTTTGCTCCCGCCTTGGGATAGTAGAGTGAATCAACATTATCATGAAGTCACAAAACGTTTTAAGGATTTGTGTGTTCCTATTTTATCTGTTCGTTGTAGTAGCTACGTTCATAACCAATGCTTCTTTCCTCCTTACCTCAACACTGCCAAAGTCCTGTATGGTTATCATTGCTCGCTGTATGATAGTTACCAGCTGTATCTATTTTATCTCTTTCAAACCATTGATTTATAATGCATGCTTGTTACAGTTATTCAATAAATGTTACTATGAGAAGAGTTGTTGTTTTCATGCAATGGATGGGTTAGTTAAAGGGCGATCATGTCTTTCTCAAACGACTGCGGAACATTACATTTTCATAGGCAAAGTTTAAAAGGAGCTGTTCAAGATTATGCGATAAATTTTCATAAAGATGAGACCGACATCGAAGCAGTGATCGATGATGCTAGCACTCTATTTCTAGAGTTAATGAATACATTCTCTGATAGCATTGTCATGGCGCGATTAGTTGCGAAAATTAAGTTTAGTCATTTTGGAAAGGAAGAGGTGGAAAGTCGCTCTTTCCATTTTGCTTCTTATTCAATGGAAGTGGTAGATCACCCCAAAGAATTTTTTAAAAGACATATGATAAAAATTGCTGAACGTCTTAACGCATTTAACCATCATGGCAGCAGTCTAGTGATTGAAGCGATTTCAGATATTCACATTCAATTTTCTATAAAAAAAAATTGAAAATGCAGTGGTACTTGATTGTAGCACAACTGGTTTTCGAGCTATGCCTGCTCACTCTCGAAGTATATTCCTTCTGTACATGCGTCTATTATTTAGAAAAGGCTAGGAAATTCATATCTTCAAAAAGACTTGCTATAGACATCAGTAACGGTGAAACTATGTGTTGCGATGTATGTAAGCGAAAGGATGGAAATGAAAAGCGCATCTTCAAGAGATGTAAGCATGCTTTTTGTCAACGCTGTTTCATACGTAATTGCATTCAACTTTGCAAATGTAACCACTGTGATATTGCTAATTTCGAGTGTCACTTATGCCGCAATAGTTAGTACCTATGCAAATGTGGTAAAGACAGGTTTTTAGCAAAGACTAACACGGAAAATGGCGAAACGTAAAATGACGAAACGTAAAAGTCAAAAGTCTTCAAAGTTTTCTTCAGTCATTCAAGCTCTCCGACGAATGAACGCAAATCAGCGATACAATGCTATACGATATGCTAACGATAAATTCATTCGTGAAATTATTTCTCATGTGAGGAAGTTGAGGACGAAGAAATTAGCACCAAAACAACGAAAGTTACTTAAGCGATATGCTACGAAATTGCGTTTCATCTCCAATCCTAAAGTCACCCTTCAAAGAAAGAGGGAAACTCTAACACAAAAGGATGGTTTCCTTCCAGCGTTACTTCCGATGCTAGCTGCTATCGTGGGCAACGTATTGGGTAATATCTTTGGCTCTAGACGTTAATTATGCAAATGTTGAATCTCGAAGTATTATAATGGATTTCAGACTTCAATGTGATAAAGTTCTGACTGTATCAGGTCCATCTCATGCAGGTAAAACTGCTTTCACGCTGAATTTATTGGATAAAAGAAGGGAGTTGTTTAAGGAACCTATCAATCGAGTGATTTGGTGTTATGGTATTTATCAACCGTCGCTGTTTCAGGAATTGCAAAGTCGCAACTTTATTCGACATGAAGGAATTATTGCAGTGGATAAACTTCAGTCTAATGATGTTGTTGTATTGGATGATTTATTAAAAGAAAGTGCGAATTCAAAAGATGTTACAGATATGTTCACTCGCGCAGCACATCATAAAAGGTGTTTTATCATCTATATCACACAAAATTTGTTTCCTGATGGAAAAGAAGCTCGTACACGAAACCTGAATACACACTATTATGCTATTTTCAAGAATCCGCGAGATAAAAGTCAATTTGAAATTTTAGCGCGACAAGTTGCACCCAGAGGATCAAAAGCCTTAATTGAAATTTTTCAAGCAGCTACTGAAAAGCCACACGGTTACTTATTCATTGACTTTACGCAAGAGTGTCCGGAAGAATTTAGATTTCGAAGTGATATTTTGAAAACTCCCATGATTATCTACAAAATATGAGTTCTTATTCTCGCATGATTGTTATTCCTCAGGATGAATATGTACAATTGACTACCATGCAGCAAGTAAAGCAACCTCTTGCAAATCAAATGTATAGGAAAGAAATAGATTATCAGCAAAATGTTCACATCAAAGATCCACATCGTGCTGTATTATTACAATCGGAAACTGTTGAGCAATTGAAAAACTTGAAGAATAAGATGCGTGACTCTGTATCGACTGCTACATCCTTAGCATCTCGCGCACATGCCATATCTCTTTTCAACAGTATTGAACCCCATCTCAATGTAAATGATAGAGGAGAAATCATTACAGATGAAAATAAAGTGATTGTTGCTTCACGTTATGAAGACTTGATTCAGTATGCGACACGTAGAAAGCGCCGTCAGGGCTATGTTCCACCTGGTTGGTCATACTTTCTTAAACTATTGAAAAAGCATAATGTGCCAAAATTTGCTTTGAATAATGAGACATTGAAAGAACTTGATTCAACAGTGGCTACTGCTCCAATGCTTCAGAAGATGAAAATGCCAACAAATTGGTTTAAGACGTCACCTGCTACATCCCCTCCCACACTCACTAAGCAAACAAGAGGAAGAACTCGACGTAGATCTACGCCACCACTAAAACTAGTAAAAGGAAAACGTAAAACAGCTCCTCCCAAGAAATACATGTTCTCAGACTATTAATATGAAGCAGATGTGTTGCTTGCCATGAAATGAACCGCCAGAGGTGAATGTCGTTGTCACTTGCACTTGCTGCGCTAGCTCTCACAATGAAACCCCTAAGCAATGTGAACACGATCGCAAAACCGCTAAAGCTAAATGCTGCAGTTGTTGTAAATGTAGAAAGGCAAGAAAGCAAAAAGATGAGAAGGAGGAAAAAGAGTCAGTTGTCATCGACTGAACGTTTGAAGTCAATCTATTATGATGTAAAACATCCGGCAGGATTTGCATCTATCAAGAAATTATCAAAAGCGAGTGGTCTTCCACAATCACAAGTGAAACGATGGTTAAAGGGTCAGGCTACCTATACACTCCACAAACAAGCGAAAAAGAAGTACCGCACCCGCCATTATATTGTTCATGACATCGATGAACAGTGGCAAGCAGATTTGTGTGATGTTGCCTCCATTTCAAAACATAACTCGGGTAATAATTTTATTTTAACCGTCATTGATAATTTCTCGCGTTATGCGTGGGCTCAACCTTTAAAAACTAAAGAAGGGAAAGGGGTAGCAAAAGCATTCCAAACAATTTTTCGAGAAGTTCGCATTCCAAAAAGAATTCAGAGTGATCAAGGAAAAGATTTTGAAAATCAGCATGTGAGAAGATTATTTGAGAGGCATGACATTGAGTTGTTTAGTGTAAAGAGTGCCTATAAAGCTGCACTCGTTGAACGTTTTAATCGCACATTAAAAAATCGCTTGTGGCGACATTTTACTGCCAACTTGACACAAAATTGGACAAAGGTTCTACAAGATACACTCCATGCCTACAATCACTCTATCCATCGTTCTATTGGACTCAGACCAGTAGATGTAAATGCTGACAATGTAGATAAAGTGCGCGAATCATTCCAACGTAAACGCACTCATGTGAAAAGTGATGTGAAAATTGGTGATAAAGTTCGTATCTCAAAAGTGAAAAGTGTTTTTGCTAAAGGGTACCTTCCGAATTGGACAGAGGAGGTATTTACAGTATCAAGGATTGATCAAAAAGACTCTCCCACCACCTACAAGTTGAAAGATTACGATAATGAAGAAATTGAGGGTAGCTTTTACCGCGATGAGATTGAGGTAGTCACTGAAAGTGAAACATATTTGGTAGAGAAAATCATTCGATGTAAAAAACTACAAGGTGAAGAATGGTGTCTTGTTAAATGGACTGGTTATCCTTCAAGTATGAACTGTTGGATGCGTCGTGCCGACAACTTTCATGTAAGTGGTCGACAGTGATTCATGCAAAGTTGTAACTAACAATGTTTAGGGTTTGAGCTATGAATCCAACTGCCTCATTTTATTCACGACCCTCCTATGTAAGTGGTGGAGGACAAATTTACATCGGCGCTCGCCGCCAACGTGGAGGTAGCATACTTGGTGCACTGAAATCTGTTGTAGCACCTCTCATATCTAATGTCGGAAGATCTTTAAAACGAAATGTTTTAAGTAAATCTTTGCTGGTGATGTTGCTAGTGATCTTTCCAGAGGTAGAAGTTTTAAGAGCAGTTTGTTGAATCGTGGGAAGGAACGCGGTTTAAAAACATTGAAGCAGACCTTTGCTGGTGTTACTCAAGGAAAGAAATCGCCTAAACGAATGAATAAAGGAAGAAGGAAACATCGCGGAGCTGGTAAGGTGCGATCTTCAGTCAAAAGGCATTCACGCAAACGTCGCAGAGGCTCTAATCATTCATCAGGCGCTAAACGACGACGCTGCCATAACTTCTAATCATGGAGTGTAAAACTTCCGGGTTTTGTTTGCTTGATCAACAAGCCATACAGACAGATATTCTTAGTTCAAGTATTGTAGATTATCATCCTCGAACAGCTGAGAATGCTGGCCCCATTGAATTTGTTATTCCTGGTGGTAGTGATGACTACATAGATTTGAGTTATGCGATGGTTGATTTGAGGTTTAGAATTCAGCAAGCAGATGGAACTGCTGTTGACGATACACATAAAGTTGGACTGAACAATTTACCATTGACTACATTACTTCGCGATGTTTCTCTAACGATTGGAGAGCAGCAGGTGGAAGGTGGCCAAAGCGATTATCCCTATAAATCATATTTCAATCATGTATCACAGTTTCATCCAGCAGCACAAAAAAGTCATATGGAAGCCATGGGATGGTACAGAGATGAAGCAGGAAAATTTGATGCTGAAACAAACAGTGGCTTTGTAAAGCGATCTGCTATGATTAAAGATAGTAAAGTATGTCAGCTATATGGTCCGCTGAATTTAGACTTCTTTAGACAGTCAAAATTTTTACTCTGTAATACCAGCATGCGACTCAAGCTGACATTGAATAAGCCTGAATTTGCGCTGAATGCATTTGCTAAAGTTGACAATTTTAGAATTCATGTGGAAGATATTGCACTTTACATTCGTTGAGTAGTACCGAATCCAAGTGTCATTAGAGGACATGCTGAAGGCCTTAACCGCCAAAATGCCATTTACCCCGTTCAGCATACAAAGCTTCTCACCTTTACAATTCCGAAAGATCAAAAGAGTTTCATGAAAGATGGCCTCTTTCCATCGGAAGCACCGAAGCTCCTCAGGGTGGCAATGGTTGAAAATGATGCATTTAATGGTAATATAAAGAAGAATCCTTTCAATTTTAAACACAATCAGTTAAGTGAAATTGCTTTACGTGTAAATGGTGTGAGTCATCCTGGTCCACCCTACAAACCAGATTTTGCTTCGGATCAATTTATGCGCAGTTATGTTGATTTTATGGATGTCTTTGGCTTTTACAATGCGGATGACACCAACGGACTGACTATGAAAGAGTTTAAGAGTGGATATACCATTTATGCATTTGATTTGACTGCTGACAGCGATATTAGTGCACCCTATCGTCAAGCGAACGTGCCTCATAATATTCGTTTGGATTTGACGTTCAAAAGAACACTACCTGAGACGATCAATGTATTAATTTATGCAGTCTTCGATTCAAGTATTGAAATTACAAAGTATCGTGACGTGATTCTTCAGTATAATCGTTAATGAGTTGGTTGACTGCTGACGATATTAAAACTAAAGTACAGCGTAATGCAGACGAAGCGACGTTGAAAGCTTTCGATAATGTCTATTCGCTCGATACCTTACCACCTGCAGTAAATCACTATCCCATCTTTATTGTGCTAAACACTCATTCGCAGAATTTAGGCGGTGAGCATTGGAAAGCGATCTTTATTGGAGAAGACCGACGTGGTGAACTATTTGACTCTCTTGCTCAACCTCCAAATATACCAACACAGCAGTGGTTGAGAAAACATACGCGTCAATATCAGCGAAATGAACGCATACTACAACATCCACTTTCATCAACGTGTGGTGCTTTTGTACTGTACTTCATCTTAAAACGTTTACATGTATCTCGATTTGTATCTGTTATTCAAAACTTTTCATGTAATCCATCCTCTAATGAAAAAATGATTTGTAAGTTCTATCATGATTTGAAATAAAAACATCATGTTGGAAAAATTGTTTTTTATTTTACAATCCGCTGGGTACGTACATACTCGATGAGATAGTCTAGGATCACATTTGCTTGTACATGAGATTTTAGTCCAGTAATGATCACTTTACTATTATGAAAGATTGCAACATGCACAGGTAACCAACAACTAATGAGAGCTGCAGGAAAAAGTTCGGGTTCATAACACAAATTGTAGCTGCTGGTACGAATCTTCAAAAATGATACACTTTCGCTCAATTGAGTAGAGATCACCATATTGTCCACAGTCAGATTCGACATCACACACCTCTCCCTCTTCCATATCCGACGTAGTAGTCTCTGTAGCTCTAAGCGCATTGACTGCGCTGATGAATGAGAAAGGGCGCCGAGAATCTGTACAGTCCCATTTGGGAAGAGTTGAAGATTCCGTGAATTGTTCATCTTCACCACTAACATTTGAGGACGGCCCGGGTAATACTTGCTGTTTGGAAGGTGTTGGTGTAATGTTGTGAGATCGATTTTGGTGTAGAGTCTGAAGCGACGGAGAATGTTGACGATGGTGTAGCGATGGCGCTTCATGATGAAAAAATGAGTAAATTGAGCGATGTACCTTCCTTTTATACTTTTTCCAACTACCTTGATGAAATGTGAAGTTAGTATGGAGTTGGGAATGATAGAGTTGAATTCGCCGTTTGTTGACGCGCAACCAGATGCGATTTCCAATACTTGAATGTCTTTTCATATAGAAGTATTTCAAATCCTTCATGATATGATGTAGAGATTGAAAATGACGATAAGATAAAGCAAACTCTCTTCTCACATTTCCAGTTGAATCTTTGAAATAGACGTTTCGATCATGATCCGCTTCAATACGTTGTAGGGAATCTAATTTCCAACTCATGGTGCGTGGTAGTCATGTCTGATTAAGATTTGCATAGTAGGGCGATGAACTCACGACGAATAAATGTCATGATGGAGCGATGTATGTATCTTCTATCCTTCTCCCAATTGTATTTGCGAAATGAGAAACAGTTTGCGGAATGAGAATGGCAGATTTGAATTTCATTTCTGTAATGTTGAAGCCAAACTTGATCACCCAAGGAGATGAATCTTAATGTTTCAAAATATTCCAAATCCCTCATGATATCATTGAGGTTGACAAATTGTCGCCATGTTAATGTAATTCCTCTTGATGTATGACCATGAGAATTTTTGAAATGTACGTTTCCATTACGATCAACTCTGATATATTGTAGAGAGTCCAAAATCCAAGTCTTCATGACGTTATGCAAAGCCGGAGATCAGCAATACCAAAATGTCGTTTTATCATATTTTGCTTAGCAATGCGGCCGCAAATAGATTTGCTAGTAATCGAGCCGCACTCTTTTCTACTCCCATTGATCATGCACAACAGCTAAATGGGAATTGGGAAGTGGGTGTCACTCAACTTGTTCATACCAACTGTGTCTATACTTTTGATCATGAGGTGATGACTATTAATATGAGACGCACAGCTGCTTACCAATGTGAAAAGGGCTGCCCAGTATACATTCCACAGTGGCCAAAGAAAAATCTCTTATCATGTAAAAAGTTTATATATGATTTCCTGAATAAAGCGTGTAAACATATTGTCCAATTTACTCCGCACAATGATGATCATAATTATGTACATCATGTAGTTGAGAAAGATTGGATTGTTGGTTTAAGTCCAAGTTTAAGAAATGATTTAGGTTACCTCGCTAGCGCCTCAACAAGCTATGATAATTATAACGTTAATTACCACCCAAGTGGTCATAAACAGTTAATATATCGAGAGGAAGCTTATTATGTAGATCTTATTCCAAAAAATGAGAAGACGTTGATGAAGAAGATTGTGATTAAGCCAAGAAAGACAAACATGACTCCTGAAACATTATTGAAGAAATTTAATTATCTCCTTCGAGTTGATGGTAAACAAGTGGCAACATTGACTTATATCAAATCATCTAATCATATTGCAATAAGTAAATTAAATGATGATGATCTAGTATTAGTTTGTTCAAAAGATTTTCATCAGTTCTTACGACATCGTTCTGCAGCTGTTCATGGAAAATTTGATATGCAACATTTACCATGTGAAAGGTCAAATCAATTTGATACAGAATGGGCCGTATCTTTATACAGAAAGTGTGTAGAGCCTTTAGGTGGTATCTTACATGAAACAAGAGTGTTGATGCCTCGCATTATTACTTCAGTTAAATTGGTTGTAGATTATTTAAATGAAGTGATTAATGAGCAACATATCTCATTTTCTGAAAAAGAAGGTACTTTGTCTCTCACTATAAGTGGAAAAGGTATTGAACTAATTATGGATAAAACTCTAATGGACATTTTGGGTTTTGATCAAAATATCTTTAAAAGTGGTACTGTAACCAAAGCTAGTGCAGACGCAGACATGTCGCTATCGCGTCGTATTAACTATTTTCAGATATATTCCAATATTGGTGAAGATGTACGTGTGGGAGATGTTGAAGCTCCATTGCTAGCAATGATACCATACCAGCCAAAAAGCTGCAGTATTTTATCTGAGCATACTTTCAAGAAAGTGCATTATACAAAGCTGAAATCAAACTACATCCCACAAACTGATATTGCAATTTATGACGATGCTGGTGCGTTGATTCCTTTTCATAAAGATGCTGTGACAAGTATCACACTCCATTTCTGAATGAAGAGTTAATGCAAAAGTATGCTAATATATTTTTCCAATGTGAATAATATGGAAAGTGAAAATAAGGACTCGTTTCTAATCTACTTACCCAGTAATGCTTCTATGAATAAATTTCCCAAAAATAAACCATCAGACTATCGAGTAGAATTAAATCGCCCACTACATTTAGAAGGTGAATGTGAGGTTGGCGTTTCTAGTATTTGCTATGATAGCAATATTCAGAATGTGAATGATTTGGAAGAAATGATATTGACTCCTCGCACCCATGATGGAATAACGATGAATAATGCATTCCAGTTCCCATACAATTTAACATCAGATGGAAAGTGGAAATATGAATGGATTCAGATAAAATCAGATTATTATGAACCATTTGGGAATGAGAAAATTATTAAGGCATTCAACAGTGGTAATACTTCCATCATGAAGAATAAGGATCAGAAAGTTTATGAGTTTACTATCTATCATTGGAGTGGGAGACAGTTCCTTCGCTTTCATTCTTTTACTAAAGGTCTTACACTGAGGTTGGATAATGAATTCTATCCACATCTCGGTTTTGGCCATGGACTACATCTAACGTCAATTGCTACTGCAAATGTTAAAAAAGTTTATTCAAATCGAATCAACAAATTTCATTATAAATTTAAAATATTTGATGAAGATGTTGTAGAATGCGAAGAACGCATCATTTTGAAAAAGCGTGGTGTTCAACCTTTATCACTTATTGAGTTAGTAAAACAATGGAATGAGAGTGTGGGTAAGAAGTATGGAGAGAAAATTATGGCGGACAAAAATAAGTTGGTTATTCAGAAATATAATGACAAACTTATAATTTATTTCTCTCCAACCTTGCGTCATTTTGTAAGACATTATGCACCTATTATTGGAAGCGGTCTGGTGTATGCTTCTCATGAATATCACACTAAAGCTGATTCAGTTAAGGATGAATGGTGGGTGGACATCTATGGTGATCGCATCAAGAAAATGTACCAGTCTTATCAAGAATCTAAAGTTGCTATCAATATAATGCCGCGTCTATATCATACAGTTGAAAGCTTCATTCATGTAGTAAATCCTTATATACAACAGAAGTTGAAGCATGTGATGAAAAGTAAATATGATGTAAAGACACACCACATTTCGTTTTCAATTGAAAATCAACGCGTTGTTCTGAAACTGGGTGATGACATTCAATGTCAATTGAGTAAAAATTTGAAAAAACTCTGGTTTTTCAATGCTACAAACTGTGTTTACTGCTGCGCATACGATTGGTATAGAAACACCAATGACACTTGATAAACATGAACAGCACCTTTACATTCAAAGTGATTTGATTCTACCAATTTCTGTTGGTGAGAAAAAAGAATACATTTTACGCGATTTCATTCATGATAAAGACGCTTCATATGGAATAGTCGAGAAGATGTTTGAATCTTTTTTCTATCATCCCGTCGTCAAACAAACTATACCCTCTATTGCTATCAAAATTACCAATGGTTTACGAGAGTGCATCCATGTGAAAGATACTAAATCCCTCGTAACTTTAGTGTTTCGGAAAACAAAGTGAAGTCATTGTGATATGTTTATTGAAATAAAAATATGTGTATGAAAAAGTCTTTTCACAGATATAGGGAGAATGGGCTGACTGTAGACATCTATTCACAAGGAAGGAACGATCTAATGCGATACATAAAACAGCAATGTTTATCTACAGAAATCAACATGAAAATACTAAGTTAAGGATGATTATGCTAAGACGTCTCCTGAATGTGGTAGTGTGAGTTTAATTCTTTTGGGTGGTGGTATGTTTGTGTCAGGATGTCCATGTGGAAGAGATATGTTATGTTCTAACCAGCACCTCTTATCCTCCCATGCTGAAAGCGCCCGTTTCCTAAAAGTATCAGTTTTGATCTCATGCGACTTAGATTTTAAGATTGTCATATTGACAAACGTTATATTTTTATTTCTATAGGCTTTCCTGAAATTTTTATGCTTCATGTTAGAGACCAATGATCTTGATATGCCTTTAGCGCGCTTAATACTATCGTCTCTATCCTTTAATTTCATACTGTACATTTTTGGGCGGAGGAGAATCATTTCATCTATTTCCATCCGTGCTGTCTCATCCTTAAAGCAGCCAAGTTTTGCCTTATTTTTGATGGAGTAGAGTGGGTGATCAGTAGGATAATTTGATGTATCAAAATATCTTTCTAAAGATTTTCCTGCTTCATTGAAATTTAAATCTTTTTGAGTGGTAATACCTAAGAAGGAACTATCTGTATCACCACCCAACAAACGAACCTCTTTTACGAGAGGACATGGTTTTAGTATTTTATAAAAGACTTGGTACATTTCAAGCTTAGAGTAATCTAGTACAGCTTGACCAAGATAGATGGGCTTGCACAACTCAACTTCAGATTTTATCATTTTAACACCTACAAGGTCCTCATCGATAATGTCTCTATCGATGAATAGAGGTGATGAGACCAATTTCTTAAATTTTGTAACATCATTGACTAGTTTATAGTTTACACGTTTTCTAACATCCTCCATCGTCTTACCAAATAGACTATTATTCTTATACTTATAAAAATCCTTTTCAAAATTATTTTGGGCTAGTGCACGTCTCTGGCTGTTGCTATCAATAATGGTTTGAGGAAGGCTTTATGTCTAAATTTAATAATGCGGTGAACTGTTTTTAAAATCATACCCATTTCTAAATAAAATTTTAAGATGCTAAAGTGAACTAGATAGTTTTCCTTATGATACTGGGTGAGTAAAAGTTTGCGGCAAGGCTTATAGTCGGGTTGACCGCATGATTCTAAATCTTTATGAAATGGTTTCATAAAGTCGGAAAACATATCTTTGGTCACTTCACCTGATTCGGGTGCGAGTGGAAAATCTACGGTTTTATGTTTAATATTATTTGGATGGATTAGATCTATCTCAAAATAATATCCCCAATCACTTTCATCTGGAATTGCTAGTATGTTAGAAGGGTTGGAGAGATGCTGAATTTCAATATCATCTAACCAGCTAAACTCAGAGTGAGGGAGTTGTTTGGATAGTGAACTACCATATAAATTATTTTGGTCATAATACTTAAGATGAGTCTGATCATTGCCTAGTAATTTTGATTTTAACCTATGTTTATTTACAAATGTGAAACCACCGCGAATTCCTCGCTCAAATAAATTATACATCTCTGGATCTTGTAAGAGATGAATGGTCTCACCAGTCATTTTAAAAGCAGACTTAAATGACATGGCTGGCAGACTGACAAAGTGGACGGGATCTAACCTATCTTCTTCTAATGCCACTCGTCCAAAAACTCCTGAAATACATCAGCCAGCAAAAATACATCTAACTTAAGATAGGCAATCATATATTCGCCAAATGTATGGCAGTCAAATTTTATCCATGCATCTTGTGCATGATCATAATCTTCGGTCTTACATTCTGCGCCGGTCAAATCATTTTTAAATTTATCTATGGGCGGAAGAGAAGTCTCGCCGAGTTTACTAATCGCATCAAAATATGCATATGGAAAGACTCCTTTCCGTGTGATGACTTCATCGGTTAGATTTGGATATTGTTTCTTAAGATTTTGTGTTAGTGGAAGAGACTTTAGATTTTGTACGAGAGAGGCCAGTGATGCAGTCATAAATTGGTAGGAATCTAAAAGTTTTATATCAAAATAGACCGTCTTATTTTCTTTGGTTTTATCAACAGGCACTTTTGCTGTCATGGCCATAAACTTCTCTCTCGTTTGTGCTATTACATCAAGCTTCCACTCTTTCATTTGACCTAAACCTCCTTTTATTATCATATGGCTGTCGTAGCCCTTGAAATTATGGAAAATGACGGGAAATGTACGCCGTTTCTTCCTAAGTGAAAAATTGCATTTTGAACATAGTGCGTTTCTAAATTTACCAGTGATGTGATCATGGTCGCGCACTTTCTTAATCTTATCATCATCAAATGTTTTCCTACATTTGAGGCAAACGTTGCAACTATCAAATTTTGCTTGATCACCTGCTGTCATATGCAATGATCTGCGATTAAGTTCACCATCATACTTTTGTTGAAATTTTACAGCCTGTTCGAGGAATTGTAGGAATTGGTAAATACAATCCTCACCTTGCCAGACGTGCATTTTATTTTTCTATTTTGGAAATGGTCATGCCATACTTCATAGCAGGAAATGGCTGCTGCTCGATGGGTGTTATCATCGATATAGCATTCGATGTCAGCATAGATGACACGAAGAGGACTTAGCTCATCGCCATTCTCTCTATATGAAAACTCCTTATCTTTGGGCATGCGCTCCATTTGTAGTTTACCTCGCTTACACCATTCGTAATGAGTTTCAAATTTGCTTTTACTCCTAAAGTTCCGAATACATCTGTCACAGTAATAAATCTCTGATGAGCTAGAATTTCTTAAGTGGTGGTATAAGCGAGAAAGTTTGGGAATACCGCAGTAGTGGCATTCCTCACTATCATCCTGTCTTACTAATAAAAGGTTGACAACGTGGTCATAACAACTCGAACGCGAGTTGTAGCGGACACCCTTCAATCCCTTTTCCCAAACATTGAGAACTATTTTGATGTTGTTCAATATTTCAAATTTTTCTATATCTTTAGTTTTCATATCTTCACTATTGCAGTCATCAAACTTTAATTCATTCTCCCACTGTTGATACTTACTCTTACGGTATCGGCTATACTGTACATCATTATAGTGGAGAATGGAGAGGACGGGATACTTAAAACATTGCGATTCGCAATCTACAGAAATGACTGCTGCTTTATTTTTTAAATTTTTCGGAAGTTTAAAGGAGCCTCGTCCAGAGTAGTTCTCTAATAAAGTGATTTTAATCATGGCGGTCTCAATACCATCAAAAACGAGACCACTATCACGCTCGTTAAATTTATCTATGTTTAATTTTAACCCTTGGATATGAAAATTTATCCAAGACTCGCAGTCTACAACTTCGGTTGCAGGAGAGGAGGGTATGTGAAACTCCAACCTCTCTACTATTTGATCAGTATGGTGGTCGATTTTTACATATTTTATTTTGAGATAGATGAGCGCCTTCATTCTAAAATTGGATAAATTGTTGAAGAGCGCACCAATCAAAGATGAATTTTGATGAAACCATTCTTCAAAGTCAGTAATGGTTTCTGAGGATTCCATCTGGTAGTTCCTCACTAAATTATTTATCGACACTTCAGAGAGTCGGATAGAGGATGTGCTGTTAGTATAACTATCGTCACTGTGTGTATGTCGAAGTCTATGTGAAGATAGTTCAAAATGTGACTCAAAAGAGTGAATGCATAAATCGCAAGAAAAGGAGACATCGTTAACAGAATCATCCCCACCTTCGGAGATTGATTCTGACTTAGGTCTACAAACACCTCGCTTGATGTGTCGGGCGAGATCACGCTTCCTCGTGAACATGTGTCCACAGTCAGCACATTCCCGATCGTTGCATTCCCGCGAAAATGTTGACATGGAGTCGCTGTTGTTATCCGACTCGCTCGAGATGGGACTGGTATCACCTGAAAGAGAAACCATTCTTTCATCTCTGCTAAAGTCTCAGTGTATTGTTACAACCTACCTTGACTCAACAACTCTAAACTTTCCTCGAGAAGGGAGGGCGTTGGTGATGAAGTTGATGCCTGAAATTGAGGAAGATGCTATTAGCCACACGTTTGAGGGAGATGAGTGAAGAAATTTTCAACTTACCATTTCAACGAAATTATGTTTAAGGTTGATTCTTCAACAAGATAGAGACTTCACTCAAATAATACGTCTCAAATTTGGATTTTACTAGAGAGCAGCTCACTTGTACGCCTCAAATATAGAATTCGCTAGAGAACACTTTACTTACACGTCTCAAAGACAGTGAAATGACACGGATGTCACTTTACATATATACTTCCATATTCATCATTCATTGGCTGTTGATTTTGATTGCTTGCTTGTTTATACTTAAGAATTAGGAAACATTTCAAAGTTATTATTCACAGTCAACATGACAAGCCCTCCAAAAACACCGAACACAAAATTCTCTTCTCCATGCTCATCACCAAGGGCGCTCGTTGCACCAAACGCTCCAACGAAGGGGAAGGTAGAGAAGGTGTACCGACTCGACAATATCAGAAAGTTGTCATTAGCAGCGGATGACGAAGAGGAGAGTGTATGTGAGAAGGAGTATCCCGACTTTACAGGCGTGAGGTGGAAGTATCTGCAGTACGATACTGATGATGTGATGGAGATCACCAGCACCAAATTCCTCCACCAATTATGGGAGTGGTACACCCCTAACTCCCAGCCACGAACTATGGCGGAGTGGGAGTACATCGACAAAGTGAGGCTCGCGGTAGAAGAACGATTGAAGCAAGTGAACTGTTTTTGTGATCTATGTGAAGCCAGACTCTGGGACGATATTGACGATGAAGACCTTTTGAAATACATGCCATAATAAATTTTTATTTCGTATTATCTTTGCTTTCATACAGACTTACTTGAATGCGGCTTGAATGAACCATGTATACTTTTTCTTTTGGAAATAGTAGCACACTTAGTTTAACTTGCAATTCTTATAGCATTTCATATGGATGATAATGGCAGATGAAATAGTGTTAAATAAAATGAAGATAGCTTACATGATTCTCGGATAGCAATCGACTGCGATCCATGTGTAAAGAGCTTGTTAGACTACGGAAGAGAGAAGTGTGTTCTGTTGCGTGTGGCGCGTGAGTGTCCTCCCATTTCATTCCATTCATCAATTCATCTCATTGATAGAGACAGGTATAACTCATGGTTCTCATAACGTATGCAATCGATAGTTTATAAGGCAACCTTCGACAGTTGGCTAAATGTCGCCCTGGCGCGAATGCATACTACGTTGAGACAGAGGCAATCACTTACAAACATGACGCAGAGAGGTTTAACAAGATTGACCATTGCCGAATGTCCCTTGCGGTATACATAGCTACGGGTTTCACCGCCGCCCTTTACAAGAACGTCCGTCGAAAGGAAGTATTACACCGAACTTCATTTGCAACGTTCAAGTTGACTGATAGCAGATTCAACTTAATGATAGTATTCGCCAGTCTGAAGACTGCCCAGGGCAAACCGCGAGGAGGTTCTATCATGTCTTGCCCCATGGTGGCCCCATAAGGACCGTTTGTGGCGTTCTCGGGGTGTGTGATAGGGACTCAGGCTTGCTGTTTCGACTGCGGCTCCGGCAACGGGGCGGGTGGTCGCTTCTCTTGGATGTCTGTAAAGAAAGAAGTAGTGAGTTATCATCTTACATTTTAATTTAGTCATTTTTACTTACAGATCTTCTCGGACGCTTCCTCATACAGGAAATTCGAGATGGTAGACACTCCACCCCTTTCTTCACCCGAGAGTAGCATTTCTCCCCTCTTCCACGCTCGTACAAGAGAGGAGTTTCTGTTACTCTCCCCTTTCTAATAGGGATGTGCAGACGACTGGAACGCACCCTTCGATCGCGATCCACCAGCTGCGCCGAACGGTGCAGCTCGTGGTTCGTCTCGACAACCTTAGCCATCTGCACACGGAGTCTCTCCACTTCCTCCTTTAACCTTCGTATCTCCTTCTCCCTACTTCCCCTCTCTGCTAGCAAAGCCTCTTCTCTGGCTTTCTCCTCGAGAGTCTTGAGCCTCTCCTGCTCCAACTCGCCATCCCGCTCGCTTAATCTCTCCTTCACCTTCTTCATCTCTCGGGCCACGTTCTTTAGGTCCTCATACTTTGCCTTGTATGAGAAGGCCTCCTCGTTCAACTTCTCCACCTCTTTCTTTAGTTTCTCCCGTTCGGCGATCACCGGCGGGCGCTTGACAAAATTGCGACATTGCGTTGCAATTCCGCTCGCAGTCACGGCTGCAGGGGTCTCGCGATCGAGGTCGACGTCCTCGATAGGTTGCGACTGTAGCTCTCCCTCCTCCTCCTCCTCACTATCGCTGCTGGACAGCGAGCTCTCGCTACTAAGTGAGGATACAGCGGCAATCGCTTCAATGGCCTCAGTGGCGAAGAGTGAACTCCGTACTTGTTTGTTGGCGGATTGTAGCTCCAAAGAATGGAGCTCAGTGGCGAAGAGTGAACTCCGTTCTTCTTCGCCTACTTCGCCTGTTTGACACTCGCTGTGTTGTGAGTGCCAATCCTCCAGCCGCTCACTTAAGCGACTGACTGTGTGGGCTCCGCAATAGTAGCGAGCGACCCCTATCTGTTTCTTGCTAGTGCAAGCGTGTTTCTTGAAGGTGTCAGCTCGGAATACCTTCCGGCATTGACACAGTTTGAAACTGGTCTTGACATTATTGTATTTCGGCATTTCTGAAGCGAAAAACGGAAAACAATGATTTTACACTTAGTGAGGAATGATAGATTTGAGTATAGTGAGTGACACTCGATCCCGTCGACAGCCCGAAGGCCTTGTACTGATCACTAGGGAAGTGAAAGATCTTCCCCGATACCCGCTATTTACAGCTCAAGACATCATTGTCACTGCCCCGAAGTGGTAACAGCAACGCCGAGTCAAAGGTAGTGAACAGTAGCTGGGATCTAGCCCCTCAAAGCTGCCTTAGACTTAGTTAAATTTGAAATCTGATAGCAGATTTGAACTCAGCATACTTGAAAACCTTGAGGAAACATCCCAAGTCATTGCTTTGATCAGTTTGATAGCAAGCCGTAGAGAGCTTGATTCACCAGCGTTTTGCAATGGAGATGTTTAGAGGCCACCCATGACAAGATAGCTAAGACTCAACCGATTGGCGTTCAAAGTGCTACGTTGAGAACTGTGTCAAATGCCCAACATGAGACATGAGTTGCCCCAGCGGTCTAAACTATGACACACTCCCTTGCCACACTTATCACTACGGCATCGTCCGCCGTCCCGAAGGAACACCCTGTCAGTGGAATATTACAGCAAAACTCTCCGTGTCTTGCTCGCTTTCAGTGAAAAGCCGCTTATAGCATGAGAAGACTGGCTCAGACATCATTAAAAATGCTTTCATTGACTTCAGCAGGGTCGAAAACCCCAGAAAACCTCCAAAACTAGTGAATTTAAATTTTCCAACTTTTTAGCACTACTTATGAAATTTTATATCGTATAATTCAATATATATTCAATAGCTGGTTTGAAAGCTAAGAGTGAGACAAATTCACTGAAAGAAACGGCTTGTTCATATCTGCCTTCGCTTAGATGTGAGACGCCATTTAAGATTTTGGGAGATTGGCGAAAAACGACAGAGTTAGAATTTTGGACGTTTTGGGCTCTAGGGTCAACACGAAGCATCGGAGAGCAAAACGGATTTCAGATTTGGAATCAGCATGAAATTCTCTATCAACATGGCGAGTTTCAAGTGAATCGGAGAGAAAAAATTTTCAACATTTTTCGAAAAAACGACAGAGTTAGAATTTTGGACGTTTTGGGCTGTAGCTTCAAAACGAAGCATCGGATGGGAAAACGGATTTCAGATTTGGAATCAGCGTGAAATTCTGCATCTGTATGGTGAATTTGAAAGCAATCGGAGAGAAAAATTTTCGCTGACGTCCCCCCCCCCTCGGCACCGACCTTCCAACTTTGCTTCTAGTGGACGGATTTTGTCGTGCAATAGCTCGTTTGAAAGCTAAGAGCGAGACAAATTCACTGAAAGAAACGGCTTGTTCATATCTGCCTTCGTTTAGATGTGAGACGCCATTTAAGATTTTGGGAGATTGGCGAAAAACGACAGAGTTAGAATTTTGGACGTTTTGGGCTCTAGGGTCAACACGAAGCATCGGAGAGCAAAACGGATTTCAGATTTGGAATCAGCATGAAATTCTCTATCAACATGGCGAGTTTCATCAAGTCAATCGGAGAGAAAAAATTTTCAACATTTTTCGAAAAAACGAGTTAGAATTTTTGCGATGGCTGTGGGCTGTAGAGCCAAAACGAAGCATCGGATGGGAAAACGGAGGCCAGATTCGGATTCAGTGTCAAATTCTACATGGAAATAGTGTATTTCCAGCTCAATCGGAGCTCTAGAACCGGAGATAGACGGATTTAAAGATTTGGATGATGGGTATTACGTCATCAGCTGATCGCCACACACTATATAAGCTGGGAACCGACAGATACTTGTCATTAAGATGAGAGATTCTCAAAGGTAGGTCGTCTCTCTGAGCTCCGATGATAGCTTCGGACATTCCAAATTCCGGGTTTCTGTAAGAAACTGACTTAGAAAATTTCATTGCTGATATCAGCTAAGGCGTCAGACTTAGAGGTTAGCCAGGAGATGGCCTTCGTCTCCAGGCCATAAAAGACTCCAAAACTTTAAAGGCTTGTAACTTTGCTTCTACAAGTCCGTTTGACTTGATTCAAAAAAGGTTCGGTCGCTATTGACCTGCCCTAAGTGATAGACTAATTTTTAATAAAATAGTATAGCAAATTAGCAATTCCTCGCTTAATACGATTGAGCGGAAGATATCTGAGAAGGATTTCATTTCTAAGTATTGCCCAAATATCAATGTTTATTTAGTATGAGAAGTAGGACCTCAGAGTTATTTGTGTTTGAATTTTGTACTATGTTAATTCAGTTGTTTATAAGATAATTTGCCCACTGTCAGTGTGATTTCACACCCTTGAGAAAGAGACATTCGAAAATTTGGGAGTATTATATGATTTATTGACCTAAGACGTCTATTTTTTCATTACATCTACCATAACAACATAGGTCATTGGCGAATTACCAAAATTATCGCTCCAATAATCTATCAATAGTATAATCAGACTCTTATGCAACTTGTAATGTCGATTAACAGAACATGCATAACTCCAGCTTGAAATCAGAGGCCAAGAAATCTTAAAGTATTCATTTTACTTTAAAGGGTTCCCCTGTTCACTAAATTTGAATAATTTTCAAAATCTCTACATGCATTCGAATATCAGCTTCCAAAATATCACACGTGTCATTCAATGATTAATTGAAAAGTTCCAGCGACATTTCATTTATTTGAGAAATGATTGTCGGTAAAGAAACTTTCACTGTGTTTATTCCAGAAAAGCGCCCAGGTTTCTTAGCCGCTTGAAGAAGAAATTATCCAATAATTAGACTTTCTATCTGTGAACTCTTTAGATGTTCTTACAAACAGCAAACCGACCACTTTCAATTATGACTTTGTGAGCCAATTTTTAATTCGCATTCCAATATTGAAAAATTGGAAAATTGTTGTCGGTGACTGCTACAAATAGACACACTATATTAATCCATGGAATAGTAGGCTATTTCACATGAAACAATGCCGCCATCTCACTTGCAATTCTCTTCATGAAAATCCTGTAATTAGGTGTCAACAGCTTCCACAACCAACTTGGCAAATAGTTTCACTATGTTTTAGATCGAATCTGATCTACAAACCATAGATTTTTCCATGTGCCATCATTGTACATAGGCAAGATATCAAACTTCCATTCTAGTGTATTATTATCTACTTCTATGGCTAATATACTAACACCATAGATTCCAAACACTGCCGCATACACGTTCAAAACAGACGTCTAATATACTGTACCTACTACAGATGCTGGCAGTGGAAATAGAATAGGACAATGGTCACCATAGGTTAAGGAAATAAAAATGGATATAATAAACAACAGGAGACCGATGGATAAAAATGGAAAAGTGGAGGTAAAACATAGAAATGCGATGATACTTCTACACCGATTACAAAAGAACTAATCTCAAAGAACTATAAAGAACTTAGATGGAATGAAACGCTACAACATTAAGAGATCCTGGACTAAATTGTACCACCCTCAGGGTAACTCATTAGCGGAACGCATTCATCGAACTCTGAAGGATCGTCTATGCTGTGTCACAAACTGGTATGCAGGATTACAGAAGTCAGTCTACGACGTCAATAGAATGAGTTTTCTGGATGGTCCATCGGTTTTCGAACAAGCCTATGAGCGTGCTCCACGAATTCCATCAGATTGGCCTCCTGACTTATCGGATTCGAAAGTTCATACACAAGAAATGCCTGTAACAGCTCCACACATCGGTTCATTCTTTGCAGTCAGGAATACTTCTACCAGTAAATCGCCCCTTGATCCTTTTTTCTTAGTCGTCACCAAGTTATTCAGAGACCTTCTCCCGTCACAGCAAAATTAGATAACGGAACTGTTGTAAATGTTCGAAATTTACACATAATTTCCTGAGGAATAAATTGTTCATACTTAGGTCTAGGGTGTAATTTCAAAACCCCTTTAGAAGGGGGAGAGTGTCAATGCGTCATTGTATGGATTCTATCGTCCTTTGTTGAACTGTATTGCGTGGAATGTTGCATGATTGCAGCAGTCAGTCAATAAATGAATTCGGTAACCATAATTTACCATTCTGACAATAGATATATTCGGTTGTAGAGCAGACAAAGACCAATCGAATAGTGTGTTGAGCATTGACAATTTCCTGGCCACAAAATGCAAGAGACAATTATCACTCAAAAATCAATAAACTTTCTGGATTTTGCCATATTTCAAAAAGAACTTAGTAGATTAATTTCTTCTATTGCTCAATGCATTCTACATGATTTCATTCATGCTGTTTTGTTGACATCACTGATAAAGTGGCGGATTCCACCTACTTTCGACCTGCTTCCCACCCAATTTTTGTCAAGAATCCAGTAATTTAATCAATTCCCTAAGCTTGCGTTTGATCCCATTGGATATCTAGAACTTAGACTAACAGAATATTTTCAACTTGAGATAATGAAGTACAAAATTTGGGAAACGTCATTCTTAACGTATGTGCGTACATAGGGTTCGTTTATCCTGATTCATCATAAATGAAATATTTCTGCATTTATGAATGAAGACGAAATTACGAAATTAAATCGGCCACTGTCAAACACAAGGCTTCTTGAGTTCTTGTCCTACATTGCATTTATAAACAGTCATATTCTTGCTGCGCCGATTATGCTCGCGGCACGAACACGACTCATAGGTTTTTACCTGATCATCCGACTTGTGTGTCAATCGTTAAACTGGTGCGGCACCATTCAGAAAAATGTTTTTCAAAGAGTTTTGATTGCCTTTTATATTAGTAATAAAGAATCATAACAGTAACATAATAGACAATCAAACCTCTGTGGTTTTTAGACAATTTAGGATTGGATAACTTTGTACCTACACGACCAAAATTAGCACTTCGATAGCCTTTGACATGCTAGCCTGGGAGTCCAGATGACTTCGTTACGGCAGGAAACTATTCTCAGCTGCTAGGATATTGTTCGAGCTACTAAATCGCATTGATGAAAACCAAATGTAGATTTGTGTCGTAGTTGCAATATTTCAGTTACAAATTGGACTACGTAATTGCAATTAGGCCTGGAACTATTGTACAGTAACTGCTAATTATATATATGTAATTAAACCTCATTAGTAATTGGCTAAAATCTGATCTAGACCTAAGCCTATTTGCAATCTCGAATTCGAGATCTCGATATTTGTGAGTTTTGAACTCGAGATCTCGAGATTGATGAGCAAGATCGAGATTGAATTCACTAGTTGAGATAAGCTTGAAGTAACTTATAGCTCCAGAATTTGACTGTAGGAGCACCAATGATACGCAGATGAACACGTGTGCGATTCACGTGTGATCATGACATAGATATTGTTTGCTGAGAAATACTTTAAAAGACTTTATTTATCTTCAAATCAATTAACCAAATTTTATAACAGAGATAAAAAGACTGGATACCTAGTGTCTAATTTCTCGCAGGGCAATGTAACCACTTAGAGGGGGCAAGGCAACCATTTGGTTCCCTAGTTAATATGTAGAAAACTACCGTGTCAGACATATGATCAATGAACACTGACAATTTATAAAAATGTGTGAAGCAGCATATATTGAAGGAAAGGTCACCTGACTCCCAACTGGTTTATAAATAACTTCTTGTCTTCAATAGATATTCTGATTCAATTAAGCTTATTGTGATCTAGTTTAAATCCTACACATACATGGCTGAATATGGATGCCTTTGATCAATAAAAAAAACTTTTGCCTTGACTAGGAGATTCTAATATCCTTGCTGTTGTCAAGAGTTGAATGCCTAGATAAGCAGATGCCTACATAAATACCGAAATTGCTGGTGGAAAAAATATTGAAAAATTTTCTGCAGATGCTTGTACTGATTAACTGCCACGAGACGTTTCACTCTGGTGGTGTGATCACGTGTGTTGTATGCATTTTGCGTAGTTATTGCATAATAGGGACATGGATGAATTATACACTTCTCAAATCAGTAATGCAAAATCATGGATCTTTTGTAAGGATTATCTTAATTCATTAGTGTAATTTATCTCAAAAATCGATTGACTCGTATCTCATTTTCAATTACACAAATCAGAAGATGAATAGAATTGCGAAATTCTTTCAGTATTCCTTCAGGAACTCTATTACAAGTCACAAGTCGAGTTTAGCATTAATTTTTTGTGAATAAAGATGCTTTTTTTGATGCAGTTTCCTAAGTGGTGATTTATATTTTTCCAGAAGAAGTGCAAGACGCATATGATAATCTATCAACTACCTTCCGGGCACTGTTTTCTGATTTTCTGCAAGCCACAATCAAGTTAGAAACTGTAGCATACATGGAAATCTATCGTCGGTGACGACATCATTATCCAAAGTGTTTAAATGCAGGCGCGGCAAAATTTACCTTCATGCCTCTATCTGTGTGCTTAAGCTCTAATTGCTGAAAATCGTTCATTTAGAAGCATTACAAGTTTCACAACAAGCGATTTCAAACCCGCAAAGTTTAAAATCTTTCATAATGAATGCTACCCATAAGACACAAACCTGCCAAGACTCATAATTGCTAACATTCACGCCGATGTAGACTGCAAACATAGTGCATCAATATTTGAAAAGAGGAAAAAGTGTTTCCAGATGCTTCTTTATATTTCCATATTTCTATAAGTA
This sequence comes from Prostheceraeus crozeri, assembly GCA_907163375.1. NCBI lineage: Eukaryota > Metazoa > Platyhelminthes > Polycladida > Euryleptidae > Prostheceraeus > Prostheceraeus crozeri. Next base: position 117,947 of record CAJQUW010002510.1, on the reverse strand, counting down.
ATGGTTCGTAAAAAAGTATATAGTAATGTTTACATAATGGTTGATTAAAACCTAGCCTTTAAACATTCAAAAGATTGATTGAGATTTCAAGCACCTCCGTCAGATAAAAGCTGTGAGAATGGAAGACAAGTCAAAATGCGATGGAATGGCTTTGAATAGATGGTCGGTCAGGCGAACTTTTAGATGTATACCATAGCACTTAATTCGCAAGGTATGTCTGCACGGCGTGTAATTGGACCATTTTCTGTCTCATCATCTCCCATGCGGTATACAAAACAGAAAATACACCAAGGTGGTATTCCTGCAACGACCACAAAGATGGCAAGAGCGATGGAGGCCCATTTATTTCCAAAGAATGATGTAATGATTAATGAAAATATGACCAATATATCCATGATTAACCAGATTGAAACAACCAAAAATAATAGCTTGTTACGTGACATCATTTTTCATGCATACAAGAAACCGCATTGAAGTGTTGTCCTGTCTTTCAATATCCACCGTTCTTACTTTCTGAAATGTACCGGTACTGAATGAGAATCGCTTGCGACGGAGCAAAAAAACGACAGGCCAATGAAATGAAATCGTAAACGCAAAGGCAGGTAGTGAGTGCTGCTTCATTACGAATTGAACAGCTAGAACAATAATCAATAGAAATTCAGACTCGAATGCATTGAATCATATGTCTTATTACGAGACGGCATCATCTATTCGACAAAGCTGGGCACTTCAGGTCCTGCCGACAGAAACAGAACAGGTCGAGTACATAGATATCAAACAGTACAATCAAATGGGCTACTTGATTGCAAGCCATTCGCAGACACTGTTGCAAGGTAAACTTTAATGCTTTAGGAAAATCAATAGCGGTGATGTGATGAATGAATGACGCTTTTCAGGACTTTAATTGACACATTTCTTGTATAACTGTGCGACATGCAAAGTCTGTGTCTTTTGTATGTCCATAACATGAGATGACGTCGACAGCATCCGGTAGAGGCGACGAACTTTCATCGCTATCGACTGATGTTATCGGAATGTCCTCATGTGTCGGAAATATTTCTCAATCAGCCCAAATATTTGTTTATTATAATCTTTACTTCTGTTGCACATAAAAAAAATAATAATTGGAATAGTTTCAGTATAGTTGGAAATTTGTTAAAGCAGGCGAATTTATGGAGAAAATGGTACGTTTTCGTTGCTGCAATCAACTTATAAACAACTGATCATAAAAAACGGACCACCTAAATTATGTCGAAATTCAATCGATTCTCATCCCTTCCAATCGTGTCACATATCGATTTGTCATACATCATAGCTTGCATTCTCAGGTTTCAAATGGGCTGTGATAAATTCGTTTCCGTCATTCTGTTTGCTGGACAATTGTCAAAACATGAAATCACTCAATTTCCAAATCGTAATTTTTCAATATGAAAACATGTAAGCATGTTGATAAATCATGCACGGGGAGAACGTGCATTTTCTGAGCTTTCTTCTGATGTATTGCACATCGCAATCGGTGAAACAGGGAAGGTCGTAAATTATCACAGTCATGACTACATTGGCTGAAGAGAAGATGTCATCCTCATTTGTCCATCAAAAATGGTAATGTTGCTTGGTAAAGCTGTCTGCTGACCAAAAATACCCACCCCAGGGTGCGTTTATACGTGCAACTTGATTGCTATCCCAACGAGCAAAATATCCATCTCAGATAAAACGGATAGTACAGAATTTATCCGTCAAACGGATATCTGTGAAGTATCCACACTTGAGTGATATCAAATGATAGATTTTACGAAGTGGTATCACAGAACGCACGCATCTCTCACCGGCTCAGATGTCCTCTGCTGACAGCTTATTGATTCACGTACGTTGATATCGTATATCCTGGTGGATTGTTGCGACCATATGCATCCAATGTTTCTACATTTTCGAGGAAGCCTTTGCAGATGAGAAATTGAAATCCCAACTCTTTCAGTCTAGAAATTCAAGTTTCAAAATTGGCAAAAACTGTTCTGAAAACCTCTTGGATGATGATTTTCATCTGAAATACAATTTTGGCAGGAATGCCTGCACTTAGTGGTCACTGCTTGCGCATTATTGCTCTATTTAGTACCCAGATTTTGCAACACAATAATGAAAGGATTTGCGGCACCAGAAATACGACTTTTCATCATCAACATTGCTATCTGTAACGAAATTCAAATACAAATAGCATCGGAGTTAGAAAAATAAATAAATAAATTGTCGAATTTGTAACTTCTATCAATCTAGGGCTTATCCCACAGAATTAGATTCATCTGCGCGCACTACGGTTTCCTGGAAAGGAAGAGTTATATGCAACCTTAATATCGAAACGACACATCACATAATTAGACAACTTGCTCCTTCTCGAATGGATAATTTGTGCATCGCTTGCTACTGGAAATGGCAAACAATAAGCTGTCAGCAGAGCACACCTGAGCCGGTGAGAGATGCGTGCGTTCTGTGATATCACTTCGTAAAATCTATCATTTGATATCACTCAAGTGTAGATACTTCATAGATAACCGCTTGACGGATAAATTCTGTACTATCCGTTTTATCTGAGATGGATATTTTGTTCGTTGGGAGGTGACACTTTTCTATCCAAAAGATAAAACAATGTACATGTATATTCTTTTGTGAATGAAAATCGTGACGTTACAGATGCTACAGTTCCAACTGTACGCGAAAAGTGTTGATCAGAAAAGTCAATTTTTCACCGAAGTCAGGATATGTGGGATTAAAGAGTTTTTATACCGGTGAGCGGAAGACTATAGTGTTGACACCTCGATAATCGTTCTGGCAGAAAGTCGTAGAGTAGGGTTGTAAAATAAATTATGTTACCGTAAATTACCGAACAAATTACCGGTAACTAACCGGGTAATTTATTATTAATTACGCATGTAATTTATTTTCCTTGCTGTCTTTTTTCCTCAAAAACATATTTCCTGGACTTTTTGCAATTCAGCACATATTAAACATGCACTTTTCTTAATTATCTTCAATTTATGCTCACTTTTGTCAAAGTTACCGCTATATATTTAGCCGCACTCTTGTTCACAAAGAATCTGTTCAATATTAGATAAATTGCCTACATATGTTTGAATACAAAAATGTGATGAAATCCTTAAAGTGGCAAAAAGAGAAAGTCAACCACTTGAAGAGGTTGCAACAGACTTATTAGAATACAAATCAAAATCAGGAGATCTCTTCAATGAGTCGATATATCTTTGGTCAGTATCTTACACCGTAAGTCATTTTCTATGGTGGAAAGGAAACTGTCCAATGCGAAAGTTGACGAATATGGCTGTCATAGTATTGACAATGTCCACCACTACCGCTGTGGTGGAGAGATCGGATACACACAAAATCAACGATTCAATTCACACTTCAAAAAACGAAGCTGAGAAATCGGTTGTTAAATGACAAAGCTGCAGATTTGACGTACATTGCGTACAATCAGAAAATGAAGCTGCGCTTGGAAACGGAAAAGCAAAGGCCGTCTACAGACCATACAATATTTCGAAGCAATGAAGGATGCTCGACACTAACATCGACTAATCTCGTGGTTTCATCCTCCTCTCAGGACAATTTTGATAGTGAAAATGATGAAAGTGACTGTCAAGATGAGTTAGCGATGGATATAAATGATGCCGATGAGGACAGCGGTGATGTCGATGGTGATGATGATTTGACAGGTGTAAACACTGGGGCTGATGTAGCGGCCAAAGTCGATGTTCTGAGTGGAAGGCAGGACCTGTCTGCAGAGAGCAAAGCTTTCATGGGAAAGATCATTGACACTGTTTCCTTTCCCAAAATGAACAAGCTCGGTATATACGTCTTCCCAAATGTAGAGGGCGTTTGCAACGTCAAAAGAAGTGAATTATGGATTCTCAAAGACCCTTCCACCACACGAAGAGGTGGCTATATTTTTGAAACCTCAGAAATCGAAAAGGATATTTCAAAACTGATTCAATGAATTCTAGTAGGCTTGTGACTAAACAGTTTGTTTTTCATCTTGATTAAATTTTTTGATCCTACAAAAAAGGGTTTTTCTTAAGAACTATGGAAGACATGCTGCGTAGGCTACGTGTACAGTTTAAGTAAGATAAAAAATCAGATGGGAATTTTTGAAATTTATGCGAGCGCTGTTTGCCGATGAAAAAGCACATCGATGTAATTTTTGAAATGGTAGAGATATTTTCAATGGCGTACTTAGTGGCTCATAGGCCAGCAGATAGGCCCTATGATTTAGGCGACAGGCATTGGCTAGACAGCAGATCCATTTAGATAATAAAAGTGATAGGGGGGCATATATATTACGGTAATTACGGAAAATTACCGCAACTTACCTTCAATAAATTACCGTAATTTAACAATCTATCGTTGATTGTTATCCCTTTCAATACGGTGGAAACATCTCAAACTCTGATTAGTTCTTCTTGTTTTATGCATTCCTTGTCACATTTACAGGTTCGTGGTTTATCGCCATATATTATTCTATATACATGTCCTCGGTTGTCGATTCTTTGAAGGTTAGAGGCTAGCTTTTCGGGCAATTTGACAAAACCGGGCAGCAATATTCTATTATTGATCTGATAGTCGAATCATAAATCAAATGATGTTCAGATGGGGTGCTGTGCTGAAATGAAAAGGCAAAGCAAACGCAATTAATGCTTGTCACAACAGCTTTGCTCATCTTGTGCTGTGCTGGAAGCTGACACCGATAAAATCGCTCAGTAGCAGATGGTCTGCGAGCAAGCAGCGGAGCAAATTGCATGAAATAGCAGACATTGATCAGATGCCGATCTTATAGCGTTTAAGTTTAATTAAACTTCATGGCATGCTGACTTCATCCATAAATATTTCTTTAAAGAAGTCAGAAAAATATGCCATTTTACAGCAAATTCAAATCTCGGAGGGACATGGGTCACCTTGTATTGTTTCATAGCTTTAAGTGCGTGGAATTGTCGATTGGCTTCTTTGATTAGAGCCTGAATGTGAGATATCCTATCTAAGTGTGAATTCAGATGCAGTCCAAGAACTTTGATCGTATCACATCGTTTCACAATCATCGGTGATGGCAAGGTGATGTTATTACGAGTGCTTAACATAAAACATGATTTTTCTGCGTCAGCTGCTAGTCCGTTATTAGCATGCCAGGTTGACAGATGATTGAATTCGTCTGCAATACTCGCCTTAATGCTCAGAGGGTCATTGGTGTGGAGTTTGATGATGATGGTGAAGTCAACGGCGTACTTAATTTGAGTCTAATAGTAGAACCTGAAATCTCCAACATACCTAGAAAAGATAATCGGGCCAAGAGCGGTACCTTGTGGATTCCTCTTTTTGACTTTGAATGGTGGCGACAAATTGTTATTGGCCTGTGCGACAGATGAACGCTGCGAAAGACAGTCTTGAAGCCATAGTACAGAGACATCTGGTTTGACTGACATTGAGTTTGAATTTCTTGATTGCATGCTCATGTGATATACAGTCGAAGACTTTCGTCATATCGAAGGATAGCGCACCCGAAGTATGATTCGTTATCAGAGGTGGGCAATCGAATAATCGGACTAAACAGTCCGATTATTCGAATATCCGGAACTTCATTTTCGAATCGGATAATAGAATCGAAAGTTATTCGAAAAATCGGTTCGGATAATTGAATCGGACTGTTTGATATTTTAAGGCGATTCGCGATTCGGCTGAATCGTTGTCATTATACGGAATCATACTGACTTTGTGATTTTTAATTAATCATTTTGCCCTATCATTAATTCAACCTCGATCGCAGACAATAGGAGAAGAATTTTGATTAATGACTGCATTACTTTTACAAGCACATGCATGTACTTTCGTTATTCTTTAAAACACTCATTGAGCTGGTGGAAGACAACCTTGTTCAATTAGAACAGGGATTGGTTATAGAATTATTCTCCCACCCTCGTCTGTGATCTCATCGTACCTACCGACCGACCGAATGGTGCCATGAAAGCGCGTGTGTCAGTAGTGTTAACTATCACTATTAAAACATTGACCACAATGCTCGCCGCATCTTTGCGCTCAGTCACTCAGACAACAAGAACCCGACAATCCCACTTTGTGTACTTTATGCAGCGTCATAGTAATCGTGTATTTAAGTCATTGATGAAGGAAAATCCTCTCACTTCAATGTTGGAGTTGCACCAGGTCACAGCTACATAGCCGCACAGAAGAATAAAGAAAAGTTCGACTAGCGCTAAGAACACTTGTAGTGGCCAGAGCTCCCAACAAGGGACCGCAACTACAACCATAAATGTCGACGAACGGGTGGACAGAGACAGTTTGAACCCTCCGAGTTCTTTTGAGCTGTTCTTCAGAATCAGCGAAGATAACGCCTCTTGTACGAAATGTTCTAATGTTCTAAAAGTTAAGCAAGGAACTACGTCCAATTTGAAGTATTGGCTACTATTTACATCGATTTTACTTTATAATTCGGAATCCGGCTTTATATCCTGCAGCATACTTAATTCAAATGAAATTCTTTTGACCATGTCAGTGAACTCGAATGGCGCAGGCTTAATATCCTGTTATCCTGTAGGAAGACCTATCTGCTTCACGCTTAGCATATTTCCACATGATTAATGTCATCAAAAATTCCTAAAATACATGGAAGCTTACATGTACGTATATGGAAAAATTTAGGAGACGTTTTCAACAAATGACATTGCGTATTCTAGGTCTGTTGCGAGACATCGAGCGCATGATTGAAATATATGTAGGAGAGGGTGGGGCACATTCAACATGTTTTTGAACTTTTCTCGATAGTTTGAATATACTAAATGAAATTAACCAAAATGAAACTCGGATGAAAAGTTGAAGGCATGCAAAGTAATCTGTGAGTTGCTGGACGTTTCTGTGACATTTCATCTCCTCACAATTTGAATTTTAAAATTTTTACGAAAATGGTTGAATGTGCCGCATGCGTGGGGCACATTGAATCACCTTTGCTTATTGCTCTCTTATTCAACGTTATTAGACTCTATGTATCTGATCTATAGCTTCAGTTCATGAATTATCAAAATCAAGCAACAAAATTCATAAATTGAGACCTTTATTGACAAAAATGATGCCAAATGTTTGATGTGAAAAAATACATGCTAATTTTTTAAAGTATATGTTCATAGACCATCAGAGTTCTCAGATCAATGGCATTATTTGAAGCATGCCTGCAGGCATTACGTATGTAGACATGTAAGACACGAGTAGGCCTAGGCAAAAAGGCCGAGATACTCATCAAAAACCAGAACAAGAGCATTTCAGTTTGTTTGACCAGCAAGGGAGGTTCCAGTGTCTTTAAGCTCACATCATTTTGATTGAGATCACATATCAATTCATCAACTATTTTTTATCAACATTAATTCCTCGTCATGCTGCCCTGGTGTTTAATTCTCGAAACGCACAAAAACAGATATCATAACTGCTCAAATATTTCTAAACAGCCAATTTGATAGAAATGTTGACCAATTTTTAGCATAAATCACATATCAAAACTTATAATCACTTCGTTCACTCAATAAAAGAAAAAAGTGAGTATCGAAGTGGGGCACTATGAATCATGTTCAAACTGCCCCATCTTCAATGACGGATGCTTCAATGTGCCCTCCCTCGCTAACTTTTCAAAAAAAGCGTGCACGTGTGCAAACAAAAAAGGCTGCGCTCAAATAGTTCTAACCACTAGATAAACGAAATTGATGAAGAATAGACCTACTTTAGAAAAATACTGTCTAATAAAAATATACGCAAATTTTTGGCTGCATTAGAACAAAAGTTCCGATTTTCTGAAAATTTGCTTTTTCATTTTGAGAAATCCTGTGAAAATAATGATTGAGAGCATAAACAGTTGAAATTACCAGAGGAATCATGTCTATTTGTTACAATTAACAATGTCATAAAGCATAAAGTTTCCACTATTTATAGTTTCGAGATAAGGCTGGTGGCTCAGTGTGTCCCTGATTGCTGATTTGTCAATGCTGCAAACCCGAAAATATCCACATTTTAGTGTAGAGTAACATTCAAGGTTGTTAACGATATCGGAATTAAACTTCTCCCCGCGGTATGGCATCCGCCAATAAAATTTATGGGGCGTATAAATGAAGTCCTACTTTTATATACCAATAAATGCAATTTTCTTTAGAATTTTTTCTGTGTTATTGTTAGCTGTAAGTGCCCTCGCATTTTTTTTATTATCCTTAGTTTATGAAGTCAAATTCGAATTGATATTTCTGAGATGATTAATATGAATTGAATTTCATTTCATCTGATAGTCATTTGGGATTCCATATGGGATTTTGGGAAGAGTCTACCATTACGTGGATTAATTCTTTTCGGAAATCCTATGTCTACCTTTACGCGGATTAATTCACACACCAAACCCTATGTGTACCTTAACGTGGATTCATTCATCAAATCTTTCGCAGCTATCAGATTAAACTTTTAATATTTAGCTAGACTTATTTATGACATCTGCTACAAACGTATGATAGAATTTTTCATTATTCAATCAAAAACGCCTTTATATGAAAGCATGGAATGTATTTATTAACTCGTCAATCAAAAGAGATAATAGAGATATAAAAACTTTGGTATTTTTGTACTATACTCTAATTGTACTATCGTATCAAGACTTTCAAGTTAAAATCGTCAAGTCTTGACGATATGGTAACTTTGTTATTTGCTATTAACCAACTCTTAAAAGATTGCATTTAAATTTTTAGACCTATAGATTTTGCTAAATCAACGATTTACAAATATATCAAAATTTTTATATCACTATTATCATGGGCTTCTAAATAATTATGTATTGTAGATATCTAGACGCATATGCTATTATATATCTTTTGATTGACGAGTTAATATACACATTCCATATTTTCATATAAAGGCGTTTTTGACTGAATGATGAAAAATCCTATCATATGTTCGTGGCAGATGTTATAAATAAGTCTAACTTAATATCAAAAGCTGATTTGATAGCTTGGAAAGATTTGATGGATTAATCCACATAAAGGTAGACTTTACCGGATTTTGCTAAATTGCTATTGCCTGGTGACGCAAGAGGCAAAGTTATTGAAGGCATCGCCTTTGCTGCTTCCATTGTTTGTTCATTATGGATCGAGTGTCAGCAATCAAGTTGCACGTGCAAACACACCATAATAGTCGAAAAAGATTTTTGAAGTGTTATCAATTGAGTTCATGGACTTTTTGGAACTCGAATTGTCCATAAATCGTGGTACAAAATACCTGGTAATTGTTATACATATTGAGGAATGTGATTTTTTGAGATTCTCTCAATGTACATGTAGTTTCAAACACTCGTTTGAACTTGTGATGCTTGCATTGCTCGAACATAACCGCTAAATTTCATTCAATGAATGGGAGAATATGAATAGTGACCGTCTGCCGTAATCTCGTTGAGTGAACAAGAGACACCATAATAGCAGTGAAGGAAACGGTCGAGATTTTCGGGCTGGTCAGGTGGCCGGCAAATTCCACCTCAGACCGGTTTCACACCAGTTGCAAATTCAATCGGATGTCTGGATCAAAAGTTTGAAAGATTTTAGGACCAAAAGAGCTATTTTCTTATTTACACAATGTACGACTCGCATTGTTTGGCCTACTGTTGGTCACAGCTGAAGGCAGTGAAATGTCCTTCTGTGGTTCATGGGCTGCCGCATTGCGCACAGTGGTCGCGCATTCGCTAATCGTTGAACAAGAGAATGCATTTTCCTGCAGAATCCGGTGACACGTAGTAAAATAAGCAGTAGTCACATATAAAATTAGTGCAAAGCACGTTAATTGCTTGGAAGACCTCGAATATCATAATTAAATGTTTCAGGTTACTTGAATTCACTTCATGATCCGTGATAATGCGGATCTCAATGCATAGTAGCGCAAGTACTCAATCAGAGAAAAAAGATAAGATGGCTATTTTTCGACAGCATCCGAGTAAGTATATATATATAGGTGGAGTGTCCACTCAAAAAAGTGTCTGTATACAGTGAAAATTTTTATATGAAAAGATTCAGTTTTTTACGGAGATTACGTTCCTGTGATCCAAAAAATTATTCGAGCAGTTTTTAAAAAGCAAAATTTTTGCAAATGTATATGCTACCGACATGAAGCCACTTTATAAGTAGTAGGCAACAAGTTGGCTATCAAAAGGAATGAATATTTTCTAACAAACATCTTAATTAAGCGGAAATTAAGCTAATGATTAGCATTTAAGCAGGAAATTAAGCTAGGAAATTTCATGAACTGCATAATGATACAAGTCCATTACAAGTCTTCAAGGAAAAGTTGAGAGTTTCTTGGCTGAGATGTCATGTTTATTTCAATTTTCAGCGGCATGATTTTATGATTCACAATTGGCATCATTTCTTGAATCTCAGTAGATCTTTGCTGAGTAGCATATGGTAGGCATGCTAGGTAGAGTGGTAGCTCCGCATTTATTAAATCCCCAATGTGTATACACTTTCGATTTTATTAAATGAACTCAAGGGAGATGCACTCGGAATTGTTTCAAAATGTGAGACATACACATCCATGAAGTTTTGAAGAAATTACAACGGAATTGACTGATCAAGATAGCATAAAGCAGAAGGAAATGATAATATTTTACAGATTGTCCGTGTCATGACAGCCTTGGAGAGGTTAAGTTGGCAACTCGATGACCTGTTATTGCTTTCATGAATTAGAAATATGAAATTTCAGCCAAGAAATAACGAATAATATCGCGACTTTTTCATGAAGACTTCCATTATAATACAATTCATGAAATTCCTTTGATAATCAGCCTAATTTGCGCTTAGTTAGGATGCTTATTATCAAATATTCATTCCTTTTGATATCCAACTTGCTTCCTACTACTTATATAAGAGGTCCAATTATCTCGGTAGTATATAAATTGGCAAATTTTGACTTTTTTCAAAAGTGCTCAAATAGTTTTTTGGACCACGGGAACGTAGTCTCCCCAAAATAACTGAATCTTTTGATATAAAATTTTTCACTGCATACAAATACTTTTTTGAGTCGACACTCTACCTATATATCCCTACTCTTTGATAGAGTAGGCATGTGGTAGCAACGCAGCATTTATTAAATCCCCGTATACAGTTTCGATCGAGTTCATTAAATGAACATGAGTCGAGACCCAGTGCTGCCTGTGAGATGTGCAAATTTTTACACTTTTGCAGAAGCGTACACAAATTTGACTGATTATGATAGCAATAATTGAATGAAGAATATTATTCTACGAATCTCCGTGTCATGACAACTTGGAGAGGTAATATAGTTTACTAGATTAGCAATTCGATGGGCTACCATGACAGCAAAAGTTATAAAAGATTGCCATAGTCATAAATCCCGAAAAAATGAGAATTTGCAGCCGATTTTTTGACAACGTTTCTTCTAACGACACTTACCCCCCCCCTCCCAAGACCATCTATCATCCCTGATCGTGCACCAAAAAACCCTACAATAAAAAAGCCAAATTTTGAGAAAAAGAAAAAAACATCACTAAAAAAGAAAAATGTGAATTACAACCCGAGTCACACAGCCGCCATTTCTAAAGCGATTTCGCTCGTTCATGGCTCATTATGTATGATCCGCATGGTATTGCCAAGCCCCCATCAGTAGTGGGAAATTTCAAAAATAATTTCTTGGCGCCCAAGAGCGCCCCAAATCCATCCTATATACAAAAACATCGCTTTTCAAGTGAATGAGTTACAACCCGAGTCACACAGCCGCCATTTCTAAAGCGATTTCGCTCGTTCATAGCTCATTATGATCCGCATGGCATTGCCAAGCCCCCATCAGTAGTGGGAAATTTCAAAAATAATTTCTTGGCGCCCAAGAGCGCCCCAAATTCAGCCTACGGTATTTCATAAATATCGCATTTCAGCGGAATGAGTTACAACCCGAGTCACACAGCCTTCATTTCTACACCGAATTTGCTCGTTCATAGCTCATTGTGACCGGAAGGGCAACGCCAAGGCCCCTATCAGTAGAAAGAAACTCCAAAATTCCTGCGGCCGCCAAGAAACACATAATTTTATTGCATTTATTTTTAGGTTTTTATTGACTTTTGGTTAACTTCTTGAGTGATTCAAATATGAATACATATATTGACTCCCTTAAGTTAACGCGTGCATGTGCGGATGGTCGTTTGCTACATACAGCTCCTGACTGTCATTGATATTAGCTTTGATTTTCGGTTATATGCTGTCGATTCTCATCAAATTTGATATTGTTGGTATTGTTTAAAAACGGTGGTGACCTTTTTCCAATCGGATTTATTCAATATTTCTGCGTTTGGTTGGTTTTTGGGATTACTCCTGTCGACAGTTATATGGTTGAATATCATTCAGATCCAGCAGAATACACGCCGCTTTGCTTCTGATCTACTATTCGGAGTTATAAATAGCATCATCATCGTGCGCTTATTCTTCTCTGCAGTACATTGTCATTATACGTGTGTTTGCGTGGGTGCTGAATCAGCTGGTATTGTCAGCTGTGATAATCAATCAGCTGTTATCTGAAGTTATTTGAAGCGTTATCTCATCGGCTCCGGCTCCACGACACTGATGTGAAAGGCTCCGGCTCCGGCTTCAAATTCAGGTTCTATCTATGCTGGTTATCCTGGATCCGTTGAACAGGTTTTTTGGATAACGGTGTGGCCTTTAGAGGCTTGCTACAATCATCAAATTAGTTTTCATTAACAAGCAACGACTTAAGTTAATAATAAAAATGATAATAGCCTAATATAATGACAAATAACATACTTGTCATATATTTTTGCATGAATTGACTATCTCTGAAAGATAAAATAAAGTTATAGCCAGGATTGGTTAAATTAGATAAAGATCTCCCGCACTGGCTAAATATAAATTGGCCTAGCCTGCAACCAGTCTACTACGAGGCTACATTAAATAAGACCACATGAGTGATGATGATATACCTAATTAGCCGTCACAGGGGCCGAATAGTAGTATAGGCTTTTTAACAAAGCTTGAATATGAAACTGGATAGCGTATGCCTCTAAATAGCTTATAGGGCCTGTATCTACTCGAACATGGAAAGGGTATCGGATAATATGATAATATGATCGGTGGGTAGCCCACGACTCATCATCTGTAGAAATTGTAATTTAGATAGCCTCTTTGCAGTGTAGGCTAGAAATGTACAATTGAAAATTATACTTAAAAAATTAAAAATATCTAATTTAGGACAAGTTTTGTAATTCTATGCAGCATACTAAATAAGTTAAGGCCTAACTTACATTATATTAATTTCGTATTTTTCATTATGGCGTTAAGTTGCACTAAATAATTCATCAATGATTCATGTATATTATTATATTCAATTTATGTATAACACATTACCACTATTCCTCTGATGATGGTTAGGCTGATGAAACTGAACTCGGAGTATCACACAGTATGTTGCAGAGTGCTATGCATAATAAAAATTTGACTGCGAGCACCGAGCAGAAATCCCATCTACTTTGCTAGCTTTCGAATGCGCGTGCGGTTTAATGTCACAGACAATAGAAAAAGGGAGGTCAAAAGGCGCCTTTATTGAGAGCGTCTCAGTCTTTTTTTATTGTTTACATGTAAGTCAGCATGATATCAGCATAATGTGTTGACAGACGGAAAAAATAATAATGAAAATTCTTGAAATCCACAGGTCTATGACATTTGGGGAAATATTATTACACGATACGGCTGTTGTGCAGTCCTCCCCCCCATTTTTTCTCTGGTCAAAAGATGCAGCACCATTGGATGTCCGTTTCAGCATCACCGGTTTGAGTGAAGCATTCCGTGCTGTTGTAAAAATCTACGTGGGTAATTGCGATGTCATGGTCGCAAACTTCGTCAGCAAGTCAACATTGTAATTTGCCTTCGGGTTTTTCGCATTGAAATATACCCTTTGAATTTTGAAGTCAAAGGAAATTCATTGTGAATGAGATACCTTTAAAATAATAGGGCACTACTAGAAGTGGCTGGGCCGCTTATTACTATAGCCATGTGAGGACTTGTAGTCAGGTCATTCGTGTGAGTGTGAAGAGTTATCCCTCCAATCAAAATTGATCAAATTGAATAATCGATTGTTTTGAAAAATGTAGGTGGGGGGACTGCACAAGAGCCTACAATACAATCTAAGGAAATTGGCATTGTCACAGATGCCAGTAGCTTCTGCCAGTAGCCATACCGATAGATGATAGCCTACATAGTAACCGTATTAGATTTGACATTGCGCAAGAAATGTAGCTATATTATCTTTGCTGACTGAACTGGAAATGTGTACATAAATGACTGGCGACTTGTCTCTAGGAATCTACAATCATCTAGTTAGCATGCATATAACAAGTCTTCAAATTAATGGATTTTGGAGAATACGTTGTCAATATGGAAATTAGTCTTACGAAACATATGCAATAAAAAATATTGCACATGTGTGTAAATATATAATAAATATAATACAAAAGAAGGCGGCAACTGCAAAGAAAGATATCGTGGAGGACAGATCATTGGTATACTTAAAAGACATATCTTTAGATTTCAAATGATTTAATTTTTTTATGATGCCAATTAATAACTTTCAAAATTCTAGATTTATATCAAAGCTCAAACTATCGGAGCCGGAGCCTTTGTGATAAATCGGCTCCGGCTCCGACCAAAACCATCGGCTCCTTAAGGCTCCGGCTCCACAGCCCTGTCTGAAGCCATTCCTAACACTTACGCCGTTCGGAAATTTCTTGATTATCGATTTTTGTTTACGTGATCTGTGACAGTCCATTACATCATCACTTACCATGGATTCTAAACGACAGACGCGATCTGGTTCTATCATAGAAATTGACAACAATAAAACCTCTAGAATGGAAATTTAGCTTCATCCAATGCACAATAACGGCACATAAATCGCACGCATTTTCACTTAGATGCACCTGCCTACGTCTGTATCATTGGGTTAGAATCAGTCACATGAGTAAATCGAAGCTTTTAATTGGTTCTTCATGCCCCAACTTAGTTCCCCGGATGTGCCGTGACCTTGAGTCAATTTCTATTCTAGTCAACTTCAGATAAACAGTTTATTTCTATGGGTTCTATCGGACAGGATTGTACCCTTGATGACATCAAAGCAATTATTCATGAATCGGAACAAAGGGTTATTGATCGACTTGACGATATTGTGTCTCGCATCAGTCAGCTGGAAGCCCGAATTGATAACATACAAAGTGATCAAGTCCGTATGGATTTAGAAATGGTAGCGATCAAAGAGATTGTTGTAAATCAATAGAACGTAATTGAAAAGCATGAGGCGGAATTTCGTCTACCGAACCTCATCTTTAATAACGTTTCAGAACGTAATGTAATAACAGGTGATGTTTCATTGAACGATGATTTGAGCAAGGTTAAGCACCTTTGTAGTGAAATAATGACAGACTTTCATGCTGATGATATTGAATCTCATACTCGCATCGGGAGGTCTGTGAATAATAGACCTCGGCCAATCAAGGTGAAGTTTAGCAATGTGGACGTGAGGAATTCCATACTACAGATTGTTTCATAAAAAATGGATCACCCTTAAACATCGCCTTAACTTCAACTTTGTCTAACTCCGCCAAACTTGAACGAATTTCTCTGAAATTTGGAAGATGTGTCAGTTGTGCTTACTAATATCATTGTTGGAAATTTCAAGCATGAATATTGAGTTGTTTTCCTGTTATAGATAAAAAAGTAGTAGATAATTTGGTCTTCATTTAGCAATGTTACACAAAATCATACCTCACTCTTATAAAATTACATTTGTTTCTTTTGTTATGTAATATGTTGTTCTACAAGCCAAAATCTATCAAGCAAAACAAAAATAAAGAAAATCGATCAATCAGAGCCAGTATAGCTCCATTATTCATCAACAATAATGTAACTGCTACATGTGATTAACTGGACTTCATGTTCCATAGCTTCCTGACTTCGTTGCGGTGGTGTTGGCAGCACTCCTGATTGCTTTCAGCTAGAAATCTATCTCTTACCGGTTGAAAACAATACAAAGCACAAATGAACAATAACGAGATCGCATTCACAAAAGGCAAAGTGTCAGCCTTGCTAGAACTAGGGTTTTCTTTGCGAGCTACAAGCAAGCGACTAAATGTCCCTTACACAAATGTGCATCGATGGCATAATGATGATTTTCGACTCTGTCGTAAAGAGAGCTCTGGCCGTCCACGCAAAACATCCAAACGTAGAGACCGCCTAATTTTGAGATTTCTTTTTTTGCGTTGTCTGGTCTGATGAGGCATCAGTCCGTCTGAAGGATAGTGATGGTCGATTGAGAGTATGGATAAAATCTGATCAGGAAATTCCGAGACATTTACATCGTCCCCGGGTACAAGGTGGTGCGACTCTACTGATTTGGGCTGGCATTTGGACCAATGGCCGCTCTGAACTTCACATACAGCAAGGAACCATGAATTCTGAACGCTATGTGAATGTTTTACGAATGAACATTGGCCAAATGACAGATCAACTTGGTGATCCGTCGACTTGGTTATTTATGGATGATAATGCTACATGTCACAGGAGTAGTAGAGTCAACTTATGCAAGTCTCAATTAGGGCTTAGAACATTATCTTGGCCAGCTCGTTCTCCTGATCTGAATCCCATAGGAAATGTATGGAGTATTCTAAAACGTAACGTTCGTCGTTCACTGCTACCTACATATGGCGTATCACAACTTACGTCACTGTTAAAAAGAGAGTGGAGAAAGTTAGATCAGTCAAAAATCAACGATATCATCGAATCAATGCCTAGACGAATTGGTAATGTCATTGACAATAAGGGTAGGGCCACAAAATATTAGCTTCTTAAGAACCGTTACTGTATCATAACTTATCAGATTATATAAGGACATTTAAATATATTAGGGACATGAAATAACATGAAAAATGCTTTCTGTATCATACTTATGTTTTATTTGGTCAAATTTTAGGATGATCCACTTTTTAGAAACGGACTGTATATAAGCAGAAAAAGATTAGAGAAAACTCTGATATGCGAAGTGATTTTGGATCCATTTATATTAATAAAGATGCTTCACCACTAGTACGAAAAGAAGAGAAAAGATTACGAGACAAGATGTATGAAGAACGTGAGAAAGCTCCACCGCACATTACATTTTCGATTCGATCTGGCAAATTGTACAGAAATAATGTCCTTATTGATCGTGTAAATGTTGCAAATCAATTATTTTGACAAACAGGCTATAGACTCAATTGACTCCCCATTTCTCCTTCTTGTTCATCACACACGCTACATTGCAACGCATTATTCGAACTCTATGAAATTACTCCCCAAATCTTTGTGCAATCTGATTGAATCTAAATTGCTTATACAAACAAACAATTACAGAGTTATGGAGTTAACGGACTCTGTCAGACATTCTGAATTTAATGACCCAAAAGCGTCTTTGTCCTTCTTTTATGTCAATGCGCGATCAATTATAAACAAAATGGACCTATTATCGGCTTATATCAATGAGTATCAACCTCAAATTATTCTTATTGCTGAAACTTGGGCCACTGAAGATGTAACTGACTCGTATCTTACTTTAGCGGACTACACGCTTTACCGTTGTGACAGAAGATCGACTTCTGGTGGAGGTGTTGCTATCCATATCAATTCGAGCCTTAAATCCATATTTATCAGTTCTCACAGTGAAAATCGTGCTGAAGCTATTTCATGTGCTATATACAATGAACTTGGTGAATCTCTAACTCTGTGCTGCTGTTATTGTCCTCCTGATTATATTTTGGATGACAATAGGCCACTTTTGACATACTTAACCTCAATTATTGTGCATCATGCAAGAGATTATATAATTATTACAGGGGATTTTAATGCACCTGGTATTGATTGGGATGGCCTTAATGCATCTTCTTCTTCCATCTTTCAATGGTCCATGCGACATTTTCTCCATCAACACATTCGCGTTCCAACTAGACCTCAATCTGGAAATACCCTTGATTTAGTTTTCTCAGATGTTGCCACTAATATTGGAAACGTATCTATTCATAAATGTTTCGGATCATCTGATCATGCAATAATTACTTATGTTGTATCTTTTGATTTATTACTACCGCACGACCGATCATCCGAACATCTCATCCGTATGTATGATAATGGCAACTGGAGTAATTTCAGACACGTCCTCAAAACTTCCCTTTGGCCAAATGTTGTTTCTTCTGACGTCGATGATTTGTGGTCGAAGTATCTTAGCAATTTAATCACCGCAATTGAACATTCCATACCTTCTAAACCCAAGAAATCGTGGTGCCCAGGAAATTCAAGCAAAGTTAGAACGATCCTTCCACAAGTCAGACGCGACCACCACAGATTTGCGGCATCTCCAACCCTTGCTAACAAGTTAAAATTGTTTTATTCACAGATGCGACTAAATCAAATTGTAATAGCAACGACAAAACATCAAGAAGTCAACATCTTAACTGAGTTTTCATCCAACCCGAAGAAATTTTGGAGCTACGTCAATAACAAACTCAAAAGAAAATCGTATTTTACATCTATGAGAACTGAAACTGATGAGATTGTCACAGATCACTCCGACATTGCCAATATTTTCAATGCTCATTTCGCCGACAATTTCACGTCATCAGATCCACCTCTTAACTTTGAGTTGGGCATTATAAATCCGACAGATACCCTCAACGTAATACGATTCACTCCAGAAATTGTGTATGATTCGGTACGGAAATTACCCAATAGCTTTTCTACAGATCATGACGGTTTATGTTACGGTGTAATCAAGGAAGGAGGTTTACTTCTCTCGGCTAAACTTTCGGACTTCTTCAATCGTTCAATGGCAGAGAGAGGGATTCCTACTCAATGGAAGAAAGTTGTCATCACGCCAATTCATAAATCTGGACCGAGAGACAAATGCTCGAATTACAGACCAATTGCTGTCAGTAGTTGCATTCTTCGAATAATGGAGCGCATAATCAGTAAAATGATTTTAAATTACATCCAAAGACAAGGGATGCTATTTCCTTCTCAACATGGTTGTTTACCTTCAAAATCTGTTGAAACTGCTCAAATATCTTTTTACAATTACCTGACATACAATCTTGACAATCGAAATTCCATTGATGTTGCCTTTCAAGACTTCTCAAAGGCATTTGACACAGTTCCGCATGGCCTCCTCATTCAAAAGTTGAAAGCATACGGTATCTCCGGAATATTACTATCTTGGCTAAGCGATTATTTTTTTGAACGTACTCAAATCGTCCGAATACTTGGATCTTACTCATCACCTCAAGTCATAAAGAGTGGCATTATTCAAGGGTCGGTCCTCGGACCTGTCATATTTGCACTATTCGTCAATGACTTAGACACTCGTCTGAAACACTCATTCGTTATTAAATATGCCGATGATGTCAAGGTAGCCGTGTTCTACTTGAGAACAAACGATGCTGAGAGAACGGCTGCAAGGGAATTACAGAGTGATTTGCTGAATATCCACGAAATGGACAAATCAAAACGGACTCAATCTAAATTCCAACAAATGCAAGATAATGCGATTTGGAAGAAATAGAGAAGATTGCAATTACTGTATAAATGATAACATCGTGTGATAAATTATCCAATTTAGAGATTTGGGTGTCCTAGTAAGTACCCCCCTGAGTTTCAATGGCCATATCCAACAAATTTGCCTTACTGCAAATAGAAGACTTGGAATAATCAAAAAGTCATTCTATTTCCGTGATAAATTGCTTATTACACTCTACAAACAGTTTGTTCGACCAATCCTCGAGTACAATAGTATCGTATAGTGCCCACACTACCACAAGTATACTAATGCGATTGAAAGAATTCAAAAACGATTCTGTCATTTTTTTTATCAATATGGATCAATTATCGCCAAAAGCTTGACAAACTCGGCCTATTATCACTTCAAGCACGCCGCCTCCGTTATAAGCTCTTATATCTTTTTAAGATTGTAACTTTCCGGACCAGTTTTCATCCAAATGACTTATTTCGATATTCATCCTTTCTCACCAACCGCGGTAACTCTCACAAGCTAGTAATTCCAGCCACAAACAAT
Source organism: Prostheceraeus crozeri (assembly GCA_907163375.1). NCBI lineage: Eukaryota > Metazoa > Platyhelminthes > Polycladida > Euryleptidae > Prostheceraeus > Prostheceraeus crozeri. The sequence continues at coordinate 97,763 of CAJQUW010002510.1, read as the reverse complement.
GATTACAGATCAAACTTTTTTACTGTCGATATAACAGAGGTTTTTTAAGCTAAACCCAGTGGGGGGCCTTCTTCAGAAAAACATTTTTATGCTGATTTTGCAAATAAGCTGACATAGAATATATAGGCCTATACATCTGTAGCCTATAGTATGTGCATGTACATAGGCCTACATACATGTAAGTCCTACAACTAGGCTACATGTATGTGCTGCATTTGCAGTTGTTGTTACCACTTCTACTATCATTTTCAATTTCAGCCGGTTAGCTGTGCAAGCCTGCAAGGGCTGTAAATCAGAAAACTATCACTTCTATTTTCTAAAGAATTTTTTTACAAACTTTCTCTCTTTGTAAATTTCAAAATTTGGCTGAGAGCATCTCCGCGCTCGGCTTTTCAGGAAGTCAGCTACAACACACCGCGGATCAAAGCATGCCAATCTCGCAGATTGTGCAGATTATTGAACGAAATTTAATTTAAGTATATAAAAGTATATGCGATACACACACATTTTGATAGTTGATGTCAAAATGCATAAAATGTTTCACTGAGAGGGACAACTTTGGATCCCCCCGGGTCGGATGCACATTAATCACTGGTGGGGATCTCAGACATCACTGCCAGGGACGAATCCCTCCCATCCCCCTTACTTCGCACTCTGTTATGCGGTCGAATAAGATCACTTATGTTTTTTATTTTTCTTAAGTATTCTTTTCTTGAATCATTGTGAGTATGAGACCTTATTTTTTCAATCAGGAATATAAAAGAGACAAACTTAAAATGATAGAATAAAAGGGTTGCCCCCAAGAGCCCTAAAAATCGTAAAAACTGGAGGGGCAAATTCGCTCACTGGGGGGGGGGCAACTGCCCCCCCGGTTATAATGTTAAAAAATCCTCTGCGATATAATATCCCACTGGAATGCTCTTACTGATGAGGATGTCAACGTCAATACTGTGAATCAATTCAAGAAAAGTATCAGCTCTTACTTCAAACGCAAAGACATTTGGTAACTTTCATCCCTCCAGCGCGATGCTATGATATAATAGCCACACCCTGCGTTATCATTTGCCCTCATTGGGTTATGTATTTGTCATCCAACATCTCTTCGTGCATGACTTTTGTATCATATTCAGACATTAATACACATTATTATTATTATATACATGTATATATATATATGTTTTGGAAAATTGGACTTTTGTTGTGATTGATGGCACGCGTTTTGTGCCCCCGAAGAACCAAGAACAAGTTACAAATTAACGACCGTGACTGAAACTGTACATGTAATCATATGCCTGATAGTGTTTCGAAATATGAAGTAGTCCACGAAGTTTCAAATTTCCTTCTATTGGTGTGAGCTCGGCCTTCCATCTCCGGTCACAATGAGCAATTACTGAGCACAGTCGGTGTAGAAATGGAGGCTGTGTGACTCAAGTTGTAACTGGATATTCGCAAATATTTCAAATTGTGCTCGCAATCGGGGATTTTAGGTGTTTTTCAAAGGTGGCTATCAGGGGCGCCAGGAAAGGCATTTTGAAATTTCATTCTACTGATAGGGCCTTGGCAATGCCATGCGGATCATAATGAGCTATGAACGAGCGAAATCGCTTTAGAAATGGCGGCTGTGTGACTCGGGTTGTAACTCATTCACTTGAAAAGCGATATTTTTGTATATAGGATGGATTTGGGGCGCTCTTGGTCGCCAAGAAATTATTTTTGAAATTTCCCACTACTGATGGGGGCTTGGCAATACCATGCGGATCATACATAATGAGCCATGAACGAGCGAAATCGCTTTAGAAATGGCGGCTGTGTGACTCGGGTTGTAATTCACATTTTTCTTTTTTAGTGATGTTTTTTTCTTTTTCTCAAAATTTGGCTTTTTTATTGTAGGGTTTTTTGGTGCACGATCAGGGATGATAGATGGTCTTGGGAGGGGGGGGGGGTAAGTGTCGTTAGAAGAAACGTTGTCAAAAAATCGGCTGCAAATTCTCATTTTTTCGGGATTTATGACTATGGCAATCTTTTATAACTTTTGCTGTCATGGTAGCCCATCGAATTGCTAATCTAGTAAACTATATTACCTCTCCAAGTTGTCATGACACGGAGATTCGTAGAATAATATTCTTCATTCAATTATTGCTATCATAATCAGTCAAATTTGTGTACGCTTCTGCAAAAGTGTAAAAATTTGCACATCTCACAGGCAGCATAGGGATATATAGGTAGAGTGTCGACTCAAAAAAGTATCTGTATGCAGTGAAAATTTTTATATCAAAAGATTCAGTTATTTTGGGGAGACTACGTTCCCGTGGTCCAAAAAACTATTTGAGCACTTTTGAAAAAAGTCAAAATTTGCCAATTTATATACTACCGAGATAATTGGACCTCTTATATAAGTAGTAGGAAGCAAGTTGGATATCAAAAGGAATGAATATTTGATAATAAGCATCCTAACTAAGCGCAAATTAGGCTGATTATCAAAGGAATTTCATGAATTGTATTATAATGGAAGTCTTCATGAAAAAGTCGCGATATTATTCGTTATTTCTTGGCTGAAATTTCATATTTCTAATTCATGAAAGCAATAACAGGTCATCGAGTTGCCAACTTAACCTCTCCAAGGCTGTCATGACACGGACAATCTGTAAAATATTATCATTTCCTTCTGCTTTATGCTATCTTGATCAGTCAATTCCGTTGTAATTTCTTCAAAACTTCATGGATGTGTATGTCTCACATTTTGAAACAATTCCGAGTGCATCTCCCTTGAGTTCATTTAATAAAATCGAAAGTGTATACACATTGGGGATTTAATAAATGCGGAGCTACCACTCTACCTAGCATGCCTACCATATGCTACTCAGCAAAGATCTACTGAGATTCAAGAAATGATGCCAATTGTGAATCATAAAATCATGCCGCTGAAAATTGAAATAAACATGACATCTCAGCCAAGAAACTCTCAACTTTTCCTTGAAGACTTGTAATGGACTTGTATCATTATGCAGTTCATGAAATTTCCTAGCTTAATTTCCTGCTTAAATGCTAATCATTAGCTTAATTTCCGCTTAATTAAGATGTTTGTTAGAAAATATTCATTCCTTTTGATAGCCAACTTGTTGCCTACTACTTATAAAGTGGCTTCATGTCGGTAGCATATACATTTGCAAAAATTTTGCTTTTTAAAAACTGCTCGAATAATTTTTGGATCACAGGAACGTAATCTCCGTAAAAAACTGAATCTTTTCATATAAAAATTTTCACTGTATACAGACACTTTTTTGAGTGGACACTCCACCTATATATATATATACTTACTCGGATGCTGTCGAAAAACAGCCATCTTATCTTTTTTCTCTGATTGAGTACTTGCGCTACTATGCATTGAGATCCGCATTATCACGGATCATGAAGTGAATTCAAGTAACCTGAAACATTTAATTATGATATTCGAGGTCTTCCAAGCAATTAACGTGCTTTGCACTAATTTTATATGTGACTACTGCTTATTTTACTACGTGTCACCTGATTCTGCAGGAAAATGCATTCTCTTGTTCAACGATTAGCGAATGCGCGACCACTGTGCGCAATGCGGCAGCCCATGAACCACAGAAGGACATTTCACTGCCTTCAGCTGTGACCAACAGTAGGCCAAACAATGCGAGTCGTACATTGTGTAAATAAGAAAATAGCTCTTTTGGTCCTAAAATCTTTCAAACTTTTGATCCAGACATCCGATTGAATTTGCAACTGGTGTGAAACCGGTCTGAGGTGGAATTTGCCGGCCACCTGACCAGCCCGAAAATCTCGACCGTTTCCTTCACTGCTATTATGGTGTCTCTTGTTCACTCAACGAGATTACGGCAGACGGTCACTATTCATATTCTCCCATTCATTGAATGAAATTTAGCGGTTATGTTCGAGCAATGCAAGCATCACAAGTTCAAACGAGTGTTTGAAACTACATGTACATTGAGAGAATCTCAAAAAATCACATTCCTCAATATGTATAACAATTACCAGGTATTTTGTACCACGATTTATGGACAATTCGAGTTCCAAAAAGTCCATGAACTCAATTGATAACACTTCAAAAATCTTTTTCGACTATTATGGTGTGTTTGCACGTGCAACTTGATTGCTGACACTCGATCCATAATGAACAAACAATGGAAGCAGCAAAGGCGATGCCTTCAATAACTTTGCCTCTTGCGTCACCAGGCAATAGCAATTTAGCAAAATCCGGTAAAGTCTACCTTTATGTGGATTAATCCATCAAATCTTTCCAAGCTATCAAATCAGCTTTTGATATTAAGTTAGACTTATTTATAACATCTGCCACGAACATATGATAGGATTTTTCATCATTCAGTCAAAAACGCCTTTATATGAAAATATGGAATGTGTATATTAACTCGTCAATCAAAAGATATATAATAGCATATGCGTCTAGATATCTACAATACATAATTATTTAGAAGCCCATGATAATAGTGATATAAAAATTTTGATATATTTGTAAATCGTTGATTTAGCAAAATCTATAGGTCTAAAAATTTAAATGCAATCTTTTAAGAGTTGGTTAATAGCAAATAACAAAGTTACCATATCGTCAAGACTTGACGATTTTAACTTGAAAGTCTTGATACGATAGTAATGTTAGAGTATAGTACAAAAATACCAAAGTTTTTATATCTCTATTATCTCTTTTGATTGACGAGTTAATAAATACATTCCATGCTTTCATATAAAGGCGTTTTTGATTGAATAATGAAAAATTCTATCATACGTTTGTAGCAGATGTCATAAATAAGACACAGAACACAGAAAAACATAATAAAATAATAACACAGAAAAAATTCTAAAGAAAATTGCATTTATTGGTATATTAAAGTTAGACTTCATTTATACGCCCCATAAATTTTATTGGCGGATGCCATACCGCGGGGAGAAGTTTAATTCCGATATCGTTAACAACCTTGAATGTTACTCTACACTAAAATGTGGATATTTTCGGGTTTGCAGCATTGACAAATCAGCAATCAGGGACACACTGAGCCACCAGCCTTATCTCGAAACTATAAATAGTGGAAACTTTATGCTTTATGACATTGTTAATTGTAACAAATAGACATGATTCCTCTGGTAATTTCAACTGTTTATGCTCTCAATCATTATTTTCACAGGATTTCTCAAAATGAAAAAGCAAATTTTCAGAAAATCGGAACTTTTGTTCTAATGCAGCCAAAAATTTGCGTATATTTTTATTAGACAGTATTTTTCTAAAGTAGGTCTATTCTTCATCAATTTCGTTTATCTAGTGGTTAGAACTATTTGAGCGCAGCCTTTTTTGTTTGCACACGTGCACGCTTTTTTTGAAAAGTTAGCGAGGGAGGGCACATTGAAGCATCCGTCATTGAAGATGGGGCAGTTTGAACATGATTCATAGTGCCCCACTTCGATACTCACTTTTTTCTTTTATTGAGTGAACGAAGTGATTATAAGTTTTGATATGTGATTTATGCTAAAAATTGGTCAACATTTCTATCAAATTGGCTGTTTAGAAATATTTGAGCAGTTATGATATCTGTTTTTGTGCGTTTCGAGAATTAAACACCAGGGCAGCATGACGAGGAATTAATGTTGATAAAAAATAGTTGATGAATTGATATGTGATCTCAATCAAAATGATGTGAGCTTAAAGACACTGGAACCTCCCTTGCTGGTCAAACAAACTGAAATGCTCTTGTTCTGGTTTTTGATGAGTATCTCGGCCTTTTTGCCTAGGCCTACTCGTGTCTTACATGTCTACATACGTAATGCCTGCAGGCATGCTTCAAATAATGCCATTGATCTGAGAACTCTGATGGTCTATGAACATATACTTTAAAAAATTAGCATGTATTTTTTCACATCAAACATTTGGCATCATTTTTGTCAATAAAGGTCTCAATTTATGAATTTTGTTGCTTGATTTTGATAATTCATGAACTGAAGCTATAGATCAGATACATAGAGTCTAATAACGTTGAATAAGAGAGCAATAAGCAAAGGTGATTCAATGTGCCCCACGCATGCGGCACATTCAACCATTTTTGTAAAAATTTTAAAATTCAAATTGTGAGGAGATGAAATGTCACAGAAACGTCCAGCAACTCACAGATTACTTTGCATGCCTTCAACTTTTCATCCGAGTTTCATTTTGGTTAATTTCATTTAGTATATTCAAACTATCGAGAAAAGTTCAAAAACATGTTGAATGTGCCCCACCCTCTCCTACATATATTTCAATCATGCGCTCGATGTCTCGCAACAGACCTAGAATACGCAATGTCATTTGTTGAAAACGTCTCCTAAATTTTTCCATATACGTACATGTAAGCTTCCATGTATTTTAGGAATTTTTGATGACATTAATCCTGTGAAAATATGCTAAGCGTGAAGCAGATATAGGTCTTCCTACAGGATAACAGGATATTAAGCCTACGCCATTTAAATTCACTGACATGGTCAAAAGAATTACATTTGAATTAAGTATCCTGCAGGGTAAAAAGCCGGATTCCGAATTATAAAGTAAAATCGATGTAAGTAGTAGCCAATACTTCAAATTGGACGTAGTTCCTTGCTTAACTTTTAGAACATTAGAACATTTCGTACAAGAGGCGTTATCTTCGCTGATTCTGAAGAACAGCTCCAAAGAACTGGGAGGGTTCAAACTGTCTCCTGTCCGCCCGTTCGTCGACATTTATGGTTGTAGTTGCGGTCCCTTGTTGGGAGCTCTGGCCACTACAAGTGTTCTTAGCGCTAGTCGAACTTTTCTTTATTCTTCTGTGCGGCTATGTAGCTGTGACCTGGTGCAACTCCAACATTGAAGTGAGAGGATTTTCCTTCATCAATGACTTAAATACACGATTACTATGACGCTGCATAAAGTACACAAAGTGGGATTGTCGGGTTCTTGTTGTCTGAGTGACTGAGCGCAAAGATGCGGCGAGCATTGTGGTCAATGTTTTAATAGTGATAGTTAACACTACTGACACACGCGCTTTCATGGCACCATTCGGTCGGTCGGTAGGTACGATGGATCACAGACGAGAGTGGGAGAATAATTCTATAACCAATCCCTGTTCTAATTGAACAAGGTTGTCTTCCACCATCTCAATGAGTGTTTTAAAGAATAACGAAAGTACATGCATGTGCTTGTAAAAGTAATGCAGTCATTGATCAAAATTCTTCTCCTATTGTCTGCGATCGAGGTTGAATTAATGATAGGGCAAAATGATTAATTAAAAATCACAAAGTCAGTATGATTCCGTATAATGACAACGATTCAGCCGAATCGCGAATCGCCTTAAAATATCAAACAGTCCGATTCAATTATCCGAACCGATTTTTCGAATAACTTTCGATTCTATTATCCGATTCGAAAATGAAGTTCCGGATATTCGAATAATCGGACTGTTTAGTCCGATTATTCGATTGCCCACCTCTGATAACGAATCATACTTCGGGTGCGCTATCCTTCGATATGACGAAAGTCTTCGATTGTATATCTCATGAGCATGCAATCAAGAAATTCAAACTCAATGTCAGTCAAACCAGATGTCTCTGTACTATGGCTTCATTCTTCTGGATTACAATTATGATCACTCAGTTCCGTTGTAATTTCTGCAAAACTGCAAAAATATGCACATCTCACATTTGGTGACAATACCACCTATAGCTCCCTTGAGTTCGTTTAATAAATTCGAAAGTGTATACGCCATGTATACGCATTGGGGATTTAATAAATGCGGAGCTACCACTCTACCTAATATGCCTACTCCATGGCATAGACATAATGTAGGTATATTATTCTATGACTATTGACTTGCATAGAGTTTTAAAACATCAGTTTGTATAGATTGTGCAGATTTCTTGCATTCAATTTGGTCTGAGATACCTGCAAACATTACATCGATGTCTGTGGATGCCTAATTGATACACGCTATATAAATACATCACCATAATAATTAGTGAAATGTCATCCAAGGAAAGCATGATTTGATTCATAGAAAGCCGACTTTTCGCACTGAGACTAAAACGGACAACAGCTGGTTGTTGGCGACACCGGTATGTAGCAATTGTCAGCCATTGGAACCGTCGTCTCTTGGATGCCACGAACAGGAAACGTACATGACACGGCTATTTTGTGATATGCAGCGTTGGATTAGCATAAAGGAATTGACACAATAATGAATGCTATTTGACCTTGAAAAGTGTTTGAATCCCTAAATCTTAGAGATACTACTTTAAAGAGCTAGTTTTAAATAATTTCTTTCGTCACATGGTTTTCGAAGTGGCTTTCGACAGTGTTAGAGTTATCAGTATCATTTTTCTCATTGAGGTAAAGTATTCTAATTCATGCTGAATACTGAATAGGAAATTTGGAATTTCGGACGTCAAACATAGCGGCATCAAGGATGAAGGACATGAAAACATTTTTAAATAAGATAAACAACTACAGGTAGGTAAAAAATTTGACCCATGATTCGCTAAATAATGATTGATGCATACATCAATGCTCAACAATAGTTTTTTGCTTAAAAATGGGGTTTTCAAGATCCTTTGGATGCAGATGCTCCTTATCTCAAAATTTTGTGATCAGGCACTGAAGGATCATTTTAACGGTTGGTTATTACAAGCAAAGTTGTAAAATGCATTGTCACAGATATGACTTTTTTTACTGAATTTTCACCCCTAGCACAGCTATGAGCCATGAAAGAAGCTAGGGGTTACTCAATGAAAAGTAACAAATTGTATTATTTTAAATAAATAAAATTAAAAAAAAGCAGACCTTCCAATCTGATTAAGCTGTCCCCATCAGAAACCTATTCGCACGCCTCTTGAAAGTATCAAGATTGTATTGGTCAGGGAAAGTGGTCTGGGGAAGCTGATTCCAAAGCTGTGCCGTGCGAACAAAAAAAGCTTTTCGAGCGACTCACAGTACGTGCGCGTTCTAAGCTCACATTATAGCATGTGAGTGCATTAGTTCTGCGTGTGCTTCTGGAGAAGATCTTAGGTTTGGGTACGCACTCATTTAATGCAGAGCTGCTTCTACCGAAATAGTACCTGTAGAAGAGACTGAGTGAAGCAACATCCCGTCTGACGGAGAGCGGCTGCAACTTGCTAGGAAGTTTTTCACCCATGAGATTCTTGACACGTTTCTCAACCCGTTCAAGGAGGTTAAGATGCGTTTGTGGGACGCCTGCCCACAGATGACAACAATACTCCATCAGAGGACGAATAGTGGACTTGTAAAGATAGCAGACAGTCTGTGGTGAAAGATAGCTGCTGGCACGATAGAGACTGCCAATGCGTTGAGCTGCCTACTTGGTAATGGATTGGATGTACGGTTTCCATGACAAGTCTTTCGTAACCGACAATCCAAGGAAGGAGATGGAATCTTGTTCTCTGATCCTATTATCTGACATCTTAATGCTATGATCATCATCATCTCCTTTAAGTCGTGAGTGCAGAATACTCTGAGTTTTTGAAGGATTGAAGGAAACAAGCCAATTGGCGCCCCATTCTGAGACCCTGCGTAAGTCTTCATTAAGAAGGTCGCATAACTGCTGACGTTGCTGAGTGTTTTTAGCGAGTCGCTCATTGGAATTGAAGAGTGTTGTGTCATCTGCATACATCACCAATTTACTCACTTGGCAGTCTGGGAGGTCGTTGATGTACAGCAGAAAAAGCGTGGGTCCCAAAATTGACCCTTGAGGAACTCCTGCATTGACAGACTTGGTGGAAGACTTTTGTCCATCTAAGACGACAGATATCTGCCGGTCACTAAGGAAAGAAGCAAGAAGTTTGTGGAGTTGATCAGCAACTCCATAGGACTTTAGCTTCATAAGGAGTCCCTGATGCCAGACCTTATCGAATGCCCTGGAAATATCCAAGGCAACTGATCTCATCTCACATTGTCTGTCAAGGACAATACTCACGTTCAGTGACATATGAAAGAAGATCTGCAGTTGATCGAGAGTGCCTGAAGCCATACTGTTCTTCTGATAGAAGGTTCTGAGTTTCAAGGAAGTTAACAATGTGTTGGTTAATCACTGCTTCAAAAATCTTGCCAGCAATTGGAAGCAGGCTGATAGGACGGTAACTAGATGGAAGAGATGAGTCAGAACCTTTCTTTGGAACTGGAACCACGGAAGCTACTTTTCAACAAGAGGGAAACTCACCGGTGGATACACATCTACTAAACAGTTTAGATAAAAGTGGAGAAAGCTCAGGTGAGAGATGCTTGAAGACCGAAACCGGGATGCCATCTGGTCCACTAGACTTAGAGCTATCGAGACCGGCGATGATCTTTTTGACGTTTCGGACTGTGACTGAAGGAGGACTAATTGTCTCATCAGTGCGCGTGGGAATTGGAGGTGGAATTCTACCTCCATCGTATAATGACGAATTCTTCGCAAACTCCTTGCAAAGAAGCTCGGCTTTGTCTGCTGAGGTTGTCGCCATAGAAGTACTGACTTCGGCATGACGGAGTGCTGGGATGGAGGATTTGTTCCTATTGTTGACACTGTTGTAAATCCTCCAGAAGTCCTTAGAGCCAAGCTTTTGGGTATCAATGGATTTCCGTACATACAAAGCGTAACGGCTTCTGGCCTGATGTATGTTTTCCTTGCAATGTCTACGTGCGGTTTTGTACAATTCAAGATTGCCAGCGCTATTGTCACGCTTATACTTATGGAAAAAGTGGTCACGCTGGCAACTTGCAGCTGCACATTCTGGTGTAAACCAAGGTTGTGAGTGGGGCTTCATTTGGAAAGTACGGTGAGGAATGTAGGCCAACATCCGTATCTGAAGCCACTCTGTCAGTTCTTGCGCCGACTTGTGGACGTTCTCGCTCAGAATCAAATTCTCTGCTTGAACTTGACTAAGAAAAGTGCGGAAGGCACACCAGTCTGCTTTGAAGAATCGATAAACTGTTCTATGGAAGGGTGCAGACGGTGTGGAGCAAATTTGTTTGCCAGAAACTGTGATAACACAGTGATCAGACGTGCCGAGGGGAGAAGTAACCTTGTGTGAAAAACAAGTTGGATTTGAGGTGAGAAACAGGTCAAGGAGATATCTAGTATCCCCAGCTCGGTCAGGCACTCTGGTAGGACAAGTGACAATTTGACTAAGGTTGTGAGAGACAGCGAAATCCTGGGCTGCCTGACCGGAGAGATCGGTGGTGCGTGAGTGCACAAGCCAGTCAACATTGTGCACGTTGAAGTCACCAAAAACGGCAACTTCAGCGCTGGGATACTCTTGTAGAAGAGAATCGATCTTGTCAGAAAGAACATTGAAAATATCCGCATTAGTTGATGGAGAGCGGTATAGGAAAAATAGAAGAAGAGTGGTCTTCTGCAGCGGCGCAATGAAGGCAAGATACTCATGCCTTGGATCCTCTGAGCTACGAAGCCTTCTCAAGGGAAGGCTTGTCTTGGCATAGACTTCAAGACCATGACAAGGTGCTTTATCCATCCGGTGAAATATGTATCCATCAGGAGTAACGTCGCTTGATGACACACTGGGATCTAACCTGGTTTCCGACAGGGCTAGAAGATCTGGTGACTTACCTTGCAGGAAGATATTGATGTCGTCGTAATTGGACCTCAGTCCTCTTACGTTGCTGAAGCTGATCCTGAGAGGGTTTTTGAGCTTGACGGCTTGACTACGTTTCTTGTGTGTCTTTCTCATTTTCATAATTTCTCATAGAATATCAATCAAATAAACGAAAATTATACTGTACAACAAAGTGATACAAGAAACATTGGAAGGCATCAGAAAACGTAAATAATAGCAACAAAGCTGCAATAAATAATACGCAAAAAAGACACTTATAGGCACAGTTCATGTCGCAAAAGCTTGAAGAAACCCAAATGAGAACCCCTTTGCCGTAACAATGGGTGCAAGTTAGGTAGGCCACAGAGGAACCGGATACAGCTACACGGGCTAAACCCCTCAGTAAAGCTACCCACGCATGTCCGTGGCAGTGGAACTGTACCGCCTTTTTTCGAGCAGTTGACCGGGCATGCCTGCCAAAGCATTACCAGTGGGTTCGGGACCCTCGAACTACCTGACGCCCGTATGCCGTGAATACGTTGGATCTGTCACACCTTAACCTGCAAGAAATGGGGAAGTGCAAAAGAGAGCAGTGGAAGGAAGTTCGATCACAAATAAGCCAAATAAGTGCCATGCCCAAAAACCTGATTCAACAACATGAAACATCTGATGACTGTTCATATCTCGCAAATCAGGGGGTGGTGTTAATTGGGACGGCCGAAGCCTACCACACATTTAAAATAAACAAACGTGGAGAAAAAGAATGAAAAATTAATCAAATATAAATAAATTCAATGACCAGTAAAATAAAAATAATATTCCAGAGCCTGCTAGTTAGCCGGAGCACGGTCACAAACCGCCGACAATAAACCTTTCCGACAAGGTAGAACCCAAAGAAGCATGAGCTTCAGACGACACAGCCTTATTGCGACTCCGTTTTCACCCTTTCACCGCTTTGCGGCCGCAGGTTGAGTGAGAAAGGGATCCACCTTAACCGGTTCTCTGACGTGGTGACTTACGATTTACCTTTTGATTTTTTACCTTTTTGAAGAGGCATCGTCTTTATTGACAATGCGAAGGTAATGCTGGTCCACGAGCTAGATCATTTACTGAAGCTATTGAATTTCACCACATTGTCGATGGTGGTGTTCTGCCTGTGGACTTATCCAGAAAGCTGATGACTTGTATGTTCATGACTACTTCCAATGTTGCTGTTGGTGAACTTCAGAAAATGATTGACCTTCTGACGAGAAAGGAGTCACAAGGAAATGATACTCTTCAGGTACTAGGATTCGTGCATTTGCTATCATTTTCTGAAATAAATCTCCAAGTATGCCGCACATGGCGACTTCCCTTATTTCATACCACAGATCTGCTCCAGAAATTAGCATAAAAATATACCTGGTTTTCGCTTTACATAGCAAAGGTACCTCATCGTTATGCTTGCTTAATTTTGCAGCATGCAAGTTAGGCCTACTATCGCTGCCCACGCCACTTTTTTTATTTTTTGTAAACTATCAGAATATCTATTGGCGCGGGGACAACCTGGGCTTGAGCACCTCAGGATATTTTTGGGGTACTGAGCCCCGGCTGAACGGATTCGACAGAATTGTGTAAGAATATACGTTAATGTGTAATGTCATTAAGACTTCTACACAACTCATCACTGGGCTCATCATCCGCTCATGACCGGGCAGCATCAAGGGGGAACAAAACAAATTTGATCAAATAAATTGTAGTTCCGGTACATGTCTCTCAATCGTTTTGACATCTTTCCTTCATTCGATCTCATTTTTGAGCTGTCTTGGGGTAGTGTTGAATGTAACGACTTCGACATTCGCTGAATCCAACAGGTACCCTACCCTGATGGATTAATCACACATGAAGGACCGGCCTGATATATGAGACGGAAGTTAAATGTTGCAATCAATTCGCCAGCACCTCCGATCGTGAGATGGTGGTTCCAGTTCATCGTGGAGGTAGTTAAGTAGGGAAATGAGAACCAATCAATGCCTACAAGACACAAGTAGGAACATTTCACCTTATCAAGTAATTGACCTTAAGGACAATTCCACATGAAATGGGACATGGAGTGGAAAAATAGAATATATCATTAATGCATTTCTTTTAGTGTTTTCTATATCAAAATTATCTGAATTTTTCATTTCTGGGGTCGATTATTGCGTATTTTGATCAGAAACCATTCTGTTTTTAGATTTTATCATGATCTTCGAAAATGTCAGAAAAAGCGCATAATTTCCGTAAAATATAATCAGTCGAACATATCAAACATTCAACGTTTTATTAAGTTGTTGCGTTTGATATTACATCATGTATCACTCGTTGCATGGTAGAAGCTCAGATTAACTGTTGGCATGTACCTTCGATCCATGATCACAGTTTTGCAGGTGCATGGTAGCAGCTGCTGATAAATATCCGTCTTCTATCAAAATACGTTTACAGAAATACGTTGCAAAATGTAACGTACGAACAAATGGGATTGCACTTTAATGACCAGATTGAGTTTTTTCACCTATTAATGTATCAGTATTTCCTTTGCAGCTTTCCGTTTGCTCAGACGCAGCAATGAGTAATTTACAACAATTTTTTTATCTTTCTTCAAAGCAGCTAATGAAACAGATGCTACGCAGCAGTGTGCTCGGAGAAGTATCGAATGCGATGATCATGCTAAAGTATCAAAGAGCAGCGTTGCGTCCGAAATTGAAATGTCATCTGAGCTCTAAACTCAGGATTTCGATTATTATAAAGAAATGCAAATAGAGAGTCAGTTAGTGCCTCAAAATGATTTTAAGTTTAGAATTCTCTGAAATTTATGGAGAAGATGTAGCCAAGTGGCTCGACAGAACAGACAATTTTCTATCTGATACCATACAGAATGAAATTATCGAAATGTTTGCTCATGCTATCCAAAGAAGAATAGTTGAAGAGATTAATATGAATACATTTCTTGGATTTGTGGCTGATGGTACAACAGTCATTACGGGTACAGAGCAACAATCGATTTGCGTACGATACTGTGATAAAGCAATGAACGTAAAAGAAGAATTCTTCGTGCTTCAGTTTTGAAAATGGCGAACGGATCTTCTAATACTACATCTTATCGACTCTTGAAATCAAGCGCATTGATGGACTCTTCACTAAAATTTATTCTAAATATAACAGGGTCTTTATGTGCAACTGGACACAATTTGTGCAATTCTAAATTCAAATGTGCAGTTGTTTTTCTTGATTTGTGCAGTTGAAAATTGTAGTCAGGAAAATAGTTAAATAAAAACGTAGCAGAAAGTGTAGTGGAAGTCAAAATATAAATGACAATTTACATAACTTCCTTTGCAATAAACAAATATTATGACATGACTATTTGTTGAAAATTGAAATTTGTATAATGATTGAGCTTTATGATTGCTTGTCAAATGTGATACTTCATAAATATTTGTTGCTATGCTCTAGGTGAGCACTTGGAGAGATCCGCTCGCCCTATACATAAGTGCCCTATACATCACGATTTTTGTATGGAGGCCAACATGATGCGGTGCGTTGCTGCTACCGGTACCACTCCTTTTATGAATTGAGAATTGTAAAATTAATACATGCACATACAGTTCCAGCGGAGAACATACATGTCCATGTAATTCAAGTGTAGAAGCTGCTAGCCATTCATGAAACGTATCTTGGATTAGACACAGTCATGGATATGCAAGATAATTTTCTTGAATGTATGCCATGACTTTAAGTTTGCAAGTTTTGTATGTTACATGCGAATCATTCAGCTCAAAGGTGGGCAAGCGTTTGTAGTAGCGGACCACATCATGGATGCAGTAGGCTACTAAAGAAATCAGAATCGTTGAAGTGATAATACTGTGAGGAGTGATCCTCTGCAACGTTTTGACAAAATTTGTGAGTTGAAAGCCAAAAAAAGATGCCTAATGTGCACATTTGTTATCGAAAACGATATCTATCCAAAATTTTAATTTGTGGCTTGTTTTTTGATTTCCAAAATATTCTGCTATCATTGAAACATATGCTTTTTGGCTTTTCCGTAAGTTTACCACAAAGATAAATGCAGAGATTCCAGAAAGATCAACCATGCACATAAATTGTATCCACAAGTCTGCACTTGGGCAAGACTTAGGAAAGATCAAATACTTGCTTGAATCTGCGGAGAATATTGCAAAAGTACCGGCAGTATTTTATTAAAGGAAATCAGCTGATTTATTACGAAATCAGTATTTGAAGCTCTTTGCGAAATCTAGGTAAATACACAATAAATTGGGGATACATTGCTACGAAATCTTTTCTTATATATGATGCATCAGGATTAAAACCGGCCGGCGTAATCAAAACCAGCCGAAATCAAAATTGATCGCATGACGCCATCTTCAGATAATGCTCTACGATCCACTGTCAAGTGCTCGAGCAGTAGGCGCTACTGGTGGTACATGAAATTGCATTGATATTAATTCCTAAGCTCCATGTTTTATATGAACCATCCCATTTAATGAAATTATTCGAGATGTGGATTAATCTTACGCTCGGTAGGCTAAGGGCTAAGAAGCGCACAATTCTTACAAAAATTCATATAGCTGACCAAACGACGGGAAGTCATAGTCAATACAGCAGCAAAGCAAATATCAAGCTCTTCTTTTTTTAAGGTCGGTTTCTGTTACCGCTAAAATTATGCAGAAGTTGACGGCACTTCGGCGTCCCGCACTTTCGAAGGTCGATAGAAACAAGGTGGACCTGAAAAGAAGAGGAGCTTGATTTTTGCTTTGCTGCTACAAAAATTCATATAGGCTGAGACATAGGATTCCGGAAATTGAGATAACGTTAAACTACAAGTAAGATAAGTTAAATATGTCAAAAAACATGCATAAGTTAGTAATTTTTTTAACTGTTTATGAAACATTCGCGACATTTATGTTACATAGCATACGTATAGGTAGGCACTCTTAAAATATGCTACATTGTTAATGCATGCTCCAGTAATGCTGTTTTTCTTTCGATTGAATTTTCTTCTAGAACGAAACGATTTCCTCTAGAGTGAATGTCGTCAATGGTCAACATAGGTCTAATAAAATTGATCGGCCAAAGTTCATGGCCTGGGCCGGGCCGACCGACTCCATATCTGTGGTGCGTAGTCATAGAAGAAAGAGAACATCAGACAATTGGTTCGACGCTTTGACTGTGATTATTTCATCATGTCAAACTAACTTTTTTTTACTTTAGATAACTTATTTCTGCGTATTTGAAGAGCTGTTGGATTTTTTCTTAATATCTAAGTTAGATGTCCAAGTATTTGTAAAATGTTTTTTTGCTGCAAAACTTGATGTATTTCGACCAGCTCTTTGGCGACGACCAAAGAGCTGGTCGAGATATGCAAAGGTTTACAGAAAAAACGGCATTTTACAAATACTTGGGTTCCTTGATATGAACACTTATTTGTGTTCAAAGTTGGTCGATGATTTATCGAGATGATATGCTCCTGAAACTCTAAGTCTATCTCAAAGATGTAGTCGATCAGATGTATTGTTTTAAATGTATTATTTAAATTAAAATTATGCTGTTAATATTACTCAAGTGAAAGGGTTTCGATTTCCCTCGAAATTAATGTTCATACTGGCTCACACTTGACAAGAAGAATAGAGAAGAAGCGTCAATTATCCTGACGCACACATGTAGCACCGTGAAGCAAAGATCGATCAAGCGCACTGAAATAAACACCTCCCTAAAGCTTACTCCGGGGCAAATTATCAGAAACGATAAAGTTTGTCATTTGGGGACTTGCGGCAAAATCCTGTGCCATAAGAAATGAAAGCCTACTGAACGTTGCTTTTACAAATAGTCAAGAGTGTTCTATGGAAAGTTTATCATGTAAATACCTCTCTTAGAAGAAGTTAATCTTCAGTTTTTCTAGATCTGATCAAATTCTGTCGAACAAGTTGTCAC
Organism: Prostheceraeus crozeri; assembly: GCA_907163375.1. Classification (NCBI taxonomy): domain Eukaryota; kingdom Metazoa; phylum Platyhelminthes; order Polycladida; family Euryleptidae; genus Prostheceraeus; species Prostheceraeus crozeri. The sequence continues at coordinate 80,192 of CAJQUW010002510.1, read as the reverse complement.
TAACAAATTATTCTCCAAAAATTTGTTGGTGAGAAAGGATCGAGTCCGGTAAGTTCCGTTGGTACTTCTCATGGTGCATCAGCAACATACTGCGTCGATCACTACAGCAAAACTTAGGTACAGACAGTTCTCGTGCAAATCGCGTTTGCAGATTTATCTAGCTGGTTTCACTTTGTACGGTTTAAGTTCAGAAGTACTATTTCAAGAGACTGCATTATGTCCTACTGTCTTAAGAAAAGTATGTAGTAAGAAACTCAGCAAAATTGTCATTAAATATATGACAAACAGATCCCTTATGTTTCATTAAAAAGTTGCTTGTTGCATTATGTATTACCCAATAAATGATTTTCTAGATGAAATGAAAAAGGTGATCTGAAGTGTATAATCTCTTTGTAAAAATGCGAATCTTATGCCTTAAAAATCCCTACCCAGGGGAAGCAGCGAGAAGGCAGAGCCGAAATTTTTGTGCAGTCGTAAATTTTTTTGAAAAAACGGGAATATAATTATATGCTTTTAACAATCATAAGTTCAGCTTTGAAACTGCTTCATTTCCTCTGACACAATGCAAATAGAATAATTGGATATTCAGCTTTTCCTCAATTGAAAAATGGGAGCAGACCTGTATAGCTACCATTTCATCCAATGTTAGGAATCATCAGCAGACCTTGCTCACTTCTCTAAACTAATAGGAGATCCCCATTTAGAAATGCAGCCATACCCGGAGTAAATATAAGTCACACAATTGTCATATTATGTAAAGGGATATGTGGGCGGATATTCAACAAATAGTACCTTTTTCTTCTGATGCATTTTAATTACATCACTCTCAAGTTATGGTTTCAATGGTCAATTGCTCCAATGGAATTATCTATGAAATCGACCTCAGAAAGTCCAAATCAACACTATCACTTCGGACGAGGTAGCTGTTATAAGTGGCGTGCCCCAAGGTTCTGTTTTGGACCTGTATTGTTCCTTCTTTAAATCAATGACATGTTTGACTGCCTGGTTGGATCGACTTCAGTCCGCCTTTATGCTGATGACTTGAAATTTATCTCAACCAGAAGTTATAGCTCCTCTTTACAAGTATCTTTAGACCTAAAACATACTCTTCTCAAATTTGATAATTGGTGTAAAACGTGGCAACTGAAGATTTCTTTGCTAAAAAAGCTTGCTGTTTAATGCTGGAGATCGATGTGCTCCTTCCGTCAAATATCATCTTGACAGCGTGTCCCTGAACAATTCAGTTACTGTGAAAGACGTAGGCTTTTTGATCTCATCAGATCTCAGATTTAGTGATCACTATCGCGCATCAGCTCAACCGCTTGTACCAGAGAATATTGCATCCTGAAACTTTCGTTTGCCACAACTACGGTATCTTAATGAAAGCCTTTCTTGTCTTTGTTCGTCATCTTTTCACCATGCCTCAAACGCGACATTTCCCGTATTGATCGTGTTCAGAGATTCTTTACCCGTATCGTTTGTAAACGCTCTGGTATCAAGTATAACAGTTATCTATTGTGAAGACTCCCACCCTGTGAACTTTTATCATGCCGTGATCATCATTCTGCAAATTTGTAAATATAGGCCCTATAGATCTCACGTATTTTGTATATAGTGGGTGATTCAAAAGTCGCTGCAAAAAGTAAATGTTGATATCTCAGCAAGTACTAACGGTATCAACCTGCTTCTTTCTGGTTTGAGTTACATGGGGTATGGGATTTTATAACATGCTCAGATAATCATAATATCGAATATACGCTTCATGAAAATTTTTGGTGATGAAAGACATACATTTTCTTAGATTTTGTGATTTAATCTTGTATAATTTTCACTTAATATCCCCTATCATCGAAAAAAATGTTTGCAAGAATTTTTCAAAGAGAGGAACATTATTTGACATTCAAAAACATCACCGTTTACTTTTGCTATCAATTCTTGATAGCAATCGTTAACGAACAATAAAGAACGTCTAAGAAGGCATTCGCCATTTTTGAATGATGATCGGAAACAAGTCTGTGTTCAGTTCTTCGCCCTTCATCCGCTAAGGAATTTGGCAACCTGAGATGTCACGCTCACTTCTCAATCGGACCTCACATGTAGAAGTCTAAAAGGAGACAGATCTGGTGCTCATAGAAGCCATTTTATTGCAAATCCATAATCAATAACGCCGCGATCACCAAGAATTCTTTATTAAAGTGGTCAATTTTGTGGGAAAATGTAGTTGTGCACCATGTTAGAGTGTGATTTCCATAAACTTTCCCGAATACTGAATTTGAGGAATAACATAACTCTGTAGCATTAAACTGCCAACGTGGCGTTTCGAAATTGTCAACGCGTCAAAAGGAGTCAGCCTCAAGTCAGTAGAAAAACAAAACCAATACAGACAGTGACCTGCTTGACGTAGACTTTTTTATTCTGGATGAGCTTCTCTGATCTCAACATGATGTGGTTATGTCGGTAGAAAACTTATCTGCTGAATATAGTCTAGCCATCGAGATAACAGTACCAAACTCCCTCATGCGAGATAGAGAGGGATGAGGATTTCAAAAAACTGAGAATTCCTGTCTTGACTCTCTCAGTCTCTGAAATTGGTGCGCCAGTTTCATCTAATAAAGGCATCATCAAATTAGCCTACTGACGATGTTATCGGGACAATTGGGTGTTATTCAGATTGCAGGGATGACAATAGACTAAAACAACTGAGATCATGTCTTCGTTTTTGAAAAAGATAATAAAAGGTCTTTATCAGTTTCAGAATCCATATTGAGTGATCATTTTTGTGGAAAGCTGTGATTTTGATTCTTTTGATTCACTCATATGAATCACTCAAACCTTAAACGTCTATGAGCCTGTGAATCAGCATAGGTGTCAAACATGATTTGTTAAACGCTTTTTCATCTTAAATGTAACATGAATCTGTCATAGTTTTGGACAACATCAGAGGGGGAGAAACATCGCTTTACTCACTCATTGTGATCGATTGAAATAATGGCAAAATTCAGCAAGTTTCATAATGAGCATCTGTTAAGGTTGTCTACTACAATTGAAAAAAATTTCGCAGAAAAATCAATTGTTATGATGATAATGCGATTCTATTATGAACCCCATTCCCTTGGATCAGGAGAATACGCGTCAATATCGTTGATACTTATTGAGATATCGACATTTACTTTTTGCAGCGACTTTTGAATCACCCTGTATATCATGATAACTGTGAAAATTTGTAAATATGTAGGTCTCATGTAATTTGTACATGATGGCATATGATCACGGCGATATGATGCATATTCATAATTGATCACTCTGTAAATTTGTAAATATGCATATCTCATCTAATTTTTTATTGATGGTAAACTTTGCGTATGCATATGTTACACGTGTTATCAACGCTTGCTTGTAAGTGTCCTTGCGGCCATCGCTTTGCGTTTTCTGTATATTTCAGAATAAGCATTTATGACCTATGACTTATTATTGCATGTCACAGGACAATGGCCACTACTGCGCTCCACATCGGGGCAACTCTATGATTGTATGACAGCTCTCATTTCTGAATAATTTCTTCGTGATGAAACCGAACTGCATTTATTTGGCATGACTGTTCGGTCTTGTCTATGTCCATTCTCGGGGCTTATGATGTTGAAAATATCTGCCCATAATTATCTGATCGTTTGCTACACATCATTTCACCCAATCATTACTTTTCTAATTTCTTTCTGTCACACTGCGAGGGGTCAGAATATTATCATTACAATAACGATTTCTTGCGATTTACATTGTTTTCAAGCTATTCGTAGTATTTGTGAAATCATCGGAACTGGTATTTGAGGGAGCGCAAGCTTGAATTATTGCCACATTGAATGGTTTCGTTAGTAGTTTCACTAGGATAATTCCGTTTAATTCTGCCTAAAACTTTGTGAGCGATTTCACCATATCGGAGCTACAACATATAAATGAAATCCTGTACTATTTGTATGTGTGTAAAACCTATTATCTAGAGGAGTACAAGAAAGTTACACCCTCTGAAGTTGTTATTCGCGATTTTATCCTCCTCACCCCAATGACCAAGGACATCCATCTTTGAGCAACTCATTTCTGCTACAGAATTGTCACATCTGCCTTCTTGCCTTCTTGATATATTTTCGCACGTTCCGGGTGACTTTTCTTATGCCTGCATATTGTATTCCACGCAGTTTCTTGTTGACGGTCTAGGCTGTCTTCGCTGTCGAATCCTTGGACGCATTGTCTCGATTTTAGCATGAATATGCACTATTCATGATTCACAAGGGAGGAATACTGAAGTTCTTGCCGCTTTCTTCCTCAGGGTTATTCGGAGAGACGAGCCTTCTGGTTAACGAGCCGCATCCGCCCAGATATCCTCAGACACACACATGGACGAACATGCACCAAACACCACACTGAAAATACTGGGTAATGTCCTCTGTATTAGCCTACGGGCTAGAGCTAAGACAATGTCTACCAGCGGGATATATTCCGGTGCCATCTTAGGATTTGCTCTTAACTGCAGCCATCCCATATGAATAGGCGAAATGCTTCGTGTAGAAATCATCAGATGGAGTGGCATTCATTCAAATTACTTTGCACATTGTTCTGAAAATGTTCACTTTCTTGATTGTCTAAGTTTTCACGCTTGCTTACTTTACTATGACATTTGATTGCTTCTTTTTTACATCCTTGATCATCCTGTTTTTCTTAGCATATAAATGTGTCATCTTGATAAGGTTGATGTGCAGTCATATCAAACATCTGAAGTTATCTATTGCATCCATCTTACAATTTTTACAACATTGATAACAGGGATGTCAGAAAAATGGTGAAATCATCATGAAGAATGCTGAATTTTGTAATTTAATTTCGATTGAAACTCATTGATGTATATTATTTTGCCAGATTTTTCGCAATTTTCAATGAGAGGCAGTCAAGAAAAGTACATTTACGCTTACTGGAAACTTCTCTGATGTGGGCGAAAATCTTCGAAATTTCTCATCATCGGTCTTCGCTTCTGGCGCGTAACATGATCTTGTGTTTACACGATTGACGATGATGGAATGCATTTCGTTTAAATGCATTCTACCGACTATTTATCTTTCACAAACATTTTACGTGTATTACTTCTACCGCTGTACAGATTCTTCACTCAGAAATGGACGATATCATGTAATGGTCACCACAGAGAGAATCACGCAGACTAGAACATCATTATTTTAATATCCGTATAAGTAGCAAGGAAGGTTGAAGTTATTTGAGGATAAACGAATGCATCTATTGCCGTTCTGCACGAGACTACGAGAAGCGTAGGAATGTTTGATATAGTTATTTAAATATGGTTTCGTAGATTCAGTATTGCAAAAGGATTTCACAGAAAATTGAATCGCATGGAATGTGTGCAGATAAGTATGCATATCTGCCTGGTGATCCATGACAGTAAACAGGTGAATTGATATTATGTTGAAAACCACAGCTAGATTAACGAAATTATGGTCGCTAGTTGTGATATATTTTTGACTTAACTGAGCAAAGTGCATCGATCTCAGTTATAAGCTCTTACCAATACTCTTACCAACAAATATGAAAATCTTACGCGGATTCGGAGAACTAAGAAAAGCAATAATTTATGAAAATTTATCAGGTTCTTCTAATTCTTTTCTATTTAGCGCCCCTTACCGCGGGCATTCTATGGTATATTCTCATCCGAGGCATGGGCCTTGATGTGAAGGTCCATCTGATGCAACACTACACATTCGTATACATGCACTGAAGACAAATGGCTTTCTTTCTAAGAAGCTCAACTATGTCTTAGGTTTGTATCATCACGTGAGAGCCTACGTATGTGCCCTGGTAGAAGCTTGGTTTCTTAATTTATATAAGACTGAGAAATGATACTAAGGAAAATGATACTAAGATGATGGTCAGATTTTCGAGCGAATTGACCGTCATCCTTTGAAGATTTGGTACGCTGTCGACTTTCTCTGCACATTCACATGCCGAAATATGGCTTCTGCATAGAAGGCAAACACGAATAGCCAGTTTCCATTCAAGTTTATAGCTTCTACAATATAGTATCAGATTTTTTTGTAATCGCGTGAAATCAATGTCTGCCGTCTTTTTCCTATTGTCGCATAGTGATGATGTTACGATAATCAGTTTCCTTTGATTTAAGTTTCTGATCTAAAATTTTCATTTGTTCTATTATTCCTATAATGAAAAATGTTTTTGGTCTCATTTTTCTTGTAGGAGACCTAGAGCCGGAACTTGACAAAGCCAGGAATCTGCACTTTTCCACAATCAGACCGACAGTGAATGAGCTTCGAACATAGACTTTGTTTCTAGATCCACAAGATTAATATGAACAATTCAAAGATAAGCTGACAAGTCTAAATTCCTGATGTCTGAACTGCTTCTCTAAAGATATTCTCTAAAGATAATATGGTCCGTCAGCCAGAACGAGTTTCTGCAGGGAACGAGGCCGAAAATGAAATTTTCACAGAATGATGTACACCCCATACCTACTACGAATCTGCGTGTCTGCCGAGTTCTAGTTTTCTATGTCTTTTCTTATTAAGCGAAGAGTGCTAAGCCCAGAGTCATAATTTTTGGAATGAAATGTCTTCAGGTCATTTCCTAGAGAATGTGGTAAAATGTGGATTAAATTGCTCAAAATGCTTGTGTTTGCTGATATTAGGAGGCTTACCAAATCTGAATGTGTTTAGCTTCATAGACTGGAGTGCATAGGCATGATAGGAAGCATACTCTTTATGCAATTCTAGAAATATGGTTATCACAGAATGTATTCTACATACACGCACTACGTTTACGGACTTGACATCTGTTAGAGGGAGAAAGATAATGGTGTATTACTTCATCATGTCGTAGGATGAAATGTTTTGATTTCAAATATCTTAACACATATTGCCTTGGACGCACAGTTGCTTGAACACATCCTCTATGTCTTAACATGTCAGGCTTTATTCAATTGACCTCAGTAGCGAAGTTCGTATCCCAAGAAAGTTCACCCAAATCTCATGATAACGGGCGAATTTCCACGATGCTAAACATGTTATGATATGCAACTAAACCAACTAAATTGGTGAAGTTGATTATCATCTGAATTGTTATTGTTAGCAGACTGTTTCAGCTAAGTTTTATTGCTTGATTTCACTGTCCTAAGCTAGACTTCAATGCTGCGGCTTTTCAAGTAAATTCAACTTCCATTGTGGTTTACATTTGATTAATGGGAATTCATCATTTATGCAAGATGGTCGTCAACAGGAGGTGATTTTTTACGATTCAAATGATGGAAATGAAGTACAACATTCTTCAATACTTAATTCAATTGATGGTCATGAACAGGAGGCTGTTACTAATGGTCATGGTGAAAAAAATTCACCTTCTCTCCTTTATATTTATTGACAGATGGTAAGTTAAATAAGTATAAACAATAAAATGCCAACGCTTCGTGACAATGACACTTCGATGGGCCGACTAATGTGTCTGACTCAGAAGTCGGCCCATCGAAGTGTCAGTGTCACGAAGCGTTGGCATTTTATTGCTTGTACTTTTTTAACTTACCATCGATCAATAAATATAAAGGAGAGAAGGTGAATTTTTTCACCATGACCATTACTTCAATACTTAATTGGTCTCAAATTAAAAAAAGAAGAGAAACATGTACGATCCCCACTCTTTTCCAGCGTTCACTCTTACTCTTTTTGTTTCTCGCACCTGGATGAGGATTCATGTCATATGGTGGGCTTTGATAAAATTTAAGATCGAGAAATGGATCATCCGAAAAGGTCATGGGATGCTTAGGAAAACAATGTCAAAAGTTGGCACCGGATCACGCTACAGTGAAAGAGTTCAATGTCGAGGCTGACTTCCACCAGGAGTTTGTGCTCAGTCTTGACCTATTTGTGATAGTTATCGAGGCCATCTATGAGGATTTCTACCATGGTTGTCCTTAGGAGCTGCTCTACGCTGGTGATCTTGCATTTTTGTCTGTAGCCCGTGAACAGCGTTTGGAAATCAATTTTGAAGCTATCTACTGAAGGTCAATGTTGATAAGTCCAAATCTGTGATCGGTAATCCCAATCCCGCAATGCCTCAGGCGGACAAGTCCAAGTACCCCTGTGTAGTGTGTAAGAAAGAGCATGAGTGGTGTGGCACAAACACGATCCTGCGTGCGCATTGCAATAACTGGATCCACCACCGATGTACAGATCTACCCACCTTACGTGAGGTTCAACACTGACCGCATTGACGGTCCTACCATCTGCTATCAACATCAGCGATGACGAACTGAAAGTCGTAGCATCATTCTGCTACCTTGGCGACATGATTGATCAAACGTGAAGATGCTTTGGTACAGCAGAGTCAAATCGGCATGGAGAACTTTCCATGAGCTTCTTCTAGTGCTCATAAATCGTCGTAGCATTTCTCTCCGACGAAAGTGTTACGTCTATCAAACCTGCGTCAGAAGTGCGGTGTTGTAAGCTTCAAAAATGTGGCCCTTGAAGACTGAAGATGTCAACGTGCTAGAATGGAGCGAAGGCGCCATGATTAGATGGATCTGTTCCCCCTGAGCATTATGCGCCTGAATAGTGTATTGCGATTGCTTGGGCACTTGAAGCGCAATGGGGGAGCGGGATACCAGGCATCCTAGCTTTTGCTGGATTTTTTCTTAATTTTCTGGGCCATTTTTAGCTCATTTTTCTTTTAATTTTCGCATTATTTGCTTCGTATCCCATAATTCTTCATGTCTCTGTGTGAACAGCTTCTTTGGTAGCTAAATCCACACCTTCATTTTTGCCAATACCACATTGAGCTGATACGAGCTGGAATGTGATATTTTCAAGATGTTTCTTCATTTTCAGGATTTGTCCCAGACATTTGCCTGTAAACAATCTTTGCAAAATGCCCAGCCATAGTCAGCACTTATCACTGGTCATCTTAGAGATCTTCCGTATGAGGATGTAACTGATGATTTAATGAAAACCAATCGATTATATTTGAATCTTGCTATTCATTATTCATTTGTAAGTTCACTTGTAGGTTATCACGAAGTCTGATTAAATTAATTCTACCGTGATCTCAGCTCACTCTTACCGGAATGCATTTATCAACATGCTAATTGAAGGAGGAAGACGAATAAACATGATTATTCTAAATGATTACGAGTGATTGAACTGAAAATCAGATAGAATTTATTTTTCTAAATTTTAAGTATAAAACCCCAAAACACGATCTTTGCAACAACGAATCGATTGAAGTATTTGGTAGAGGCTCTTCGATCGATGCAGTTCAATTGATGTTATTAATGCAGTAAAATCACTCGGAATAGACCACCTTTGGGACCCACAGAAATGATCCGCTTATGTAGTGTAAGTTACTGTTATACTGTATATATCTCGTATCGGTGACCGACAAATATTCTGCTTGTAGAATTGGATTAGAAAAAGGGCTTCTCTGTAGACCTGCAGATCAAGTCTTATTAAGTGTGAAGTGTACCTACTTTCTAGTTCTGTGGCTAATAGGAGACTATATTTGATACTTTGATTGACATTTGACATTGGGGTTTTCAAAATCCCAACTTTTTCAGATCCCGGATCCTGGGATTGATCCCGCGCGATTAGCAGGCTTAATGCATTTACTGATAGCATGCTTACGCTAGCGTAGGCTGAAAATTGCTAGGCGTTGTTTTAGATTCTTAGACGAGCATTTTGAATGACGAACTGTACAATACAACTTATGATATCAGATAGACAGTTTTCTTTTCACATGCAGACATAAACTATAACTAGATCTGGTAATCGTTCACAATATACGTTGTCGCACTAAAACTTGTTGTGATTTTCAAATCGAAATGCAAATCCCGCGACTTTTGCGACGTCTGGTAAAAGACCGATATTGCATAATAATCGCTTCAAAAATTCATTAAATGTTAGTTAGTGCGCTTGCATGCATAGCGCTCTCTGTCTTTCTCTCGACTGCCTGAACATAGTTTTATTTGTTGATATCGATGAAAGTAAGCAATTTTTGGCATGGGCTGCTGCACATAGATACGCTAAAATTAATTCTAGTATATGATAAAAATGTATGAATAAGTAAAACACACTTATATGTAATTATAAGACTACCCAGTCTGATATATTCTTGATAGTTTAAGTCTAATATTGATAATGAAAAAAGAGTTTCTAACGTAGCAACATATTGCAATTTGCAACAATGAAATACGCTTATTTTCATTGTTACTTGCTTGTTGCTTCATTTTTATACAGCCGAACTGCCTGAAAACAGATGTCAACGAATAGCGGGATCCCGGTTACCGAATCCCGTAAAGATGCGATAATCCCGGGATTGAAGAACTTGCTACCGTAACTGATGAAGACGTACTGCACGACATATTAATGTGTTATAAGTTTGCTGGGCATTTGAGGTATGTGGGTGATCGCCTAACTGAGCAGTTGGATGCAAATATCAAAGGACGCATAGTACACGTCCTCAGGGCTCAACATTTACTTTAGGAGACTGAGGATCGTTACACCGACCCTTGATGTGGGCCTTGTGCCTCTTGAGACCAATGAGACATTGGGATGTGATGTGAAACTAAGAAGCCAATGACACAAAATTGGCTGGGCGCCATTTCATTACTTCTTGCCATTCCCGCAGTCATTATCTGAATGTCCGGGTAAATTTAGAATCAAACTTATTTTTCGAAGTACTCAAGTTAAAAGATAATCAAAGGCTATAGACATAAAGTTACTGCGCATCTGTAGCACGTAGCAGTATTCAAAAATCCAATACAGAGATCTCAGCAGTCAAGCTCAAGCTATCAAGTGCATAATTATGTAGAGTTCCATAAATGTATCTATCCGAACATGACATCTCAAAGTTTCCACACCTAGAAATGTCAAATAAATTGCCTCAAATGCTCACGAGCAAATGCTGTAGATGCTACGTTCATCTGCTTATATTCACTAGGCCCATTATCTTCATACTTTATATATCACATGCTTATTGATTTGATAGGAGATTTTTCGTCATTGGTACTGACAACATGTTTTATTTTGATATTTTATTTATATAGGTTCACCTGCATTCCTCCATGGAAGTTGCATGTTGTAATGTCTACACTCTGCGTCATTTCAGGATAACTAAGTTGTGAAAAGACCTGTTTCTGCAAATATGTTTTGATAAAGTCTGTGGAAAAATATCATTCATTCTGCTGGCAATCGCTCGACACGGAGAACATGTTTTGTCATATGAATGGAATTTCTTGTAGAATTCGATTTGAATGCTGGGTCGAACTAATTTCACATTTTTCGTCTTTTATTCAGATCCAGTTATAATGAAAAGCACAAACCAAACACTCTGAAATGCTATATTAGGCAATCTTTTGATTTTTAAGTTTCCTCACATTATCCATAAAATTGCATGAGGTTCGATCAACATAATAGTCGTGGGGACAGTTTTCATTTTTCGATTGATTTTAACGTGGTCATTCACACAAAATTCCAAGTGATAGGTCATGCAGATGTCGCAGCAATTACTTTTTGAGCTCAGGCTTATACTTCACTTAATTGCTATTTTCGTAGTCGCATGTTTGATTATCTAAGACCACAATATTTCTATTGCAAAGGGTCATACGCAGGAACTGCAAATTTTCGATAAAAGCTATCTGAAATATGCATTCTCTGTTGTTTTTTACGGAATAGAATGCATAGATTGTAACAGCACCAACAATGTCCTAATTCTAGCCTTGGATTTAAACAATATGGAAGTACTTCGCGTTCACAAACAGGATCCTAAGTGATCGCATTCATGTTGGACGCAGTGATACGGGGAGTACTTACATGACAAACTGCCTTCTTCATAACCGTTCATTGATGACTAAGCGACATCGATGTTAACATTTGGCCGCATGGGGGAAACTCCCACAACTTTGGCACAATGTTTACACGAGCCTGTCTAGTGTTCACCTGCTGACTTATCAAGGATTGTCCTCTTCAATGCAACGTTATCCTCCACTTCCCAGTGTCCATTAAAACACTAGCTTGCGGAATCTTTGCGTCCATACTTATGTGCGTGCAAATGACGGTGCATTATGCACAATTTTCACAATGAAAAATTATCATGACAGATAGTTTCAACAATAGTGGGTAGTAGAGTTTCTAATTCTCGGGATGAATACCGTGATTTTTCAGAGTCTTTCGGATTCCAGCAGGCATATTAGGCAGTTCGCAACGCATCGACAGATATAGTCCGGGAGCCAGCGTGAAGTTGTGCAGGGAACGAGGTAGTACGCAAAACTTTCACATAGCATAGTACACCTCTAACCTACTGCAAAACTTCGCGTCTGCCGGATCAGATCATTTGTTTTTTAGAAATAGAGAGGATAACACAATCCTATGTATTTCCAATGGTAAAATTGTGACATTTAAGGTGTTGACTCCATTTTTTCGAATTTTTGCTCATAAAAGTTACACAAATTGGTATTTTGTTGAACTGGTTATTATAGAAATCATCTACAGATCATGATCTTTCAAATGAGTTATCATTCAGTGACAGAGGATGAAGTAAAGTGTACAAACAGACACTTTTCGCTAAAGGATATCAACAATTTTCCTGAAATTTCTATGTTAAAATTTGCAGTTACACCAACGAAAAATGTCTGTTTGTACACTTTACTTCATCCTCTGTCACAAAATGACAGCTCATTTGAAAGATCATGATCTGTAGATGATTTCTATAATAACCAGTTCAACAAAATACCAATTTGTGTAACTTTTATGAGCAAAAATTCGAAAAAATGGAGTCAACACCTTAAATGTCACAATTTTACCATTGGAAATACATAGGATTGTGTTATCCTCTCTATTTCTGAAAAGCAAATGATCTGATCCGGCAGACGCGAAGTTTTGCAGTAGGTTAGAGGTGTACTATGCTATGTGAAAGTTTTGTGTACTACCTCGTTCCCTGCACAACTTCACGCTGGCTCCCGGACTAATAGCACAACTCAGAAATTACATTCATCTTTCTTTATTCCCATCAAATTTAATCGCTGGCTTATAAATATTTGGCTGCTGATTTATTTACTTGGTCACCCGAGACATTTGGTTTAGAAACCAATGTGGCTTGCCTAATTAATGAAATAAGTGATCGCATAAGGGTGTTTGCTACTTCATATTTTATTACATGATGACTGATCATGTCGGCCCTTGTATCACTGTCCTCGTGTCTTCTTTGATGGATGAGATGAGTTGCTGAATATTGTTTACCGGACAATTCTTAGCATCAGCAATGAATGATGATTGACTTGACAAGCTGACAACAGCTTGAAGAGAATGCTATTGCAGATTAATGTATTATGAATTCTTTAATTTTCGGACGAACTAATTCTTACGACCTGTGCTGTTTTGTGCTTCTTACTTAGTGGTATCTTATCAATACTATTCATTTTGTGCAGTTTAGCGTTTGAATTATGAACGATTTACAAATCTACAAACAGACGATATGGTTATTACAAATGAGCATCTAATCGTGTTGCGCGTATTATGAAGACCTAACTTTCTTAAATATTCTCTTGAAAATTTAGTTTTGGTTTTCTTGTAACTTACCAATTTAAGTTTTAAGATTCTTTGACTGCCGCAGATGCTGTGTTTTGCCCTACAATGGCTCGTCTGCGCGACTCGGAACGGCCCAAACTAGCTTAAAATATCTAGAATGCCTGAGCAAGCTGATGGATTGCTAAACAGACTGTTCTAAGTTTGTTTTTCCAATCCAATTTTATGGTAGGGATAAAAATGGGGGTTCCTCGGTTTTATGCCAGTACCGAGTCGTGCTGAAGAAGTAGGACGAAACACAGCGTCTTTGGCTGCCAAAGAATTTTTGTGCTTGAACTGTACAAGTCTCAGGGACATCTTTCTATTCTGCATCCAGGCGAACTGGCACTCAGCAATCTTTGTGATTAACCTGGCTTCTGTTCCCCTCCACTGACATGCAAGATGCCTTCCTAAGGAGCTGGCTGCCCTCACGACGCTGTATATGTCCGAACCTTGTCGATCTTGCCACATCTTGTTCGTCTGACTTAGGGGGGTGGCTCAACATTTAGATCGTATTATGATCATAGGTCGATTAGTTTAAGATACACTTTATATATACTTTAATATACACTTTAAGATACACTATACTTTATCTTGACGGGCATCCTTTTGTCACAAAAACCGGAGTCAGTTATTCTACTTCCGCTGTTAGCATGGATCCCAAATGAGGCTGTCCACTCTCTTCAACAGTTGATCCTGGATCTCCATCGTTGCTCTCTCTGGGTCGGACGACAAGTACTCAGTCTCTGAAACCGTTGTACTCCTTGCATCCATGTCGCCGGCCTAAAGTATATCTCAGGATCATATTTTCTGCATTCCTCGGGTTGACATGTTTGAAAAAGGGCATATTGAGCATTAAAGTTTTACTTCAAATGTTCTCTATGTGCTATGAGAAGTAAATTCGACTTTTTTTGATCAAAAAAATGGCGTCGTCTGTTATGTTGATGAGTTACATCATCAATTGATAGTGTACACACAGTAGATGAATCAAGCCGGAAACTATTGATTAGTCAGCTACAGATTTGATAGACATGTTATAATAACAAGTAGGCCCTAAACCAAAAATAGATTTTGACAAGGTTATTGTGATAACATGTTTTCAATTGGTCACAAAATAGACACTCCTGTACTTTACTGGTCCCAAATTAACTGGTCCCCTTTTTCCTGTAGGAATGTGCGGGCGGCAGCAAAGGAGGCGCAGTGTCTCGCGAGGGCGCTTATTCTCATGTTGTTCGACGTCAAGTTTCACGTCAAATTCCTTCTCAACACACTAAATACAGAGATAGCCAATCCCTTAAAACAATGCGTGGGAGTTCAAAGATCACCAGCCATAGTTCATTCGCACGATTTGACACATAGCAACACCAGCGTTCGTGCTAAATTTGGGACCAGCAAAGTAAAGGAGGGGATATTTAGGGACCAGTAAAGTACAGGAGGTCGTTTCTCGCATTCCCATGTAGGGACCAGTGAAGTACAGGAGTGCCCACAAAATATTCCAATACCTACATTTTCAACGATTAGATTCTATCGATAAAGCTATTTAATTTTCTTGCAGTCGGACGGATTTATCCGAAAAGCCGACAGAATGGCCAGAAAAAGCGGAACGTATCGAGACAACAGCGAAGGAGCTAAGTCATGCTCTACAGATCTTCAGTAAACGCTTAAATGCATGTATGGCAAGTGATAGCCGATACGACAACGTCAAACGTCTGGTAAGTAAAATGTTGCTTTGCTATGCATATCAGTCCTCAGGGGTTTCAGATATCCGCATCGGCTAGTTATCTATTAATTCCTCTCCATATCTCCTTAACCATTAGCATCGTAACCCACCTTATCTCTCACTGATCTACCGACTTTACATTTACATGTTTCAATCCATTCCTCCTGTCATTGTCTCACTGTCTCTTGAAATTTGAATTTCTTCTTAAAAAATCTTCCCAATATCATATATCCCAAGATGTTGATTACAAAGACGGATTGCTGGGTTCTGTAAAGGAGTTCTCCTTCAAAATCCTTTTTATTTGCTTGCTTTTAGAACTGACGGGCTTTCAAGTTGACAGGTTTTCATTTCGCTGTGAAGAGACGAAGGGAATTTACGTCTGTAGGAGGTTGCCAAATGTTATCCGCGATTTGGGGGAGAATTTTATCCTGCAGTCGTCTCTGTTCATCGATGAATTCCATGACGACTCTCTTCAGTTTCTATCAGCGGATGTGCCTGGATTATCAAGTCGTTGGATTGTCAAGACATTGTGATGTGAGACTATTAAGTAGGCCACTTGAGAACAGTTTCAACCAGGGATGCGGAGTCGGAGTCCCGCAGTCCTACCATTTTTGCTGGAGTCGGAGTCGAAGTCCTACCAAATGATAGGACTCCAGACTCCGGCCTGTAAGTAGACCTGAAATATAATACAAACACATTATTTGTCCTTGTGCATATCTGTCACTGTCTTGATGTCAACTTTCTCTGTCAAACAAAAGTAGAGTCGGGACAGCACTGCATGCAGAGCTTGTGTAATTGTTGAGGGAATGAACCGTGATAGTGAAAAGAGGATTGTCTCTTCACTCGGTGATTTAATAGAGAAAACAAGCCTTCCTAGCCTCGATCACACTGACGCACCAAAGGTCACATCAGAGACAAAAATGAAGTACTAGTTTATTGAGAACATTGCCTCTTACCCTCATGTTAATCGTTTGTGATGGATCCTCCAAAGCGCATATTAGAATCGAAAGTGTACTCATCATTTTTGGAGAAGGATGGTGGATTTTGGAGGATTTTCCTGCCTGATAGGGACTGCAGAAAAACCATGTGAAGCACGCATCAGCAAGATGGGAGGAGCTCAGTCGTATGCATCCAACTTAAAGCGACATCTGATAAACTTTCATCGGAAATTATTGATTATTGATACAGCAATGATCACTAAGCAATAGGTTCAGGTAAGCCTATAATGGTCTATGATGTAGGTTGACAGTTTTTTAAAAAAACTAGGCTTTATATAATTGCCACTCGGAGTCGGAGTCCTATCAAAATGATAGGACCCCGCATCCCTGTTTTGAACTGGGAGATTGATGAAGCATTGTTCTGAAGTTTTGTTGTGAAAGTGTATTCACTATCCATTTTCATAAAGTTTGCATGCTCAAGATTAATTGCATAATCTCACTCTGAACATTAGACCTATCTTTTACACTAATTGAACACTGCACGCAATCATGTTCCACAAAACTGAAGACATAAGAGGAATCTACAGTGTTAATAATGATGATATCCGTAGAAGGGAAATCTTTATTTAATCTCACAGAACACGAGGTTATTCTATGAGCACATACGTAGTTAAGAGCACAGTTCAGAAGAGAATGCATAAAATGCAGAACCAACAATATAAAAGTGGACATATACTCTTAGAAGAATGCCTAAAAACAAATGCTGGTGTGTCAGTACGATACTTTAAAAGTCAAAGGTGAAAGAATATTTTTAAATCCCAAATTTTTGCTGCAAGGTATTTGAAAGCAAGTTAAAGCAAGTGATCTAAAGCATCCTCGAGGATGGACCAATGCGCTCGTATTTTCAATGTTGCTCTGTCCCAGTGTGGAACAAGTGACTCTTTATCACCGAACAAGGTTTGCTTCCTCTTCAACGTAAAGACCAACTAGGTTCGTGGATAGCCAATGAGTTCGTCTTCTTCACTCGATCCGATGCATCTCAGCAATGCTCGGATGCTACAAATCTCCCATTCCGTCTTCCGCTGTGTGCTCTTCCCGTTGCCAACTGCCTCTCCATTGCTATCTCGTGATGCACCCGAAAATGCGAATTTCCTCTGCTAATCACGAGCTGCATTAGCGTACGTATAATCCTCCTCACATCTATTCTTTGGTCATTTTTGAGGACCGGCGCACCCTTTTTCCAAATTCAAGAGCGCCACTTTTCAGATGAGTTCCGTACAAATGCAGATCTATATTATGCAGATGGATATTATAGAGATTAGAGAAGACATGGTATTGAACACTAAGGACCTTAAGCGATGTGCTGATGCCTCTAGATCTCCGTCTGGTGTCGATTTGTGTTGTTGCGGAGATGAAAAATCTGACCCATTTTCGCATCCACATCCACGATTTTTTTTCTCGCCGATAGGCAAGAATATTTTTTACTTAAATCAATATCAATATTTGTATAAGATGTTCTGTTTGCAAAATATCATGGCAAATGGCTTACTTGTTTCGCATCGAACAAAGAAACATACCGAAGTACAGGCTTTAACAGCCTTCTGACACTATAATTATTTTATCTTGCGAAAATATCGGGGCTTCTTTTGTAGTAGAATATGTTTCTGTTTTTCAACCAAGGTCCATTTACTAACTTGATGACAATTATTAAAAAATGAATTATAAACTTCATCTACAGATGATTAGATTAATGATTCATCTATCAGCATTCAGCTATCAGGACACCATCGAAATTCCGTCAGTTGCCGTAATAGTTTGATGCCTGTGTAATAGATCCAATGCTCTACATTGGCTTCTACATAAAGTCAGTCCAGAAACTAGATTCTCTGGCGAATTGCTCTATTTATTTATAAAGTAACTACAAATATCTTTTATACTTAAGAGTCTTGCCCATGGTAATCTCATTGTCGCATTTGCATACTTGATATTATCTCCACGTCATCCATGGATATTATTAACGCTTTAATGTCCATCTAGGGTTATCAGCATCCACAGTGAGCCTGCCATTTTCTTCACGGCATAGTTGTTCTGCTTTACATCTCTTGGATGCATTCCATTGTACATTCAAAACTGACGAAAAGATCTTGAAATGTCAAATAGAATTCTCAGATTGCAAAAACAGTTTGTTTATAAATTTGATATGACGTATCGCTAGTCACTTTGATGTTCATGCACTTCTAGACAGTCTGTGTCTAGTAACATGGTAAATACATTTCTTATAGACATACACCTGTTTAGTCAGTTTCTCATTTGTCATACGAATCATCGGAGATACAACTGAAGTTTCCTCAAATTCGCGAAAATACGCGTCAAATTAGCAACATGTGAATTGAAATATCATGTGGCACATGTTTCTCCTTAGCCAGCGAAAAAGTACGCTTTGAACATCCAACAGAAGGGCAAAAATCAATAATTTTTCAGTATTATTTTAGTAGTAAAGAGGATCAGAAATGTTTATAAGTTTTGTGTGCAGATATGTCTCGGGTATAGAACGGCTGAGGTCCACATCGAAGTAGAGAACTCAACTCAACTGCTGAGGATTTAGAAATTCTGTTGTGTGGTCAACCAGCTCAAGTGTGAATGGACAGAGATTGATAGCTGATAGTTGACGACAACACATACGTTTCAGATAGGTACTGGTTGGTTGGGGAGCGCATCATCGCTCTCAATTGAAGGCTTAGTGACCAAGATCTTAAAAAAATAAATGAACCTTGTTTGTACTTGGAATCACATTAGGCACGGAGCCTTTCTTCCATATGGCCGAGTTGTCATTTATCCACTCTCATTCTTTTTGTACTGAGTGCTTAGCAAGAATGCAGAGTGTACCAGACTTATCTTAAAAGTCATTGGTTTGACCCGACCATGTTTGAACCAGGGTCTACGGGACGCAGAGCAAGCACTCTACCACAAGGTCACAGCGCCGGCTTTACATAATCTTTAGTTTACAATGACTCAAATTTTCCCTCGCGTTGTTATGTCTTAGGTGAAACATGAGAAATGAGAAAACTAAGATCTATTTTTGATTTGCACAATTCAGTTTCTTCTTGTCGAGGAAAGCCCTTAATTGTTGATGCTGCAAAATTTTTGAATAGAAACCATGAAAGCTATTAGTCCGGGAGCTAGCGCGAACTTGTGCAGGGAACGAGGTAGTACATAAAACTTTCACATAGCATAGTACACCTCTAACCTACTGCAAAACTTCGCGTCTGCCGGATCAGATCATTTGCTTTTCAGAAATAGAGAGGATAACACAATCCTATGTATTTCCAGTGGTAAAATTGTGACATTTAAGGTGCTGACTCCATTTTTTCGAATTTTTGCTCATAAAAGTTACACAAATTGGTATTTTGTTGAACTGGTTATTATAGAAATCATCTACAGATCATGATCTTTCAAATGAGTTATCATTCAGTGACAGAGGATGAAGTAAAGTGTACAAACAGACACGTTTCGTTGGTGTAACTGCAAATTTTAACATAGAAATTTCAGGAAAATTGTTGATATACTTTAACGAAAAGTGTCTGTTTGTACATTTTACTTCATCCTCTGTCACTGAATGATAACTCATTTGAAAGATCATGATCTGTAGATGATTTCTATAATAACCAGTTCAACAAAATACCAATTTGTGTATCTTTTATGAGCAAAAATTCGAAAAAATGGAGTCAACACCTTAAATGTCACAATTTTGCCACTGGAAATACATAGGATTGTGTTATCCTCTCTATTTCTGAAAAGCAAATGATCTGATCCGGCAGACGCGAAGTTTTGCAGTAGGTTAGAGGTGTACTATGCTATGTGAAAGTTTTATGTACTACCTCGTTCCCTGCACAAGTTCGCGCTAGCTCCCGGACTATATGTCCGTTTCATTGGAAAATGTTGATATCAGCAATCCTGAGCTTTCCTCCATCACAAACGGATTGGCCGCTCTTCTAAACACAGTCAATTTAGCCTTTTTTGTACGAATACAAATTGTGCAAAATTTTGATGATGAAGACTGAAGACCGATTTCCATGGAGGTCGCATAGTCGTCCAGCCGCGCTACCGCATGCGTGCGCGCATTCTTCCCAACCAACACATTCATTGGCGCTACACGGTAAAGCGACCGGGTTGTTGTAGTAGCCAATTTCTTTTGGTTATGTGTGATTCATTCATTGATATTCCGAGGACATCGAATTCTTTCTCACACTCGTGGACTGAGGTTGCTTTAATGACCTAAAAATAACTATCAGTCGCTTAGCTTCATCGTTGGTGAAAGTCACATGGCGATGCACAAAACCAGATAACGAAGAGGTCGTCAAAGGAGAAGGCTATGTGGTTTTTTGTGAATTGATTTAAAGTAAGCAACTTTAAATAATTAAGTTAAAATAATTTTAAATTAAATAATTCAAAAATTCAGTAAATTTCATGTTTGACTTAATTTTGGCGATTTTAGACTACTGAATCATGTGACTGACTACAACTTTTATATCAAAGTTGATGTTTTGAACTCAATCATGTTTCAAACTTCATGGCATTCTGATAAATAGTTTCTTTGCTGCAAAAAAATGTACGAAAATTGCCAAGTGTTTCACAATCCATAGATAGTTCTTGAATTTTATCATTGGATTGCAATGGGAATCCTGTAACCTTGCCTATAACCGAAAGTGACTGGCTGTGACACTTAAGAATTTGATTTTTGTATTCAGCGTTTCAAGATCTACTAATCCACGCTATTAAGCCATTTGTTCGCGAATTTAGGAAGAAAGTGTCAGTAGGTCCCGTCCTAACATGATAGATATCAATTATATTTCTCTTTTTCTGTGTGAGGACCTCTGTGTTTAGCCTAAGAACGGCAACAAATTTATAGAAATGCAGTCGTGTGTACATGTTGAATGAGTAATATCTGCTAATTGTAGTTCAAACCCATCTACACGCAGATCTTCGTCGTTATCGTATTCTCCTATTCTCTCATGTTCTTGCATTGATATACACACTCATTGCACGGATGCATTTACCTGATCGCGACTTTCCTTCAATGATGCTTGGCTCCTATTCATCCATTTTTCATCCTAACAGATCCTAACATTTTTCATCATAACAGGTATTCTAAAGAAACCTCCCACTAGACCGCATTGATGTTATTTATCTTCCTTCATGAATATACACGTAGTATGGAATATTCACCTTTAAACCTCTTCCGTTTTTTGCAGCGTAAGATGAAGGAGACCAAGTATTCAGAAGCGATGTGTCAGGTGGCCAATCAATTTACTTGCAGTTATCTCCTCAAGTGAGTTTTACAAATGAGTTCAAATATTCGTCTTTCTTATCATAATGGACTGTGTGAACTGGCCAGGATTGATGAATATCAATGAAGTCGATCTCTGGTCATAATGTCAAAAATCAATTAAAATAAATAAAACAAATTTCAATTATTACTCACCTAATTAAAGTGGTGCATTGGAAAGAAAATGAGCTAGAGTTACAAATATCGAGTTCTAAAATTGCTGTAAGCATAAACGTGAAGACTGACTGACAGTGATGCAAAGTCACAGTTTTGTATTGTCATTAGATGCCTTGAATTTCGACTTTTGGTTCTATCAGAAACTGGGTAGAGTCCGCTCGTGTGTATATTTCAATGCTCTATGAGCAGGTGTGTTCAATGATTCCGCTAAAGTCAGCAACAGATTTGTGCGAGTGCAGTGTTTGCCTCAAACTGATACACAGTGTAAGTAGAATAACTAAATATTGAGTTATATCCTCAGTTGAGAAATGGGAACAGACCTGAAGAGACTTGATCGTGCTTTCAAAAACTGCATTTATGTAATTGTAGGCGCACTAATTTTGGCGACTTGTCAGTAGTGTTCTTAAAGTAGCATTTGATGAACATTCGTCGAATTTTCACATAATGTGCTAATTGTGCATCTCAAATGAAGCTTGATTAGAGAAGATTCAAAATTTCCACCAGAAATGAGAACACTGCTAGATATAAATATGCGTTTCGTCCAGATAAAAACATGTTTGACGTAGCAAGTTAGTGAAATTTCGACGGGCATTCATTAGATATCACTATAAACACACTACTGGCAAATCGCCTAAGTAAGTGCGCCTGAAACAAATATTAAATGTTGCTTTTTATAAGCACAACGTAAATAGAATAATTGAATATTGAGTTGCATCCAAAGTTGAAAAATGGAAACATACCTGAATAGTTGCTATTTCATCCGATATCAACAATCATCAGCAGGCCTAGTTTGCATCTCTCAGCATCGACAAAACTCCCTACTTAAAGTTGTAGTCATACCCGGTTTAATTAGCAATTAGCATGTTAGTGAAATTTCGACGGGCATTCATCAGATATCACTTTAAACACACTACTGGCATATAAACACAATGAAAAAAGCAGCATTTATTAATTGTTTCAGGCGCACTAACTTAGGTGATTTGCCAGTAGTGTGTTTAAAGTGATATTGAATGAATGCCCGTCGAAATTTCACTAACATGCTAATTGCTAATTTCTAATTAACCCGGGTATGGCTACAACTTTAAATAGGGAGTTGTGTCGATGTTGAGATATGTGAACAAGGCCTGCTGATGATTCCTGATATTGGATGAAATAGCAACTATTCAGGTATGTTTCCATTTTTCAACTTTGGATGCAACTCAATTTTTAAGTATTCTATTTACATAGTTTGACATAGTTTAACCTATTCTGTTAATGGATCAAGAAATTAGAAAGACCAATGATGGATTCAATAATAACCCACTGCAGATACTGCTCGGGTTTTGGCCGATCTTCCATACAACTCAATTTATGATAATTATTGATTTTGCTTGACTTTCGCCATCAAAGTCAGTGGTTGATTTTCTTACTTCTTAATAAAATACGCGTACTGTGCTGAAACCAAACCTCCAGTGTGTGGCAATAAAATGCTATCTTAATGTTTTTGTAAGTAATAAATGTTTCTTGCAGTGTCCTACACTATATCATGTTTACAAGATCGTGGAGAGAGCACTTCATCTTTACACGATCATGGAAAAAGTACACAATTCCTTCAAGATTGTGAAAGATGTTGATGTAGACTTGTTCTGAACTTATTGCATGCGTTTAAGTGCATTACGTACGTACTAGTATCATAATGTGCGTTATCGGAGAAAGCAAATGACAGCTGACTTCCCAATGAAATATCTTCTGGTCAGAATCAGATTATATATTTACTTACATTCGGATAACTATGACCTTGAAGAACGGAAGAAAAGTCGCATCTCTGATGGAAGCAGATGTCGAGGCAAATTAGATTTGCCGTTGCAGATAACTTATCAACCGTTTAGTTTGATAATACTTCTGTAGGTGTTTGTGTGTTGACCATGTGTAGGTGCTGGGAATGTATTACCAGTAGGGTTGGCAAAACTCCGAAGTTTATTTTTTGCTTCGGAGGAAATAAAAAGATCAAATACTTCGCGAAGTTTATCGAAGCTTACCGAGGTTTATAATTTTTGGATGAATGCGAAAGAATTCCCTAAGTGTGTGGTCAAGAACTGTTCGAAGTTTATTTCACCGGTTATTCTAGATGACATGTAACCTAGAAACAGCCAATATTTGCCATAATTTTTCGAATATACAGGTGGCCATAAAACATGGCCGCGTATTTTCTAACTTTTTTCTTTCTTGAATTTAGAGACACTTTCTGTTCGAGCACAGTCACGAAATCTTGACTGCCTTTGGGTAATGCCCGAAAGTTGTTATTTCAGACTTCTGAAAAATTATTTCTTTGAATTGGTGGGGCCAACATAGTGAAAACATATGTATTGTTTCAACGGGCTGCCGTCTTTAAATTGAGTTTACACTAAGAATGATTTTATTATGTGAAGAATGGAAATTTCCGGCTGTCATAACATGTAAAAGTCATTATGGTGCGATGACTAGCCGAAGAACGCTTTCAAATTAACAACAGGTGATCTTTTGAGTTCAACTTTTAGCATTGTAAATTTTTATGCGAATAAGAATATTTAGAAGTTTTCATTTTCAACGCCATGTCAACATTTATCATTGTCATTCTTCAGCGTTTGTACAGAGTATGTTCAGATTATATGGCCGGGGAAACGATTGAGCTTATCGACAATTATATTAATACTACGACATTGATGTTAACCAGCAATAAAATTGGCATTCGATAACAAAATCAGCGCTTTAAAAGTCATCGCTATTCTCCTGATCCCCTCCACCGTTGTCCCATATTCACCACTTTCCCAAATGCACCAATTCTGGTCCTACTCCCATCTCGCCACCGAAGCAGAAGTCCACCATATCAACACTGTCCGTTGTGTCGGCTTGCTTCCTTTTTTTCATTATACTGGATGAATTTGCGCATCATTAACCACAGTCTACTTCGACTTCCATGTACACGTACATGTAGATGAGATTTCAGATTTGGTACTCTCTACTGTTGTCTATACTAGCATATTTGATCTTTGAATCAACGATTGCGATTGCTGGTAAAATTAATGGATTACAGGCAATAGCATTCTCAACATTTTGATAATTTAATAATAAGTAATTAATTCTTAAATGATAAATAACAAAGTATACATTTCATAAGCAGAACTTCGATGTGATATCAGTGCATAAGAAAAACGACATCACGCTCGAAAAATAAACTTCGATAAACTTCGGAGGAAATGAAAAATAAACTTCGCGAAGTATTTCGTGCCAACCCTAATTAACAGTCAATTCTAGGCAGCGACCAAATAAAAGGGACTATATATTTGACTCCTGAGCGCTTTCGATGAGTGCGGCCGTAGTGACAATGACAGAACAGAGATGAAATCACAAATGCAACGAGCAATCAATATAGACACAGATGTCTATAAGCCATTGACATAGCGTCATGCAGGTAGAAGCGAAACAATAGCAAATAAACTTACTAAAGGCAGAAGGCACGTAACTCCAATTGCAAAACAAGATACAGAAAAGTAAAGTGTAAAGAATTAAATAAAAAGGGACGGAAAATACTAACGACAAAAGAAAATCACCAGAGCATTGTCACTGCGGCCGTACTGCTGATGAACAGAATCCGCGAAAGCACTCAGGAGTCAAATATATAGTTCCATGAAAATAACGGCGATATTTTGTATATTCAAGCTGATTGGGCGAACCTCATGCTTTAAATAAAAGGAGTATGTATTTATTTAATGAGGTGGTGGTTTTATTCGGCATGTCGATAAGTTTGCTAAACTTGCCTGAAACCCTTATCAGAATTTCACTGGTTACAAGAAGTAGTAACTTCGAATTTTCCTCTCAAATATACCCTTAACATTATGAGCAATGCTCTTAATGCTCGCAAAAATGGAGTTCACTCGCGCGCTGATATTTTGAAATAGATGCGCACAGCTGTCGCTCACCTTTTATGGAACACCGCTCTAATCGTGCTCAGGGAGAAAATCAATGCAAGCGTACATCTGCATTTATATTATTATGTCACATAGTCATATTAATGGTGTGATATGCTATTAAAAATACTTTTTTGACATGTTACCCACTAACTTTCAAGTTAGATATCCGATTGACTTCATTTTTGAAGTGCTAGTGTTTCAGATTATCGACAATCAAATATCATCAGAAAAAGTGAAAGGTACGTAAACAGTAGACCATCGTCAAACATTAATAAAACATACACATTTCTTTGATTGATAAAATTGTATATGTATCCCAGATGACACCTATCAAATTTTTTTTGATAAGATGATGGCTAAAATAAACACATTCGCAGGTCGGACTTTTCGAAGTAAACAATGTAATAAGTGGAATATTAGCAATATTTCCATTGATGTAATGATACTTTATGACATAAACATTTTTCTCTCAAATATTCTGAAAAAGTCTTAAAATTCTGGTGTTGCTAAATCTTCAGAGGAAGGCTTATCGAGTCGACTATGTTCCATGTGAAAAATGAATACTAATACCCGGAAATCTACGGAAATAAATTGGGCCCTGGACACAGTGCAATTAAAGGATAGATTGAGGAAAGATTGAGTGCGTGTCTGATTCACATAAAGTGTGAATGCTCTTCTTTTCCTTCAACAAGCGTTGATTATATTTTCATCGGACAAATAGGTGATCAGAGGATCAGTGAAAGACGTAAGGGGGAATTTAGCTATATTGGAGGTTAGCTAAATAGAAACGTGGAGCAATTAGTTCCATGCTGATAGTCTGTCTTCAAACTGCACGCTCTGTCAGTAATAAAGACATGAGGAATGTGGAAAGGGACGCAGCGAATCATGAGACTGCTTTGGATTGACGTCCTTGCACATATAGGCTATACAGTTCGCAGAGGTAGCGATACAAATTCGCATGCTCAAAGCCAAGGACGAGATTGCAGCTACAAAATCTATCACTGTAGTAAGATTTCTGTGGCATAGATTCCATCAAATTAAAATTTATCACGTTTGAATAGTGACATTTCCACAAGCAGTGGGAATTCACTTCGCTGTAGCACCGATGGGAAAATGAACAAATTAGCCTATTGGAAAGCCTTCATAGATGCTTGCCTGAACTCCGCTAATTGGAAGGCAATTGAAATAAAATGTTTCGTAAGAAATTGTGAGAATACATGTATATTACATATGCATACAAAGTTTAATTTGGAAATCTATTCGAAAATCTTCATTCCAGGGTTGTAGTCGGTTGTCGGTTGAACGGTGTCGGTTGCCGTTTGGGTTGAAGCTTTCCCGATCGGCAGCGGTTGAAAACCTGTCGGGGATCATCCAAAAAATTTTAGTGCTCTTGAAAATGATTAAACACATTTTAAAACGAATGATTATTTGTTCAAAAGTAGTTTGTACAAGACTTCAAGATGTAAACATATGTACAATTGCCCCTATGCTGTATCTATACTTAAGTATCGCATTGTGAAATGATCTTGCCAGGAAAATTGAGTTGTGGTTGGAAGGCCCTATGAGTAGCATCTTTATTTTCTGCACTACTCCACTTTGTTTCATTTACAAAGAAAAACAACGAATATGATGAACCTGATGTCATGTTTCATGTTAAAAAGAAACTACATCGATAACTTAAGATCACGTCGATATGATTGTGCTTGTGATACCAACTATAACATTCAGAGGCGACCGCACAGAAGGAGTGTTAGACAATGAGTTGTTAAGTGACAAGCAAATTGCAATGGGTGAGTGATACTGTCAGAAATCTGTTAGCCTCACAGTAGTTCTTTGGAATTAAAGCTGTAATTATACATAATTCCTGCATGAGCAGGCTTTTGTGATGCTAGTGTAGAGGCTATATGAATCTAACATGATAAAGAAAAACAATCACAGTTTGCATATGTGCAGATGCTAGACCTGCTTTCTAAATTATTTCATTTTTGTATCTAATTCATAAATTGAAAGTATGATTTATATTGGACAAGTTCAGACTTCAAAACATACAGGACAAGAATTTCAAATTTTTCCATAAACTAAATTAATCAGCTTCTCTATATAGATAATACCGGTAGACAGCTAGATTGTTAAATAACTGAACGGCCTACTATAATTATATGTTAAATAGGCTATATTGAACATGTTTTTATGATACAATTGTATTCTATTCCTGATTTCCCTAGAGATGATAATGTGCATGAAGGATTCGTCAGAAAAGGATGTAAGCTTAAGTCATGCACCTGTAACAGAATAAAACATGACATTAGAAAATTGCCGTTCGCCCGGCCGGTTGGGTTGGGTCGAGTAAAACCTGACTGGTCACAACTCTGCTTCATTCCCAGTGGAAATCGACTCGTGCGACCTCCGGAAAAGTGATTTGATATAATTGATCTATTAAACAAGCTTATTTTCGCAGTGAGGACAAGAGTTGGTGATAGGAAGAGCTTCCCAGCTCGCATGACTACATCTATTTCAATCTGACCTTGTGGAGTTTGTGTCCTTGCTGTTGATGCTAACTTCATCCTTTGCAATCAGTGCAGCAATTGGATCCGCAAATGATGCCGCTCTAGGCTATGTCTGGTGACTGGGAAAATGCTGTCAGAAATAGTTTTCTTCCAAGCATATAGACCTACAGTAGGAAGCAACTTGTAGTTTGTCGCATTCCGAGAACTGAGCTGAGATCATGCCAATTCACTTTACCGTATAATATCTCGTTTACCGACATTTAAAGCGAAATGAAAATGTTAAAAGGGTTTCGTTTTCGTTAACGGAAACTCAAGGTGCAAAAAACCGGAAAGGTTCACGTTTTCACTTTCGTCAACGAAAGCAGCACTACATAAAAGACAATGAGCCTATTTATTTTTTCTTTCATTGAATCCGTCTGGGTGAAGTGGGGACCCCGATGTGCCTGCATGTTTTCTACTACATGTACAGTACATATGCTTCTGGTTTTAACCTGTCTACGGTTGATAAGGCCTAATAGGACAAAATATGTCGCAATGCATCTGTTGAGATCTGATGAAACGAAACGATATTGCATTATGGTATTTATGAGTATCATTTGCTTATTTCTTCTCTCTTCAGCCTGGCATTTCGCTCGCTCGGAGATATAGGTCGAGAGTTAGCAGAGGAAAGATTCAATTACGAGCTGATTGTTGACCAGATTGCCGCCTATTTTCGCGAAGTTGAACTCGCCACACTGCCTGCTCTCGCCAAACACAGGAAACATCTGTCTCGAGCATGCGCTGATCTTAGACTTGCCCGGGAAAAGCTGAGGCAAGTCGATGCTATACGTCCTGAGGCTGCAAAACAAGCTGAGGTTCAGAACAAGAAAGAAGAATGCCAGAGGCGGGTGATAGAGCAGGAGAAACGAGTGAATGAGCTGGAGGTGAGTCGAATTCGTAGACTTTTAGTTCCATGAGGATCCTAACATGTTCCGCTGATGCAGGGTTGCGCAGCCATCATCATTCAGTCGACTACAAGTCCGCTTCCAGTATAAAATTGTTAATGAGTCCGATTCCAGCAAAAACATCTGATAAAGAAATGTTAGTGAGTGAGACAGATTGAGACTGAACTTCATCTCTTGCAAAATACGCAACAGCGACTCCCACGCCACAGCTACTTCTCACTTGTCTTTCAATCGCGTGATGTCAAAGCTGCCTGTGATTCCTGATATCAGAATACCTGCGATCTGTAAATTTTCAAACGCTCCATGTCAGAGACAAGAGCAGAAGTACTTTCTTTCTTGTCTAGACACCATGTCCGTCCGCGCCTTGATCTGCGGCCTGGGAGACTGTAGGGTCATTTATAAAGTGCTTTCCCTGAATAATAGCAACGCATCAGTGCTGTATCAATAAACCCGTCCACCCTGGGCCCTCCTTTTGCCGCCTTTGTGCTTATGGATCCCAACTAGCAGCTCACTGCCCTCTAGGGGGGAAAGCATGGACCACTGTTGAGAAACACATTGCACTAACGAAAGGAACAAATCCACGAATCTTATCAGATTGTCTCCATCAGCAGACTATTCTTCTGTTTCTTGTTAGTGTCAAGATTGCATTGATCAGGGAAAGTGTTCTAAAGCAGCATGGTGGGAGCAATTAGCTGTACGTATACGTTCTGTCGAAGCACACATGATGGTACGTGAGTGCTTTAGCTACGTGTGTGTTTCTGGAGAGGATCTTTGGTTTGGTAGGCAGTCCTTCTGTGAGGTATGATTAATTTCCAGTCAGTTGGTCAAGGAATAATTGCTTTGCTATAGGCACTGGCAGACTTCGTTCTCGATCAGTGATTGGTGGCAATCAATGTATGGATCGAATTGAAAATAGGCTTTGCTTGATGATGCTCAATTCTGTGACTAATAGTCATACTTGAAATGCATAAAACACACATTATGACACTGAAACCGGATGTGCTTTCAGTTTTAGAAACTAATTCATGGGAAGAAACTAATTCTCGTGTCGACAAGAGGATATGTGAGCAATGTGTAAGTAAAGGCGGCGATTACAAAATTTCATGATCAATAGAATTTTGATAGCGAGAACTCGGGCACTGACTAGGACAGGGTTTTTTTAAGGTTTCGTTTACCCACCCACTCCCAAATTCTACCCGCCAATCTAAAACAAAGCAAAACAAAGCTTGTAGATCTTTCTTTCAATTTCCTTTCCAGCTGTAAAAAGAAAGCGGAAACAAAGTTGCATCTTTTGAATATTCACCAAATTAGAGGTGGTGGTACAATATATGCCTACATGACGTACATGCACTAAAATGTGCACAGCAACAATTGCTGGATAAAAAGGAGAGGAACAGTGGAAAATTGTCTCTTGAACTTGCAGTAAAAACATATATGATAAATGCATAATACACTACATGATTTCACAGTGAATATGGCTAACTGCAATTTATGTAAAGACAAATTGCATTCTGCAACGTCAATCCTCATCGACAAGAGCCAATTGATGATCAACGAAACAGTGCCGCATATCAATGAGAAGTGAAGTTAAAGAATGTAAATAACCGTTGATAAGCGATGAATGTGTTATTTGCACTGCAAAAGTCTGCAAATTGCTTAGTTAAGTCATGGATGATGAAAAGTTGTGTTACAATTATTACTTAAAAATTGAATATGCCTAGTTTCTCTTTAACGATCGAAATTCATTGTCAACTACGTATAGGGGGCATACATACATGTACTGTACAGTTGTACACCTCCATAACTTTCAGTGATGCAAATTCTATAAATGAAGTAAGCTATGTGAGACAAGAAAGCACCACTGCGAATGTATTTCTTCATTCGCAACCAGTAAAATTTATTTTGGCATGGTCCACTACATGACTACATAGAATTTCCGTTTTGATAACTTCCTACTTTTAAATGCCTGTGAGTGAAGGAAAGTTTTTGTATTTGTTAACTTGACGATGGTTGTGAATCGCATAATCGAACATAAATAGGTTTCGTATAGATTATCCACACCTGAAATAGGGTTGGGTTTAATAATTTTTAAATTCGAATTATGCGAATAATTCGAATAATTCGCCTTATGTGAAAAACAAAAGTGACTGACATGGACAGTGGTCCGAGTTGACATCCGAAATTTACCCGCCCATTTGAAATTTTTACCCGCCCAAATCGGGCGCGTATATCGCCTTAAAAAACCCTGGACTAGGAAATAATTTCAGATATTGTATTGTTCAAGTCTAAAGAATGTTAAAGTCATCTGAATCGGGAGAGTTCATGGCCAGAGTACGGCTTTGCAACCCTGTGCAACTTTCCCTTACTCGTCTTACACTGAAGTATGGAATGATACAAGGTAGCGTACTTTCGCTTACTGTTTTCCTGATCTTTATATTTCAGAAAGTGACACTCAGCCATTTATTCAGCTTCGATCAAGAATGCCATTCGTATGCAGCCAATCTTGTCACATTGTTGAAACAAGTCGGTGTTTATCATCGGAAATGTCTTCTTATATTAGAGGAGAAGGTTCCAGCTTTAGAAAAAGAGATATGTGAGCGATGGCATGCTGGAATGACGTTAAGCGTTAATCATGTTATGCCTTCAGATGCATGTATTTTTCCCCCAGGCTTGTTTCGGCTGAGTCTTAATTAATGTTTCATGAAAAATATGTTCCAACTTATGCAAAGTCACTTTGTGCAAAGTAAGTTGTTGTCTTCTCAGTATTTTATCGGCTAAAATCAAGCGTTGAACTTAAAAACGCCATGCAACCAACCCTTTTTTTCTTTCTTCCATTTTCCTCAGCGGCAAAAGAAGGCTAAAACCTACCAGACAAATCAGACGTCGTCAGAAGTGCCAATAGCAGCGTCAAGGAAGCTCCTGACACCTGATTTTAGCTTGCAATATTTGCCGTTCTTTTGCCACTGAGGAATCGTGAATACACGCATCTTTATCTGTGCTTTTAGCCACTTGAGTTTAGAGAAAGCAACAACTTGTTTCATATGTACCAGAGTACCAGAAACTGGAATGACACAAATATGTTACGCACATCGTCCATTGCGCAGCGAACTCATTATTCACTTCAAAGTGAAATGATGGATGATGACAACCAAATCCGTCGATCAATGAAAGCAGTCCTCAGTTTTCGTGCGTTCATGATCGAGGGGTTGCAGGTCAAAAAGGTATTTTTAAAAATGCTTCTGAAACTCAGTTTGATGAAATTGTCCCTGGGAAAGCTTCGAATTGAAATCTCAGCATTCTCGGCAATATCTAAAATCTGCGTTTCGGTTAAAGTTTTGGCTAGAAACTCAATTGCCTCGGACAGTTCGTTAAGGCAAGTCGAAGTAGGACTAACTACATTCAGGGTGAAACCCATGATCATGAGGTCTGTCACATCTGATACTCAATTTCAGTTTCTCCGTTCATGACGCTCCTAATCCGGTGGATAGATATTGGTTGAGAAGTAATAGGTACTTGTGGGGCCTATCCAGAATAGAGGAATCTAAATAATTGAATCATGTTTCCATATCTACCAAAATCACTCAATCTGTCTAAAACGATTTTCGTTTTATCTTCCTGAAAGTATCTTGAAAATTTAGCGTTTGAGCTTCTCATGTTATTCCAACATGCAGGGTAACCAAATGGTAAATGGTAGCCGATTCATGTTGGTCCATCTGTTGTGTCCAGGTCCATGTAAGTCCATATTGGTGCTTAAACTTCGCAATATTCGCGTTGCATATGATGCAACACTTCTTCGGGTTACTGCTATTGCTTGCTCTGGTCGGCCACATCGGATCAAAGCCTCAGCTTGATCGTTAAGATAGCCTTTCTGGTAAGCTTTCATTACAGCAGTTCGCATGTTAGTGAGAGAACAAAACAAATGAAATAAATGATTTCGATGTCTTTTGATTACCCAGCATTGTTCTCGTCTGCTTAGACAAGCATTCTAGACAATGCACAGACACCGATCAACAGCCGCATAGTAAAGCAATCCATCTGTCCAAGAAAATTTGTGACCTGTCAATTATATATGCGTGAGAGTGATGATTCATGCTTTCTGATTAGCGATGAAAATGAGAATAGAATTCCAAACATATTGCAAAAGTTTGAAACATTATTTATTCTACTGACTGCTATATTTAGAGTGCAGTCATGAAATTTTCACCGGAGCAATTTCAGAACACGAGCTTTCTAAACACATAAAGTTTGGTGAATTTGGAAACGTCTTTCTATACGTAATTTACGTTTACCCATTTCAATTCTTCATGAAACAATCTGTATGAACTGAACACACAGTTTAGCTTTCAGAATTCGCACATTCTCGTAGTACAAGAATGTACCTTGAGAGCGAAAAGTTAACCTTAAGAATCTTCACAAAAATTCTAAAATGGCTAACGAATCGTTGAAATTCGAAGAAATCTCCATTTAACAGGAAATTATTTCTATGGCCGTGTTTCTCGGTATATGTACAAATCTATTCACAAAGCCCACAGCAGTGTTACGATCAGTTCCTCTACCCATTTCTATGAGCAGTTACCGATGTACAACAAATGGATTGGTTCGATCTGCTTTTGGTGTTTCTACAGCATCTTTGACCTTGTTTGCATGAATTCTTGTTTTGTACCCGTGAGACTGCGATCAGTGCGATGCCGGTTGAACATTGCTGGTAAAGTTACAATTCTTTCAGTTGGAGTGAAGTGTAGCGATTGCCAAGTTATGTCTTGTGAAGGCTAAGTAAATAAAACTGCGCTAAAATGTTTGACAGACGTAAATATGACATTTTTCTCACAATGACATCATGTTCAATTTGAAATTTTCCATGAGAAATATTCTTTGCGGTGTTCATTAATTACGGATAATTTGAACTTGGATATGATAATTACCTGAACGAAAGCATGAATATTTTCATCACTTGATGTATACATGCTTACTTGACATTTCACATAGGCAGCTGTTCAGTAGTAATAATTAGTGAATTTTGTTAAAGTATTGAGTTGTATCCTCAATCGAAAAATGCACCAAAATTGAATAGTTAGTTTAGCCCAGTTGTGGGCTTTCTTTGTTGGTCCTTTAAATACTTTGCGGGACACTTCAAGTACTGTTCGGCCTGCAACAGCATGTCAATATTAATTCTTGATTTCCTAGATACTTTTGAATTTTCGGATATTCATGTTTATCTACTACTCAGTCTTCCATATTTAAGATGAAATAAATGATGAGCATTAATGAAGACAATCATTTGTCGTCATATAGCAAGAGGAATAAATTAAATCAAAAGTCTCAAAGTAGTGGTTTTTGCAGCTGCATGTACCGTGAATACTTGCTCAATGACCATGTTCATATTTAAGAAATAAATAATGCTGATTGATCGTTACAGAAAATATTCAATTGTACATACCCTAAATTTGTTGAGCGGAAGCAATTAAGCATCAAGATGACAGAACAATTATTTGATGGTTTACAATAGCATGTATGGTGTTCATTAGAAAACAAGCTGAACAATTCAGTTAGCAAAACAATATTTCTGAAAAGGACGAGCGTTACTTTCTGGTACCGAAATTACGACACAACCCATAGGTTGGCCAATGCCCAAAGCTGTTTTAGTAAATGTCTGGAATCATCAGCATGGCTAGCTAGGTCACATCCTATTTAATATGCGAGGTGTTTTAACACTGAACTCAGCTTGCCCTTTCAAATGTGATCAGAGCTGGAACCGGGCCGCTTTTTTCGGCCCGGGCCCGGATGAATTTTGTATCTGGGACCGGGTGAGAAATTTCATCGTTTTGCGAACATTGCCATCCTTAATGAAGATATGAATTACATTAAGTGAGTGTAATTACCTTAAGAATCACTCTAAAAATCTAATTGTTGATTACTGGACGAATGCTTCAGGTCCTATGTACCATCTGTAAGTAAGTAAGTTGATATCTGTTGAGCAGTAAGATGAACTGAAACATTTAACACATAATGAATTTTCATTTGTTATAAATGTTGCGCATGCATAACGCGTTTGTATCACAGACAATGTGGATCCTATTTGATGTGCCGATATCTGCCATTGTTGTAAGTTATATTTAGGTAAAGGCGTGGAAAGCGAATTGCACTGAAGATATGAAGCCTATTTGAAAAGTGAGGTCATTAAGTCAACTAAATATTCAATCTACTATTTTTCCCAAAATTCCACAGAAATGTTACTTGCTAATCGTCTTTCGATTGTTGTTTCTGTTTCAGAAGGCATATTTGACTATTCCGTCGCATGCCGCTATTAATCATTTCATATTATTGCTGAAGAACAGGGATGATAAGCCACAATGTGAAATGATTCAGAACAATTAAATGATGAAGTGAGGAAGATATTTCTATTTTCAGACAATAAATATCGGCCTGGACACTAGATATTTCAGGCCCCAGCCCGGGCCGGCCCGCCCAAGGCTCGGACCCGCTTCCATCTCTGAGTGTGACAGCAAGCTTACCACCTTAAGGTGCAATCTCACTAGACAGCTGAGAGTTCAAGCGGTTCAAATTTAAGTTAGTGCCAGGCTTGGGGTCAGTACTTCTATTGTACTTGAGTGCAAATGCAGGTACATCGAAGTGGAGTGAATACAAGTCCAAGCTCATGAACTTGATCCAAATTATATTCAAGCACAAGTATTTCACAATGAAGTGCAAGTTCAAGTACTGGAATGTCAAACCATAATTACAAGTAAGGAGGAAAAATAATCAAGCATAAATAGTATCCAAAATCTGCTTAAGTGTGCACAAGTTTGCACAGCAAATTACACCGTGTGCTGATTTATCGGCTCCAATGACATATGGTTCAGCTTCATTACTACATGTAAGTTGCGTGTTATGAAACATGGCCTACTAGTATCTGCATCATTATGAATCCTGTTATGGAAATTGAAATCTCATGATCTTAAATTTATTAAATATTGGTCGTCGGGAATATGCTGCTGACATCATGTTGGATATTGCCATATCCCTGTGCAGTTTTATACCAAATGTTTGGTTGTATGTGTTCTAGTTTAAAGTAAACTTAAGCTGTGCTGCATGCATCCGAGTGTCAACGGATGTAGAACAGCTGTAGAATTACATAATTAATTCTACCACTGTTTGTGAGATCAAATACATGTCTACCGCCAGTTCCTTGCTCGATGTTAAAGTTATCAACTCTTCTTACGTGTCCGCAACTCGTCAAAACAGTATCATGTAAATCACACGTGCTGTAGATCAATAGCAGAGTGATAATTTATGGCCATTAAAAGCAGCATGGAGCGAGCATTTTTCCTCTGCAATGCGAATAATGCAACACGATCGGGCACTGAAAGACTTATGAATCAGATTATTATCCGCAGTGTAAATCGGTTGCAATGCATTTCCATGGCTCATTAAGGTTATTGTAAATACATGTAATATCAGTAGTCATTTCGTAAAACTGAATGTTGCATTAACGAGTATGTTTCAGTTATACAACAGTTAGTAATAAAGAAATCTAGTCTATGGATTGATAAATGGCTACTTTTGAATAATTTACTAGTACTCTTCAAAAGCTCTAACGAGTTTATTCAACATAACGAATCTGTTATTTACTTCGATTAAGGTGATTCTTGTCTAGAAACATTAGAGTTTGTCGACAGAAATGGTCTACTGAGATTTTTGATGTCTTGGACATCTTGGGACATCTTGTTTGGTGGTCCAGGCAGGTCATTTAAAAATGATCCAAGAAAAATGCGATTGATAGTTGATTTGGATATTTCATATTCGTTGTTTAATCTGCAGAAGCGGTTTTTGTGATTCTAGTTAACCTTTTTCCCTTTCCGTTAACAGGACTTTTAAAACATTCTTGTTCAAAGTTTTTGTAGCAATGTCAATGAAAGTAAAGGCGCAGTTGACATATTCTGATTGGATCTGTAAATTGAGAGGTTTATTTACATCAGGAGAACACGATGGACCTTCAAAATATTTTTCCTGTTTTGTGGATGTTGGGGCGATAAATTCAGTCATCTGATAGGTCTCGCAAATTCCAATATTTTTGGTAAGAGCTCAATCAAAATTTCGAAAAAACATTTGGAAAATTTTCTGTGTCTCTGTTTATTCCGTGATCGAAGCGAGAATGGAAAAACAGAGATTGGCCAAAGTGGAGAAAATCGTCGGGGGGAGACGATTTCATTTTCCTTAAAACATTAATTGGTTTCTGTAATAAAACGACAGATTTAGCAGCTTAAGATACTCATCAGCAGCCGTTGCGATCGGCACGCTATCGGATGCGCGGACTTGAGAAGGATAGCAAGAATCACACAATTGCTATAGCTGTGGGTTGTAAATTATTTGTCTGCAAGTGACTTCAGCGGATCGGTTGCGGAGATTGCCAATATTGAGTTGTGTTAATGGGAAAGTTTAATACAGTTCATTGATATCACAGAAAAAATGGTTATGTATATCAGCATCTACGAGTGTATGTGAGTATATACACTTATATTAATTATTATGATATTTTCTGAGAAAGATAGTCTTTGGTATCAAGTTACCCCTTTCCCTAGATAAATATTTCTGCGTGAAATATTTCTGTATGAACTGATGCTTCACTTGATTTCATCGTTGGGAAAGGCTATGAAGAAGTTTTTAAATAAATATTTTCAAATTATTGTCCTCAATCTGTCAACTAGATAGACATGCAAATATCGAGGAATTTTATCCAACTTTCATCAGTAAATTTAATTCCTTTGTTTAATCACTCATTTCATAATTGCAGCTGACCGTAATTTCACACCAGTCTTCGAATCCTCACTAATGCAGCATCTGGAAGAAACGAAACGTGAGATAGCTTTTCCAATCGAGGTGTGTGTTCAAGCTCTCAATACAGAGGAGGCATTACGAGAAGAGGTTCGTATATCCTGTTTTAACATGCATTTGACTTCTCACATCTCTTCTCTGCCGTCAAATGTAGATGAAGCGATTGTTATAGTGCTGCACACTGCGATATCATTATGAGAAATGGCTCCTCTAATCCGAGCCCATCTTTTGTTTGATATACAAAATATGTGATTGATTGCAGAAACATCCTACCAGATACTGCTTTAATATATTTCGTCATTTACATTTGCATGTATTAAGATTTCAGTGACAACATTCCACAGAGAAAAAACCGCCTTGTCTTCGTGGTTGGTTCTAGAGATAACTTTCTTCAATGCTGAAGGTCACGTTCAGAACTAATCTCGAAGGGCAAGAAGATAGATTTTCCATTGAACTCAATGAAAATTCAACACTGAATTTTGACGAACCAGAAGATTGACATCACATGAATCGTGCACAGTCAGTTAATTTAGATCATGAGGAGTCGAACGGTGTGAATAATAATAATATTTCCATTTGACGAGTTTATCGCGGAGGAAAAATTGAGTCAAAGATAGGTACTTTCCACTTCGCAGGCCTGCCTGCATTCTTACCGTTAAGGTTCGTGTACTCGCTAATACGAGCTACTTCTGCAATGCGCGCGAATGGCCAATCACACAAGCCAAAGAGAGACGAATATCTATGTCAATCTCCATTGCTTGCTACCATTGTAGGGGCTGGCATGTGATTATGGTGTCTTCCGGCTAGTGCGCGTCCCGTTACTGCGCGTTCTGTTAGTGTGCGTCCTGTTAGTGCGCGTCCTGTTAGTACGCGCCAGTGTTTAGATACTCAAATGTTGTCCTGTTAGTGCGCGTGTTTCTTTATAATATAAGTTCTACTTTAATTTGACTCAACTATCTAGAAGGTTATCAAGAAACATTCCAATTAGGAAAAACAATGCTTTCATAGATGAGCATTTATTCGTAGATTTTTATCTTAAAAACACGGATAAAAAACAAAAGCATCGAATGCCACACCACTGTCCCAAAGTCAATGATTCGATCTTCATTGGTACCACTGTCACAGAGAATGAAATCAGCACCACTTCTCGTCTGTCGCCACTCATCTGTCAGTTGAATTTCAGCAGCAGACACTGGCAACTTTGGAATCCTTTTGGATCTTTCCATGTATATGCTCGTGCGAATGCTTTTAAGAGGAGGCACATTGACCATACTGTCGCCGTCTTCAACGTCAGCGAAGACTTCATTGTATAGCCGCTTTATTGGAACGGTAGGCTGCTCCAGCACAGCAGACTTTAAGGTGTTCCTCCGCTTCATGACTTCTATCTTGGATTGATCGGCTGGGTGATTGTGTTCTTGACTGGATTCTTCAAAGTACTCCAGCGCTTTGCCAGCAACTCCTCTTGAGGAGCAGGTCTTGACTACACAACGGAATGCTATGGTGCCGTTCTTGTTGCTCTTGTCCTTGCACCAAATGTGACCGTCCTTCGCAATACATGGGTTTCCTCTGCGGCTCTTGATGACTTCCATGTCGAAACATGCGATGCACATCTGAATGCAACTTATAGGCGGCCCAGTCTTTACGCGCACTAAGTCAACACTCATCACGCGCAGTTACAGGACTTACTGCCATTACTTATGCAATCATGCGACACAATTATAGAACAAAGACGCGCACTATCAGGACGCGCACTAACTGAACGGCGCCGTGATTATGTCCGCTCTAGACTAACCCACACGCGAATAACCCCCACTATGTGTAACATTCCCACAAAAAGCGAATACAAAATCAAATATATAAATGATGCATATGCATCGAAATTTGCAACACGCATGTATTGGAGATGGCTATGAAGCAGATGAAACGACTGCAGTGTAGTTTAAAGCGTGATTTCACAAAATTCCACAACAAGCGAATAACAAAATTAAATAGTACTCTCTATTTGAATGAATCATGAACCTCAAAGTCGTGCAGGCAGTTCTTCTCTCTGTGGCGTAAACGTTTGCATGTAATCCATGGAATCTAAGATAATTAAGCATGCACAAAGATATATTATATTCAGATAATTAAACTACCTCCGCAATTCTCAAACCGAATTTTATAGATTTTATGACATCTCCCACTTGTAAATTGAATTCTTGCACATTATGCACTGGAATATTGTGCAATTTATTAAAGTACGAGTATATAATTGCCGAAGAAAAAAAATTATCTCTAGTCAGAGCTCAATTTATTGGCTAAATATTTCACTTTCGTAATTGATTTTCCTAACTTCTGAGAACCTACTTCTGTACTCCTGTTCTCTTGATTAAATGTCGATAATTTTTGCCACCTGGAAGGAGATGACATCGATGTAGTCAGTCACTCTCATCGTTCGAATGAGTACTGAAAATGGATCATCGCCAGACGTTTGGATTAACATCCCAACATTCTCTGACGTTATTTATGAATTGGAATGTAAACGATACATTTTATCTATTTAAATGTCTGAAGCTTTCCTTCGAATGATCAATTTTCTGTGAATGCAAATTTTATGACAAATTCTGGACATGTTTACACCACACATTCCCTTTTGAACGCAAAACAGAACGATGGAAGTGCAGACATGATCAATAGCACATACTTAATTGTTCATAACAGTAATGATAAATAACAATCATCTTATAATTGTCGACAAGCGTTATTAGTCACGCAGACATCATTTTCTGACAATCGCACGTAGGTAGGAAATTAATACGGTCCGGGGCTAGAGAACTCTTTAGGTATTTAATTGGTTCTTGTTCGGCTCTGACAGAGTCTGTTTATATAATTGACTACTTGTATTTCAAAACGTTCTGATATAGCCAAAAAGTAAGCAAGAGATCAGCATGACAGCTGTTAATAAAATGGTTAATAGTTTGAATACATTGTGGATAAGTGATCAAATGCTGTATGAAAGAAACGAATAATAATAATTATTATTTTCTTTATTCATTCACTACCACAAGATTCGGTGAATGTTACACACAAGATACGATGGCAATATAAGTCAAACAATGGTTCCAAAAAAGAACAATAATAGTTATAGTTCTGATACAGAAATAAAAATGTAGCTATCCACAAAATTTCATAAAAGAATTTCCAAAGCGAGTTGTCTTTGATAACGGAGCATAAACGGTGGCGGAGGAGTGAGTCAGTCGTGGATTTCTTTCAACAAACATGTCTCTCAGCAAGTGATTACCATTTTTCATTGAAAGAAATAGCTTCTCACGCGCCCTGTTAGCGGCAACTTTAGGAGATTCACAATCTGCAACATTTATGGCAATAATGCGACACACTCTGCGTTCAACACTTACAAAATCATTCAACAAGTAGTGTGGGCATTACAAAAACTTAGGAAGGAATATAGTAAAACTGAACGGATAAACGCCAGATAACATTTCCAAATCATATTTTTATCTCAACTATCCCTACGGAGGTTCGAACAATAAATATTCTCCGTGACGCTTTGCTTGCAATTTTTTGAAAATGTTTGTTCCATTTTAAAGCACACGATAAAGCAACTCCTAGATAGAAGGAGTTCACTTGTTGCAAAAAACAGTCATTGGAAACACAAATAGGAGCTGCTGTTAAGCCAGATTTCGCTATTACTTCCATGACTAAGCGCCTTGAATAATTTATAGGAAGAGATATTGAACGAGACCAGTCAATCAAATTATTCCATTCAGATTGAAGTTTATCCTCTGTAGATTTTTGAATGAAATGTAAAAAAAGGAATTCATTTGCATATTTTTTAATGGAAGTTGGCGGAAGAAGCGGTTAATGAAGAAGTAGTAATTATACGACCGGTTTCGATGTAGTCTATTCAAAAAGACCATCATCAAGGTATAAAATTGGTTGATACCCGACTTATAGAGCAGAATTTAATAAAATTAAGTGATGTCAATCACGATGCATGAAGACTTACTCAATGCAAAAGTACTTTTGCCTTTTGGCTTAGAGCGATGCTTTCCGTAATTTTCTTGTGCAAGTTCCGTGTATTATGGTTGCGTATATGATTGACAACAACCATGAAAGTGCGCTTACCTGATTCCTTATTTTCCAAGTCGCTTGCTCGTCATGCTACTTGTATTTATTTAGTGATTTTGATGATCGGGCAAATGAATCTGTAAAAACGAAATTGACCTAATTTCTTGACTTTTCATACCTCGACACCCCAAATGTCAAAAGCCGACGCTCATGCTTGCGCTCGAATGTAATGGTATATTCATAACCATATATCAAATATATATATATGATTGAATGAATGAAGCAGGAACTTTATTTAAGTGGCATATCGTCAAAACACTTCTAGGACACTTTCCATGTGAAAATAAACAAAAAAGACAGACAGGCAGATGCAATAAGCAGACAAGACTAAATTCATGGAAGATAATTCGACAGGCAATGCGCTTTTAAAAGACGCTCAAAAGTATAATGGTTTCTTTCATTCTTTAAAGGCTCCGGTAACGCATTCCACGCGCGAGTTACAACATCAAAGAAAGAGCGACCACCAAGCGTAGGATGCCGTACGAAGGGGATGACGAGGTCCGATGAAGTGGCCGAGCGTAGACGGGAACGATGAGGTTGGCTTGTTCAGAGATTAATTGTTCATGTAGATACGCGGGTGCCAGATACAAAATACACTTTCTTACAATAGTCACTAGGCATTGGTTGATTCTCGCATTAATCGGGAGCCATTTAACTTCTTTAAGTAGTTTAGATACTTACGAGTATCGACTAGACTGACAAATAAGGCGAGCCGATTGCAGAAGAAAATATTTATTTCTGGTCGTAGGTCGGTTTACCGGTTAAACAGTTGTTTGAATTATCTAATTTATTTACCTCCTTTCAAGATAGTGCTGTGACATGCATTTGAAATGTTCTAGAGACGAATGAGTAATTTCATTTTAAATTATCAGTCCAAATTAACTGATGATTGTTGAGCAGTTGTCATTCTATAGTGACAGTTCTTCCAAATTATAACAATCATTTACTTGTACGTCATCTACCGATTTATCAAATAAATTTGATCTGTTAATCTTTTCGGCGCAAATATTTTAGAAAAATATTTTAAAAGAGGCGATAAATATACAGTCGAACCTCTACATAGTGAATTTCAAGGGACCCGATAAAAAATTCACTATGAAGAAGGTTCATTACAAGGAGGTTTTCTAAAATTTGAACGTGATATTGGTTCTAAAGTAAGCATATAAAGTCAAAACAATCATACAAAATAATTAAAACTAATACATTTAGAAAACAAATTTTATAGGGATCAATGCCAGCAATACTGTATTGTATCACAATGTCAAGTCAAATGGTAATGGAAACTCAAAATACAAAATGCAACTGCCAAAAAATAATCAGTAATGCATGCAGTATAAGCTACCTACATCATTAATTATGAACCATGGAAATAGCTTTCAATACGAGTCTGTACAGTACGCCGCTTGTCAACAGAAGCAGTCATGTTTTTTACTCAATCAAAAGCTTGTTGATCAAGCCGCAATGTCACTTTTCCTTTCAAGAAATTCCCTGATCTGAATCAACAGTTAGTACGCTTGAAAACGCAAAAAAGCGCACGCAAACGTGAAACTATTAGCTACATTAACTATTAATTCGCATCTAAATTTAGATTGTAGACTCATAGACTTTAATAACTTAAGAAACTTTCGAGTAATGAGCATCATCGAACTACTACACGTACATGTGATGCGTATTAATTACAAAGTATAATTAAAGATCAATACATGCTTGACGTAAAATATTTATTATGTAGAGGTTGAGACAACAAAGGGACTGAATAATATATTCACTATGAACAGGTTCACTGTGTAGAAATAGGTAACAAGCTCAAAGTATACCATTTTTGATGAGATCAAAAATTTATTTCACAATGAGGAGAGATTCACTTTGTAGAGATTCACTATACAGAGGTTCGACTGTATTTGTTATTCACTGACACGATGAAAATTAATTTTAAGAAGTAACTGTAG
This sequence comes from Prostheceraeus crozeri, assembly GCA_907163375.1. Lineage (NCBI taxonomy): Eukaryota > Metazoa > Platyhelminthes > Polycladida > Euryleptidae > Prostheceraeus > Prostheceraeus crozeri. The sequence continues at coordinate 36,126 of CAJQUW010002510.1, read as the reverse complement.
CAATTTGATCGCATTGATGCCATCACATGCAATGCAGGTTTTGACTGGTAATAATTTTCCTCACTGTGATGAGTTCACAAATAATGCACAAGCATAATTGTCTTTTTTACAGATGATTATGACTTGAATCTAGCGTTTTGTTTTAATGCAAAATATATATTAGGTAATTGATTTCCCCTCCACACCTCAAACAGAATAGAGACAGATGCCAACAATCCCAACTCTACAGTCAAGTGGCATGGTTCAAAACTCGAGACATTTTCCATGCATTCAAATTTTAATATTTGATAACCGTCAACTCAATCAGTTTTCAATCTATCTGTAACTGTCGCCATAGTTGCGCCACTGTCATTTTTGTTGGTTTATGACTTCGGGGATTCCTCTGATAGTCACAGACGTGTCAAGGCGGGAAAGTGACACGAGTACGTGCTTGTTTAGTTTCCATATGTAACCTCACTATGATGATGTCTCAACTGATAGATTCGCCCGTGAAAACTTTTTTCTTCCTTTGATGCTTAAATTTGTAAAATGAAATAATATAAGTATCTGCAAATAGTATTCTAAAAAATAGGCATAATGCTGGAATTAGGCAGTAAGTCAATGCTTTACGGGAGTCAAATAAGAATTGTATTCAAAAACCACTTCATGCCACGTCCTTATGACAAGACCTTCGATAAAGATATTGCATGGCCTGTTCAAGAATCAACATTTATTGCTGATGCACTTCATTGGACGGAATGTCAGCAGTGTTTTAAAAATTTAAAATGATATGTTAAATTGCCTATCTCCGATTTACTCTGGGTTGGCTGCATATCAAGCAGCGCTGGGTTGGCAGCTCATTGGAATGAAATGGTGGCTGTTGAAGCGCTCCATCTATTCAACTGAAGATCTAGCTCGATGCTTAGTAATTCTGCTTAAATTGTGTTTTCAAAAAGCTGCATTTATTGATGATTGCTGGTGCATTGAGCTAGACAGAATGTCAGTAATGTGTTGCTAAAGCATTATTTACTTAGGAAATTACATTAATATGTTTATTGTGCATCTTATTCTCGCTCCAAATCCTTGGTCCAAATTAGTTTTAAATAATCTAAATCAGCTAGCCAATATGATGGATTGCGATGATTGATACGACTGTTTTCGAAGCGTTTGGAGACATGTTCTTCGCAATTCCAATGGTTTATTAATAGATGTCATGATCAATGCGAATTAGGAGATGGATTCAAAATCATGCTTTTGAATTTTTTCCCACACAATGACATACGATGGATGTATGGTTTACTTAAACCAACTAAATATTGACTTTCATAACATATCTCTGACTTTTGCGAGTGTCCTCTGCGGTATTGAGATGGATTTGGTAGTGAGTCATGGTAACTTCATACAAGAGTAAGATACAATTATTGTATATTGTACTTTTTTTCTGAATGAGGGAAAGTTTCTATCTTTGTAAGCTGAAAAGTTGCATATGAAAAATGGTTTTAAACAAGTCATATTTTTCTCCATAATTGAAGTGCAATTTAAGGACATCAGCTGTTCATGGCTCATTAGTTGATGAGTTTCAATGTCAATAATAGGTTGGTCAATATTGATAAGCGATTTAAAATCCTGGAATAATAATGCAAGTAAACATAGGATGTCTTCCATTTTAAATAATTCAAGAAATTGTTTATTGATTAATCCTTGATGCAATCTGTCTCTACTGCTGCAGTCGTGCGATTCGAATAGTAATAGTCGCGAAATTCGAATTCCACCTTAAAAAGTGACGAAGAATGATACATCTGCAACGACCTTGTGATTTTTTGTTATATTCGCATTTAATAAAACATTATGAATTATCATTTTGTGAAGCTAAGCACCAGTCCTAAGATGATGTTCTATTGATTTTGTAGGGCTTGTTCCGATTGGCTGGTAGCAAAGTGAAAGTTGAAATGTTGAAGGTAAGTAAAAAATGCAATGATGAGTCTGATTGCAGCAATGAAACAATGAATCAATTATCTATCATTGAATGCTATGTTCTATGACAGCATCATACAAATATGTCAATTTTGACGAAATTGATTAATTGTTTCAATTAATTTACACATCACTGATAGATAGCAGTTACATCAGATGCATTTTTCGTCTGTTATTGCGACTATGTCATGTAAAGAAGGATTTACAAATTCACAGCACATGTACTGGCAAATATATGCCTACTAAATACAAAAGTGAAAATTATGTTTTTAACTTGATATTATACATGTTCATTCCATGTGTATCATTTTGAGCATAATGATTTTATCATAAACGTAGGGACTTATTTGATAAACTCGTATGTCAAAAAAGTGCAATAATTCAATTCATGTTGGCCGAGATTATACCTTCTTCAATATTGTTCACAACAAGATTGATATTGCATTTGTGCACAAATATGATGCAGTCTAAACTATTACCGATTATTGATAAATAGTGTTAATGATCGACCTTCTAATAAAAAGCATGACCATTGTTGTACAAGTAAGTTCTCCCAAAGTCTTCAGAGCCAAACTTTTTGAATCCCCGAACATGCAAGGCATAAAGCATTTTCGGCTGATCTGTGGCTATTGGTATTCTTGGAAAAATCTACTTGTGTTCTCACAAAATTCCATAATGCCAGAGGTACTTTCACCTTGTTACTTCTGGAAGTGACATCACACTAGCAGATTATATTTGAAGATTTCACTGTTCGTTTCATAAATTTGAAGGGTTTACTTGAGAGGAATTAGAAAAATGAATTGAATTACAAGGATTGGCAAAATTTGTCAAAATAACGCTTCCTGTTTATTGCACTTAGCGAAGATAGATTTGATAGATTTTCCATAATCAATGTCAGTCTGATTATCAAGGATTTACATTTTGCCTCCACAGCGCGCCCTCAATGGAATGTCTGATGATGCGGAACAGGAGGCAATGAGTGCTGATCCACACTCAGTTGCTGATGTTCTAAAGCAGTATCTCCGAAGTCTTCCTGAACCACTGCTCAAGTCCACACTCTTCTTCGACTGGGCGGACGCCGTCAAAATGTGAGTTGACCTTCATACTGTGATGTAGGGCTGCTTTGAATAGACTGTGCAGAGACTCCTTGATCTCTGCAATCAATGATGAATGTGCAGATGATCTGTTCTCGATTTTCTTCTTTTCGATTCAATATATAATAGATTTCTGTAATCGCATAATTGCAATTGATGCTATCTATCAATAGTTTCAATAGATCGATTGCCTAATTTGTGATGATGATTTGAAATGCTGTCACCACTCACCGTTGTAAGGAAAGATGATAAATTTTATTGCAGATGTGAGTTCATGCATCATACCTGTAATCACTGATTGAAAATCAAGTGAATGAAGAATCGAACGTGTCCAGATAGCAGAATTTAAAAGCAAAAAGCAGAGTTTTAAAACTTAGTTTTGTGAGATCGAATTACTAGATAAGTTTTGCACCAAATAGACCTACCAGTTCTCTAGAAACATGGAGCGATCAGTTTGTGAGAACATTTGTGTAGTTGTATCTAAAAGGATCACCGAGGGAGTGATGCTTTCCCTTCGATGGTGGGTGGTAATTGCATGCCAAGTTTAGATGTCATATAAATATTGTCACCATCACTGCAAGTTAAGGAATCGATAAATTGCAACTATTCACGGACAGCAATCAACTAATTTGACTGCACTGCAATTAATGGTTAACAACCCCGTTGGGACAGTACTGTAATATTACTGATGACAAAAATATTCACAAAACGTAATTGTGAACAGTGTAACTTGTCAATTTTTCATCCCAAACTACAGAGTATGTTTTCATGCTATGAATGAAATTGTGGAGGAACTTCACGTAGATTCCTTTCAGGAGTGATGCATTCACGTAGATGTGCTTACACTGCACAAGTTGGGATGATGAAAATCAATTCCATCAACATAGATATTCTTTCAAGTAAGAAGGATGATAAATGACATCCTTAAATTTTACTGCAGAATTTGGCTTGCATTGGAAACGGGTCTTATTTTGTTTCTTACTAGTTTAATCAGTAGCGTTAGATCACGGGACACCTGTTTGACATTTTCTTCACGTCACATAGTCTCCATAATAAAATATTTTTGTTTATAAGCGTGAGCGCCACGTCTGCGCGGCATTCATTATAGCAAGGCAGGTGGGAGGAAATTTTGGCCGGCATGCAGCTTCGCCAAATAAACATCATCCTTTCTAAACAGATTCAACTAATACGGTCATTCTGAGATAATAAGTTTAGTTTTCTGTATCAGATAACAGGTGTACATGAAAACGCTCTACTTGACATGTATCAGTAGTGTACGTAACTTCTATCTTTTCAGAGAGAATGTAGATGCAAGGCGAATAGCTTTGCAATCCTGTCTGACCAAGCTACCACAAGATCATTTCCTCAACCTCAAATTTCTTATCGGTTTCTTACACCGCGTCTCACAGTATAGTGGGCATAACAAAATGAGTGCCAAGAACCTGGGCATTGTTCTCGGACCTAGTTTGCTTTGGCAGAGACCAACTTCTATCCTCACAGATATCGATGGAGACAGTGAAGCATTGGTGTAAGTACTCAAACTGATTTATTTGTCAAAATTGTACTCTGGAGAATATCCTCCTGCTGTTTCAGTGATGGTGAACTCATTACAACGGTACCGAATGAGGTGGTCACGAACCTCATCGAATATTCTCAGAGATTCTTCCCTGGCGGAGGTAAGTACGACGATTTCGATATCTGAAGTGCGGAGACGAGAAAACTGAAGAAATGTGCTGGCTAAGGCAATCAATATGTTTAAGGGATTTTCCCTTTGGCATCGCATTGTTGAATTATACTTTCGGCAGAGTACTTACATACATTGAGTTGAGACATTTAAGTTGGAATTTGCAATTATGATGCGGAATGTAAACTAGGCCTGCTGATAATTCCTGACATTGCATGAAAAAGCAAGTTTGTTTCAAACATGCGTGTCTATGAAATGAGGAAGATTTTCCTTCAAAAGTAACCATCCAATACATCTGTGAATTGATGTTCTACAATTCTAAATACATTATAAAGAAGGGTGGGTTGCAAATATCAAATGAATTTAAATAAATAGGAAATTATACAAAAATTACCGCTTAAAAATACAATCACTGAACATTTTAATGAGTAGTTTTACATGTTTACAATACGTTTGAAATTCCAATACTTTATTCGATGTCTATGGTATAATAGATAATTCACAGACTCATATTTGTAAAATGCTGCACTCATGTTGATAATCGACGGGTTTTGCTAAAAGTTATAGACGCGCAAAATGTTTGCAAAAAATGTCAAAACTCAGACTTTCAAAAGAATTGGTCATAAATTTGACGTTCCAGCGGACCAAGCCCAACGATTTTCGTAAAAAGTTTGAAAGCACGCTGAAGCTGTAAGTAACAGAAGCTTAGGTCAGGCGTCTTAGATTTAGGAGGAAAATTCGACAGAGGGCCGAATCACCCTCTCCTCCACGGAATGGATAGAGTTAGCCATTCTACTTGCATTGATTTTCCAAAAGCATCATTTTTAAGAAATGACTAGCTGCGTGCAGCTATCTTAATTAAGCGTCATGCAAGTATTAGTCGAAGATATCACTTGATTTCTGTGGCTTCCGAGAAATTCATCTGATGTGTTAATTGCTTTGTGATTTTTGTGGTACTTAAAGTAGGCCTTATCCTTCAATACTTTGATTGTCCTAACGATGACATTGACACAAATTAAAAATCGTCTGTCGTAAAATGAGATTTTTTTCAATGCCTTTCAGAGTTGTTGCTTTCGAGACTACAATTCCGATCATCCAACCGCCGAGGTTCCATCTCATCCCTGAGTGGTGCCGGCCGCCGTTCAAGCGTTCCAGACTCCCCTCTCGTGCCCACAGTGCGGGGAACGTCGTCCATGGGCTTGCGACGTTGGCCTGTAGGTGGCAGCAACACAGCCATTTACTCTACAGCACGTCGACCGGGCTCTGTAACTAACATTAATCAACGGTGGACTGGATCAGAAACTCAAAGAACTTGGGGCAATGAGCAAAGCCGCAGATATGCTTCCATGACTTCTATCGATTCGAAAGGTAGTCAAGTGGGAGAAGGAGTAGTGTTAGACATCAGCCAGCCAGCAGATCTACGGCCGAGAACTTTAAGTCGTGGCAATACTCCTCAAAGATTACAGAGAACTTCACAAAGAGAAGGCTCAATTCCACGGCGAATTGGTGAGCTCGACATATTTTACTCCTATAATCATGTTTAGAAATGATGTACATTAAACACTACTGCTTACTTGATAGTAGCTAGTAGAAAGGGAAATTAGTCAGTAGCTTCGAAATTAAACTGTGGTAAATTTATCATAGTTATGTACTTTTTCAGAGCAATCAAGTTTTTGTCCCTCTCCTTTTTGTATTATATTCGGGGTAAATATTGAAAACTAAAGGAGAAATTGAAATAACCTTTCCTATCACGGACGAACATCTAGGATGGGCAGTGCAGTATCTCAGGTGATATAATGAAGATCCTGTTGTGGTCTATAAGATGTAAAAATGTGTAAATTGTAGAAAGTGCGACGCGTAATACATCGCTCAAACTAAACGTCCTCTCATTTATGGATTGAGAGATCCACAGTGCGATTTTATTAATAAGAACAGAAAGAATGCTCATAATGAACTGCATAATAAATTTGCAGATTGACAGACAAAGACACATCATCAATAGCAAGCATTGAACTACCTAACATCTGACCCAGTGGACGCATCTCAAAGGCATTACGACAGATATTTGAGATTAGGGATGTGCCGATATGAGAAATTTCGCCGATAACCGAAAACAACAATTTATCGGCAAAAAAATCAAATATCGGCCGATATATCGGCACTACCGATATTGATGTTCATGCAACATAGTCAATTTACAATAGCATGTACAGTGTCCCTAATTATTTAACCCATTTAGTATCCGCCTGTTTGACAATAGATTCTTCACACAATACATAACCATGGATGTGAATGTTTTAAGTTCAGATACTCTATTTTTCATGTATTCACTGCAAAACATGGCTCCAATAGTAATACTTAAAACGAAAAAAGTACCCCAATCGATGCTCTGTTGTGAACTTGTAGTTTACCTGAAAATGGCCTTCAGCACTGCTTGACGCTTATGTCGAAATTCATGTCTTGAAAACAAAACAGCTTTGGATAAGGATTCAAAACTTAGCTCTGAATGTATTCAAATATTCAAATTCAAAACTTAGCTTGAGACACTGCATCATCAAACGAGGAAAAAGTGAGCACTTTTACAAAATTTTCATACTAAATGGCCAAAGTCTATTGTTGGCAAGTTATGATGCAAAAAAAGCAGCTGTTCCCCTTTTAGAGGTGCCATTCTGTTTCTCACGGCAGTAAATATGTTGTCACTTTCACTGAACAACCGCTCAGAGTAAATGCTCGAGCTTGGTGCACTCAAATATCTCAAGGCTACAGCGTAGATGTGAGGGTATGTGTTTCTATGCATGCTCCACCAATCATACGGATTGCCTTTTTTCTCCAAAAGTGGAAGAGATAAAAATAACTTCACTTCTTGCAGAAGATCAGGTGATTCCGGAGGTTTGGGAGATGTTTGATATTTTAGATAATCGCTATATGTGATAAAAAATACCCATTTAAAAATGCAATTTTCAGTGACAGAAATATCGGTAAACTATCGGCATTTTTTTTAGATATCGGCCGATAACCGATATGTTACAAAAGCTGCCGATGATCGGCATTGCCGATAATCGGCCGATATATCGGCACATCCCTATTTAAGATATCATCTGATACCACTGTCCAACCTTGAAATGTCCGTCACCCGAAGCGTTGTTGTAAATTCTTTTCCTTTGGCTGTAAATATCGTACATCGAATGTAACACAAGGAGAGACAAAAACTTAATTGCTGTGAACATGCCATTGAGCTACCTCCTGTTCATGACCTTCAATCGATTGCTAATCGTTATTTATCTTGTATATAGGTGGCAGGAAAGCTCAGTTGGTTAAGGGCCGCGCTTTTATACAAAAGTGAAGAAGGTCCAGGGCTCGAGTCTGTTCCCCGGGAGGTACCACCACAGAATTAGACAGGTCGACTTCTTCTGTTTGACTAGAAAGGAAACATTGGAACATGTAACGTTAATGAAATGGCACAATCTGCTGACATAATGCCATAGCAATCGAACAATGAGCAGCCAGTTCAACATTATACACGTCAAATTGTGCGATGTTTCAGTGACTGTTATCAACCGGATCACACAGCAAAGAGACCCAGTCGATGTCAAGTTCTACAGAGAAGTTTGTGAACGTTTTTTCGTGCGCCTGCAAACTTTTTTAATAATAATCGGAGGGCCCAACATTATCGAGAAAACTTTTGCACAATGATCTGAATTTTACGAATCTGAAGGAATCGTGACGATCGGAGCAGTTTGAAGGATTTCAGAGCAATCCGCAAGCGACGCACGACTATTTTTCCTATCTCTGCAAGGTATTAAGAAATTCTTTTTGCCCACTTAATAAGTTCCTGTATGTGCCATTGTTTTGAATCAGTTTGCACTTCTAGCAAAGTGATGCGGTTAAACAATCTAATTCTGTGGGTACCACCGTTCTCACTACAAGTTGCTAGCCCTAACCTAGTGAAAGCTGCGAATGTATGAAGGCTGTCCCATCCATAGCTTTCTAAAATGGCTCTCTGCACTGGTTGGGGCAGAGATGAATTAATATAATACAAGATATTATCTTTGTGATCATAATCATAATCAATTTGTCTCATCTGCCTTCTTGCTTTTCAGACCATTGGCGAAGTAACGATATTAGTCGAACGGAGAGACGTCGTTATACTTCCCAACAAGATATCAACGATTCTGGTGTTCGCATTCAGACTTTCCCAGTGGCGTCGAACCATGTGGAAACCTCAGCAAGGTATAGTTGAAAGATTTCTTTGATTTAAGACATAACACCGAGAGACTGCATGAATGCATCATTAATGTGTTTTGTAATTCACCTTGGATAAAAAGAGATTTCAGATTAAATAATCAATTTGCGCATTAAGGATGGATTGCCTCTTATGACCTTAGTCATTGACTGTTGAAGCATGTTTTATAGCTTAATTTGAATGCTTTTGACAATGAGAATCCTTCATTGCTACGATTCCGGCCATAAATCACATCGTTTACACCCTCAACAATCTGAAACGCAAACATTGAGCACTGCGATAAAACAGATAGTTAATTAGTAAAATATGTGTTGAAATGGGTGCTGGGTCGAAATGGTCCGAAGGAAAGCATTAAAGATTTTAATGATAGAAACGTTGTCTAAACATCTACAACCATGTTTCCGTTAAAATTTTAGCCGGAAAATCAGTAGCCTCTGACAGTTTGAAAGCATGTTCATAGGCTTATCTCCACGACTGTCAGAATCTATTGATTTCCGGCTAAAATTTAAACAGAAACTTACTGGTATGGTTTAGATGTAGTTGAAAGCGTCTCTGTTACTCAAATGTTATTTTGATACTTTTCCTGTGAGTTTTAACATGACTGAGTTTCAGGACAATCTTGCAATAAGACCATTTTGACCAGAAACTATTGAAATGTATAATTTCTTAATAAAGTTATTGCTGTCATTTAGAACAGTCAGAATTTTGGACTCCTTTATATCAGAGTCAGAATGAATGTAGCTTAAATATATCATAAAAATGATAAATCGTTCAATAAATAAAAATTCCTTCGGCAACTTATGTAGAAAATGAGTACCCAAAGAAGTTGTTTTTCTTCATTGAAACAACAATCTGCTCGGATATACTCTGGAGGACTACGTCAGATATCTGTAAGAGAGAATATTGAGATCAAAACAGCTTTAGCTACCAATCACTAAGATTATAGTGATCGAGAATAGTGAGCGATGTGGAGGAAGCCAACAACAATTTTTTGAAGCAATTTTCAATTTGATTATTTATTATCATGATCTGTTAGCTGTATAAACACGAAGCTGTAACGCAATATTGAACGAAGGTTTGCGTAGTATTGAAATATGATTAGGTTTTCTCGTTCAAATATGACCTATTACGATGTGTATTTTACACTATTTGAAACTTTCAAATGGTTAGAAAGGAACTTCTGTCAGCAAAAACAATTCATTAATACATTATGATCCAATGTTGGATTATTTGGTCCTCGCATACATTTTACAGGACAGCTAGCCTTCATAGAAGGATTGACTTGCATGTTAAGGCTATCTCCTGCATTTCATTTGTAATTTATTTCATTACGCAATCTGATTCGAATTATTATTTTCGCCCCACTTAGCGGAAAACCCACTTACCAGAAAGTCTCATCTACTGTATCTTCTATGATTTATTGATCGTTTATCACATAATTTGGCATGCACAACACAGCACAGGGTAAACTGCCGAGACAGAGTGACTGCATATTTTTTATAGCTTTTGATAAATGCTTGAAAAGTAAACGCGGAGAAAGGTATTTCTTGTTTTATTTCAAGCATTTTGTCTTGATTAAGCGATGTCTTGCATGCATCAAAAAATAAAATTTTTGCTCATGCGAAGTTATTTACAGTGAAGTACTGTATTAGATGAAGTTTAATGAGTGCTTGCATTGTCAAGCATGCCGTCATATTCGCAGACCTGATGAAAAGTATTAGCAATGAATCTGTTGAGAGCTCTTTCAAAGAGGGGATACCAATGGCCACAGTTCCTGTAAAGTGTAAACTACATTATGTGCATCTATTGATTAACAGGACCAAATACCAAATAAATTGATTTCCGGTAAGTGGGCTGACCCCGAATTATTGGGCATTTATCAAGCAGTTTGGTTTAGAGAGAACACGAAATCAGACCACGTGATTTGATGTGAACTGATATCTCTTTTCATCAATAATTCTCATGTTTTGAGATGCTAATTTGTAATTTGCTAATTTGTAAATGCTAATTTGATAAATTTGTTTTGTCAATAAAAATGTGGAGTTAAATATTTTGATATCATCTTTGTAATTTCTTCAGGAACAGCTCCGATTCCGTTTTCCGACGAGCAGAATCTGTCGATGCGATACGAAGGGAGCGCACAGAAAGAACAGTGTTGGAAGTTCATGTTAACGGCAACAGTGGGAAAGGATCGTTTCGGGATATACCCGTTGCAGTGAAAATCATGCCAGACAAAGGAGAAACCAAACTCTGACCATTCTTTCGATCTTGAGCGTGTACACAATCTGACAGGAGCTTCCGTTTGCAGCAATTTCAGCCATTTTATCATTTCAACATCAAATTTCACAAAATGGTCAAACTGATCCAAAATTTGTCAGAGATCAGCGTAACTCGAACCTCATATCATGGCTTACCATAAGGATGTGTCTCTCGAGAATTATTTTGCAATTCTGAGGATTTTGTTTTAACATGTTTGATGTTGTTCTGATGTACAAGATTCATGATTTTCCCTCCTTTGATGATTGTAGTCATTATTTAGATGCCTTATCTAGAGAAAATATTTCGATTGATATAAATTTGCAAAAAATGAAACACAAATAAACTTCAAGTCATCGCCGTCAAGCGCCCATGACATCCCAAAATGATTAGATGTGAAGACAACCGTCATTGCCATTACAAATTGTAATAATTATCCCCTGTTTTCCGCGGAGATATCATTGTAAAACTTTCTGACAAATGTTTTCCCTGCACCTCATGTTTCAGACATTATCTATGACCTTCCCTAGTCCTTTTTCAAGAAATTTTCTCGCATGCTTTAAGTATTCCTATTCGATTCTTTGCTTCAAATACACAATTCTGTCCTTCAAAATAAAGTTAGCAAATTAAATTTGCTCTTTTTGACTTGAGCTTTCGGGAAATTGCTATGTTTTGTCGGGCCGATGCTAGGAAATAGTTGTGTTTACATTTTTTTACATAACAGTAAACATAGTGCTTCATCTCTATGTTTAGAAAATAGTTTCCTTACTGCGCTATTTTGCGAAGAAGTTTACGTGTATAATTTGGTGTTATCTTTTAGAACTAATTTTATTAAGAACTGAAAAAATATTCACAGTGATATAGTACATACCATTATACTTGCATCAAAAGCATGTTTCTTTACCATACCTCGTTTTACGCAAATATTGTTCCGATAATATGCAATTTTGTAATTAGCTCGTTTTAACCTCACAGTTTAATTGCGGTGCTTTTGCAAAATTGTCATAGCAGAGACTCATCTACTTAACTTTTTAATGCCCAGGCGAAGCCCTCCACATTCAATCGCACGGTAAAGTCAGGATGAATGATACAAATCTGTCAGTCAACCATTCAGGATGTCATTGGGCTATTTCAGGTCGCACTGAGGAGCCCTTGTAGGGCGAAACTTAATGATGCACGCTTATGCTGAAGGCGAACGTTTTCGCACTATTGTTGCCCATCATACATTGAGATTTAAATTAAAGATTTTTGTAGAAAAAAGACAGGCGATGAATTAGTGCGGACCCTGTATGTACTATAACATGCAAGGTGCTCCTGGAAAAATTTGTGGTCGCGAATTGTTATCAGCTCGAATCATTGCTCCTAGAAGTAGGCCTACATGTAAGCTTATAATATCTCGTCAATAGCTAGTTGGTAGAGCGCTGGCCTAAAACGTATGCCCCGATTTCGCAATGGATCTTTGTCTTGATGTAGTGCATATACAGTAGATTCGCATTACGGGATTTTAATAATGAATTCACTATAAAAAAATATTTTCATAAATATTTATTCACAGTTGAAAGCATGGAAATTTGTCAACTCATAAAGTTGTCACCGAAAATATATTTTTATCCCCTTTTCATTAATCAGTAAAGTACTTGAAATAGTTAATTTGAAACAATATTTCATATCATTCATAGCTACCAATATGAAGCAGCGAAACCGTTAGGATAGCAATCACCGAAGTGTAAATGTAACTTTTCCGTCTTTGCCGACATTCCTATATGAGCAGTGGTTGCTTGTGAAATTTGATATGAAATCTTTTCCGATATTTGTTTGGGGTAACGCCAGGATAGATTGCTAATCACATATGTGAATCACACGTGTAGCCGAGGCAATTATTATTAGTCGACACCAATTTTAAACGCTCTGTGAGCATTGATAAACGTAGGCCTATCACAGAAACGTAGTTTCCTAGCAGAATTATTTCTAGCCTTATAAGCTTCGATGTATTAGAATATCTTCAAATTTGGCAAGAATTGTCGCACCAACAATAAGTATTTAACAATTTCCGTCAGAATTAGTCTCGTGTTTAACCGCACACAATTAATTTCCACAATGGTAATTATCATCGACTGTTTTAGCGGACTGATAATTTCCGCATCATGCGTGAAGTTATGTGTGCGTCTGAAAGACTTTCCGGTGTCGTTATGGTCTATTGGGCAGAAAACAAAAGTTGATTAACTGTGTATTAGGTTCAGGCTCTTTTCAAAGAAAAGTTCTCATCTTAGATTAGACAAAGCGCATTGTCAAGTGTCAGCTATCAACTAATGTCAAACTTGCTACATCCTAGATATGATTGTCAACCTATTACCATGGTCAATTTTCCGCAACCCTTTTGATATTGCTTGATGCTTGTATTTCAGAAATCATCTTATTTTCAATAAACTGCCGGCATTAGAAAAATTGATTATAAACACTTGCACAAACGTTAATTGTACTTGAGAGGAATTTATACCTTTGATAAAATCTGTATTGAATTTCTAAAACTGTTGTACACACTCATAGATATTCAGGGATAAAAAAGTAGTGATTGAGGCCCACGTGATGAGATCAAAAATGATTCAGACTCAGACTCGAGCACACGGGGCAATGCTACACGGTCTTGTTTCTTCGCCCAGTGAAGCTTGTGAGTATATGGAGTATATACTGTAGATAGGTCCGAAATAAAGCAAAGTTAACTTTCATCAAAATGCACATCTGCAGTACATTATATCACCTTTAATAAATCGAATTTTCATCTATTTTTGATATTTTTACCAAGTTCTGTGTTATTCCAAAGTGATAAATACTAGATAGAGAAGGCGCATGTCCAAAAAATATTTGTTTTCATCAACAAACGAAAGTAATCATCTTTTGGCAATGTATCAACAACCATTCTCCACACACTTGGGCCACCTGTTGGGCAGCTCCCGAAATGCCTCACGAAAGAGCTCCGGACTTTTGGAATTAAAAAATTCCATAACAGCGTTTTCGATATTGGCAGTGTTCGTACTGGGGCGCGAATGCGCGAAAAATGAATGCGGGCGCGAAAATTCCGAAAATATTTTCGCGCCCCAATATTGTCCCATATATTTTCGCTCCCCAAAAAATATTTGACTATAATATATCACTGGGAACTGTTAGATGTGTCTACGACTTTGTATCAGATTTATGACAGTAATAGAATTGAATATTTTCCTTCTTATTCCAGAAAATGCCTTCCTGACATAACACTAACAAATAGGAATAGTGTGTAAACCTACTGCGACATACCGTAATCATCACTGCGTATTCTACATTTTATTAAGGGACTATTTATCATCACTGCGTATTACATTTTTGAAAGGGTGAAGCGATTCTTCAGGAGGGGAGCTGAAAAGCTCCTCAAGTACTTACCGTTTGAAAATGATGTGCTTCAATCGTGCCAATTTCTTTCCCTACATCATTCGAACGATGCTGATCTGGAGAACTGGGCGAAGACTCTTGCGAAGTGCTTTCCCCAAATTGTTCCTCAAAACGAGATTTCTACTCTTGAAGTTAAAGCTCGACTCCTCCAAGGTACAACAGAGAAGCCAATGGACATCGGAGAATACTGGCAGAAAATGTCCTTAAAGATGCCAACTCTGAGTTGTCTGGCTCGAGTCACGATGACATTACCCCACGGAAACGCAGAAGTGGAGAGGGTGTTCAGTTTGCTGCCTGATCTAGTGACAAAGAAACGGAGTAACCTGTCCGCGACTACAATAAATGCGATTGTCGCTATTAAGAGCGCCATGGCATCGAATAATATCTCATCGCGAAACTTCGAAGTGACACAGGCACTTTTGGAGAAAGTTGCCAAAGCCAAACAAGCATATGAGCTGCGTTTGAAGAGCGAGATGGAGGAAGAGGCAGCAAGGAAGAAGAAGGCAGCAGAGAAGGATATATTAAAAACTTTCGAAAATCAGAAGAAAAATGATTCAAAGCTGAATGAGTTAGAGTCCGGTCTCAAAAACAACGAAAAGCGAATCAGCGATATCATGAAACGGAAAGAAAGCCTCGTGAAAATGCAGGAGGAGGCATTACGGTCATTAAAGGAAGAGGAGGACCACCTTAAAGCTCTGCTTGATGAGAAGGAGAAGATGGAAGAAAAGAAACGAGCAGTAGCTGAGAAGCTCATGACTAGTACTTTGAAGCGAAAAGCACATGAAGAACTGAAAGTTATTTCTCCCAAGAAATTGAAGTGATATTTTCTTTATCAGTGCCTAGCGCTTTTAGACAGCATTTTGATTCAACACAGCTCGATCATCATGTACCTGATTGAATGAAACTACTTACATGTGTACTTTCATTTCTGATCTTTTCTTCATTTAAATCACAAGGAAAATAGGGCATAAACTCTTACGGTGTATTAATGAAACTTATTATGTTACATTTCAGTACCAGATGGAAAGTGTAGCGACGTTATTTTAACGAAAACGTTGACTACACCGAGAAAATGTCAGGTATGACAGACCCTAACACCCCGATTTTAGTCTTTGGTTCGGTTCCATTTGGCCCAGATTTGGTTGTAGTGATTTCGGGCATTTTTCTAAGGTCCCACAACCAAATCCTAGCCAATTGGAACTGGAAAAGGCATTTTCGGGGTTCCTTAGGCTCATTTGATTAAACGTTGCGGAAATATTATAGTACCGAATTAGAATGAATACATTATAACGTACTTATATGTTCGCATATGATCTCATTAATATCATATGGTTGTCTGCTCCATGCAGGGCCATCCATTAATCAATTATGTTTTCATCTACTCCATCAAAGGTATCTAATAAATGCTGTAAATCGTCATAGACCTATGAAATTGACCCGTAAATATGCCTATATGAATTCCATATATGTTTGAAAAATGTATGTATTGACCTTACGCTCGTGCATACATGTATCTTAGACCAATTAGTTGGGGGCGCGAATCGCAGGGCGGGGCGCGAAAAATGAGAAATCGGCCAGTACGAACACTGTATTGGCGCTATTCTCAAAACACTCGGCTCTGAGGTGATGTTTTCAATTTCGAAACAAATAAAAGTCATGGCCAAGTCAGGGCTTTAGGGAGGATGGGGAACACTTTGTAGCCATTGTCTCTGATTGCAGCATCAGTGACCGTTGCGGTATGAATGGGAGCGTTGTCTTGGATCAATTAGAGGTTCTGCTTCCGAGGAATCCGAACACCTTGACGTGCAGCTCGAAGTTGTTAGTAGCAGTACTCTCCATTCAGACGACATTGTTTATCAGCAAAGAATTTCCATGTGGACAACTCCGCGACTGTTCCAAAAGATGGCAAGCATCAAACATGATCAAACATCTCCGATGGCTTGTTCTGCGACGAAACTTGCGACTTGCCGATTCACCAGGGAATTTGAACTCTTATGTAGATCGTTTGTCCTCTGGTAGGTAAAGCGACAAAGGTGTCTCGTCTTCTGTGATGATATTGCTTAAAAAAGCATCACCCACACTCCGATGAAGCTCCAGCAGTTGGTTGCAGCATTGAAGACGGCGTTCACGCATTTCAGGTGTTAGAAAGTACGGAACGAATCTTGAGCACTGTTTTCTAATGCCCATTTCAGAAAGCATGTTCACGGCACTGCCAAAAGACACATTTAACAGCATTACTAACTTTTGCTGATACAGCGATATTAAGGACGATTTTGTGCAATTTCTCTCGACGATCATCACGAAGTTCAATTGACCTCCCGGTCGACTTGCGATCCATAACATCTTTTCGTCCATTCTGAAATTCTCATATACAATTATAAACTGTCGCTCGACATGGTGCATCATCGCGATAAGCAGCAGACAGCTCATTAAAAATTGCTTGCCGGTCAAAATTCCGAAGCAACAAGAATCGAATGACACTTCGATATTCCATATATGGTAGCATGTCTTGAATAGAAAAATCATGAAAATGAATGACTTTTGTATCCGTTCGTGGAATGCCACTGACTAGTAAACACTCTTCTTGTTATCTGTGTTGCATACACGCTAGCTCTACAGAATATGGCATAGATATTTAAGAGTCACTGAAGAATGTAATCATGGTTCATTAAGTTAACCTGCAAATATGATTTCTCATTATTCGCAATATTTTAAATTCTCAAGATACGATAGAACGTAATAAAAATATCAAAAATAGATGAAAATTCGATATATTAAAACTAAAAGTGATATAATTATCTTCAGATGTAAATGTTGATGAAAGTTAACTTTGCTATATTTTGGACCTACTCATAAGCTTCACTGGGCGAAGAAACATTCCGTCCGTAGCAAAAGAAGTCCGTGGCATTACGCCTTGTGGTCGAGTCTAAATGATTTTTGATCTCACCAAGTATATTTAACAACTTCTCCCAATATCATTCCCTCAGCTCACCCTCACACTATAGGTAGTGTACAAAGCCAATCATCTTATCAACGGGGGAAGCTGTTTGCCTATATCCTCGACATGCATGCAACCACTCACGCTATAAATATTAGCAACTAATTGAACAAGCTCACTCACCTCATCGGCATATACCTGTGTCACAGACAAAATAACAAAATCACAAACAGTCCCCTTGCAGTCCACATACAAGTCAGATCACTAAACCAAACCCACACGCAAAGCAGTCGCACAATTTCGTACCAACAGACATTTTTCAAGCACAATTTCGTTAAAAAAGACATGTCTTCAATTATGTAGCTTTAACTTGATGTAGACATCATGAACTGAATGATGACGATCTACCGTCAGCTATATATCGCTGGAAAACAAGCATGTGATTGCATCAGCTTATGGAAACTACTCCGTATTAATTTGAAATTTGATTTCATTCAAAGATTCATCAACTATTTGACATGCTCTACCGTAGATTTTGGAAATTCAATACAAGTGGGCCGTCTGTGGAGATCTCTATGCCATCTTCGAACTTTTGGTTTGTGGGGTCAGTTGTTGTGGGTTCAGGTCCACAAAAGTTTTCCGCATATATACATAGAGCGCAAAACAATGCTTACATGTTTCTCACAACCAGTCACAAAGTGGTCTACTGATAGGGCTAATTTGGAAGAGAAGTTTTGCTATATTGATTAGCTTATTTATCTGTAAGCAATTTAGAGCAAGATGTAGGTTCAAAGACGAGCCAGATATACATACTTGACATCTACTTAAAAGCAATTTTGTGTAAGTGCCTTTAAAGTAAAGTGATGATTACTTTTAGAATAACGGATAATCTGGGTATATCCCGGTTATTCATAAAATGATACGCTGTTTCATAAGTACTGAGAACTCATGTGTATCTCAGCGGAATTTCATTCAATTCTCTAGAAATTTTAGCCACAGGTACCCTAGTTCATATGTGACCTAAGAACAAAAGAATTTTGAATCATAGATATCTTAGCACTGTTTCATAGTTATCCATAAAGTCTCGAAATTCCCACCTGCAACGAATTATAACAATCATCACTAATAAAGCATGATAAACTTCTGCATGATTCATAATGGACGCGTGAAAAAGTATTTTCGTTTCTACATTTATGCTGAATAGAGAAGATGAAGCTACTTGCATTCTTTCCCACCACATTTTTCAAGTTTTCCAAAATCATCAAATTTCGCCAAAGTTAGTCACATTGAGTTTAGAAAAGACTTGATCTGTCACTGAGTGACACCACAACACGACTGAGAAGTCTTCCTGAACCCTGAAATGAAGGATTGGTGCCGTGGATACTCAGTTAGAATACAAGGCACAGCTGTGATTATGAACTTCGTGTGATTATTGTCTACAGTGATATATAAAGCCGAGCCGCGGCTACAGCAGAGGAGCTAACGGCGCGGCTCGTGAACAGATAGTTACACATCGGCTAGGCTAACAAATTCATCAGCGAGCCGTCTTAGCCGATATCGTATCGTGATTCGTGAGATAGCTTTCAAGCATTTCTTCCGACATGGGGAAATTCACTTGATCATCCAAGTCATAAGATGATCAATACTTACACACACTTCATAATTCATAAGAGGACTGTCGCACTCACTTTGTGAAGCTTACAGTTGTATGCACGCTGCACACTTCCACACAGCTTTTTCCTGGAAGCATTGACGAGACTTGCTGACAACATCAATCAGCAGGATTTACACATAGAGGTAGAATATATATAGAATATAAATGCCTCTATGGCTTTACACCTCAAACTAGTGATTAGTGTCTCTTAGTGACGTGGTCCATTCAATTTATAGCCTAATGTTCTTTACCTCTTGTTGCAAAAATGAAAGTAGACACAATTGCAGACCGTTGAATTCTTCTAAATGAGATAGGTTTCCAATATCAATTTAATAAAGCTGTCTTACTGTCAAAGGAAAAAATACCCTGAATATAGGTATAGGTGTAGTTAAAAAACCCCTTAAATATAAAAAAACCCTTAAAGGTGTAGTTCGGTCAGATTTCCAACCTTGTCTCAATAGCTTCTTCTTTGCATAATAGTCAATCTAGCGAACCTTGACGCACTTCTGATTCCTCAATTAGCCACAATCATGAACTTTAGGAGACGAGATGACGTCACACCTGCCATTGATCTGATACGCCACTGCTAGCATGCTAGTTGACGAATCAGCTAGGCGTAAGAGGATCAACGCACAGGGACAAAATGAACTGTCGGAAGTGCGAAATCTAAAGTCATTGACATTTGACAGGAAGTCACTTGTTTGTGTTCCTGAACACATACAAAATGTCTACAATGGCACAATACTGCGCATACATGTGCACAAACGGTACTTCTATTCTTTCTCCCCACATTTCTGTTGTTGACACCCAGAAGTGTTGCATCATCAACGATCTCTTGCTGCTACGGGCAGTCTCACTAGCGTCGCATAGCGTTGAGTGTGTAAAACTCCTCTTATCTGACTTGTAGAACATTTACAGTCTCAGAATTAGACAACTACTCGTCATTTGTCTGTAGATAACAATCACACGAAGTTCATGATCACAGCTGTACCTTGTATTCTAACTGAGTATCCACGGCACCAATCCTTCATTTCAGGGTTCAGGAAGACTTCTCAGTCGTGTTGTGGTGTCACTCAGTGACAGATCAAGTCTTTTCTAAACTCAATGTGACTAACTTTGGCGAAATTTGATGATTTTGGAAAACTTGAAAAATGTGGGAAGGGGGGAAGAATAAGAAGTACCGCACAAGCAAAACGGACGATCCTAAGAAACTTGCCTTCTATAACATTCCGAAAGACAGAAGAAATGGATGTGTAATGGCATTGCACGAGCTCATTTTAAACCGACGAGGCCCAGTGTTGCATATTCTGAACGCTTCAAGTGAAATAACAAAATAAAAGATCTAGGATGTACAAAGTGTGATGTTGAGTAAATATTGCAAAATCAGAGAGCCTTTACTCCACTTGAGTAAGGAGGCTGTACCATGCTTGAAAATGGGACGCAAATTAGTCAAATTTTTCTCTCGCTAAAAGACGTACATGTATTACAAAAACTGAATGAAAGTCGGGCCAAATTTGAGATGGTGCTATCAACTTATTCTCGAGACGAACTTCAGATTTCTTCAGATGAAATGGATATGGATTTCGATTGTTACCATGTGATGCATGACTCTTCAGAAAGTGAAGAGAGTCAAGCTGCTCCAGTTCGTCTAACGTTTGATGTTCCAGATAATTATATTTTGCAGTACCGGCACATTTCTTGTAGGCTAGTCATCCTATATTTCTGATACAGCAAATGTGCATTTCAGAATCTGACAGAAAATATACAGCGAACACTTATTGCTCGTATTTTGCCTCTCGTAGGCGTGAGTGTGTTGAATCGTGATCAGCCACATGTGCTTCATTTTGTTATCATCGGATACATCCCATCTTATTTAAGTCTCATTTGTCTACAGGGTTCCTCTATCAGCCAACCACAGCGAACCTCCTGTCTGGTGCACGGCGGTCTGCTGCTCAGTAAGCAGGAATCGGCAGCTGTGACGTCATCATGAATCTTTGACATGAATTTGTAGGCAAACTATCGAGCAGATGAGTGTGACAGTGATAGGGAATCGTCGTAGTGATTGAATACTTCAATATTCAGGAATAAAATTCGTTTCTGAAATTGACCGAACTACGCCTTTCACACATCGTATATTATTCTTAATACTACTCTTAAACATGGTTTCATAATCGTGTTTGTACTCTTTTCGAAATATTTATTTTTCAAAGATGGTTCATTAAGCGTGCATACATGGTTCGAAAATACGTTGCAATCATAGGAAATTGTCTTGGCGATTAGACATTGGCTATCTGAGGATTGAACCCCAATAATTGATGAGCAAAATGATGAGACTTTTGATAAGCGCATTGACATTTTATTCCCAACGAATGTGGATTAAGACAAGTGAGTCAATAATCCTAATGTCTATGGCCTGCTGGAGTTATCAATGTGAATGCCACCAATAACAATGACTCGATGCCGACCAGTGCATTCGAACGTTTGAGTTAAGTGAGCGAGGTTTTCAGCCGCAACTGCTAAACGAGTGAACTAAACGAAGGCGATATTCCACCTACTACCACTGAACTCAACAAGGAATTTGCCATTCATGAGCTGAAAGACGAACTGAAGTGATGTTTTCTCAATTCTTCCAATTCCCATCGATATGTTGACATTGATTAATTGCGACTTGTTTATCTGCATTTCCGTATAATTTCATTTTTGTGTAATATTGAATAATAATGTAGCCTATAAGTACTATTCCTTTGATAAAAATGCCAAATTTCAGCGAGAGCAAATTATTTGGAAGTTACGCAAAAATTTGAATCGCCATATTAGTCCTTTAAATGTCAGCAAAAAGAAGTTGAGTAGATTGAAATTTCCATTGAAATGTCTAACAATTTAACGATGGTCTATCGTGATGTCGATATGACTTCAAATTTTCAAAACTCTCAACATGGACTTGCAAACATTCGAATCAATGTAGGCTTACTGCACATGCACATGACTTTAGTAGATCTAAAGTTTGAGGTCTTTTCAAATTTTATAGTCATTCAGTTGACATATATACAGGTCTTTCTCTTGTCTCAAAGTCACTAACTTTCATTCAGAAAATGCATTTTTGTAAGTATTCAAAAATTTTGATCACTATCGCAGTTGTTTTTTCGCCTCTCATGTGACGTAGAATATACAGTGTGCATGCATGTATATCTCAAATCTACTACATGCATGACTGCATATCATATAAGGGAGTTGTGTTGATGTTTACGGATTTGAACTCGGCCTGCTGATGATTCATGACATTAGATGAAATGCCAAATACTCAGGTCTGCTCACATTTTTCAACTTAAGATGCAACTACTCACAAGTTGTTTTGAAATTTAAAGAATGTAGAAATACAGAATAATGCAAAATTGATAGATAGTATGAAGAAATTGCTACTTCATTCTTGATATGTCGATGAAGTTAAGCGCATTATCCACATGCAGCTCGAACATAACCAAAAGAAAAGCGGTTTTCTGCCGGTCTGCCGCCCCACGCACCCGTCATAAACCTGCTTCTTAGTACGAAGGCCGACCCCGCTCACGCAGCCCAAAGCAGGACTGTGAAAACGGCTGTTCTAACAGCCCCATCCGCCTTCGAGCAAAAAGGCCGTGACTCTCCTCTACAGCCCTGTCATGAAAATGCCGTCTCACAAAGTGAGCGAACTGACCTTTTTAGTGAAGTTTTAACTGAACGATTAAGTGAAAGTTTTAGCACATCTTCAAGATGAACTGTCAATTAAGTGGACGAAGAAAAACGTCAAATGAGTGAACTAAAACCATTGCCTCGTTCGAGTGCTCTGATACAGACTTCTAAAGTAGCATAATATCAGCACATACGACAGTAGTAAGCAAAACTCCACTTCTGGACCGCGCAAGATGGCCGCCATCGCTGCGTCCCCCCCCCTCTGGCTCGGCAGAGTGTCGTGGTCGACCGCCGTGGTGCTTCGTGTCTGAGTCCCCCCCCCCTCTGGAACGACAGAGGTTGTGGTCTGTCGTGGTGTGCCGGCCAGGTGGGTCCACGTTCACAACATGTTCGCTGACGTCCCCCCCCCTCTCTGCAACGACAGAGTGTGAGACTCGGGTGAGTTGGTCCGACCGCCTGGTTGACGTGGGCGACCGTCTAGGTTGACGTGGGCGACCGCCAGGATTAGTCTTGAGGCTATAGTGTGTGATGTTTTTGGTGTGTAGCGTCCAAACGAAGCATCGGATGAGAAAACGGAGGTCAGATTCGGATTCAGCGTGAAATTCTGCATCGGTAGGGTGAGTTTCAACTCAATCGGAGAGAAAAAATTTTCAACATTTTTCGAAAAACGACAGAGTTAGAATTTGGGACGTTTTGGTGTGTAGCGCCCAAACGAAGCATCGGATGAGAAAACGGAGACCAATTCGGAATCTACGTGAAATTTTGGGTTAGGAAGGATGTTTCCAGCGAAATCGGAGAGAAAAAATTTTCGGCTGACGTCCCCCCCCCCTGGACAGCTTGCTTCCAGTGGACGGATTTTGTCGTGCGATAGCTCGTTTGAAAGCTAAGAGTGAGACAAATTCAGTGAAAGAATCGGCTTGTTCCTATCTGTCTTCGTTCAAAAGTTAGAGCGGTTACAAGATTTTAGGTCGGAGCTCGCTCACCTGAAAAAATCCTAAGTGTCAGAGTGACTTTGTATGGGTAAAATTTTGAAAATTTTCCAAAGTGTGGAATTTCGACCTGGGACCGCCACCAAAACATTTTTCATCAAATTTCACTGACCCCCCCCCCGACAGCAATCTTCTAACTTTGGTTCTAGTGGACGGATTTTGTCTTACAGCTACTCGTTTGAAAGAGGAGAAAAAACTGCTCGACAACATTTTTTGTTGCGAGTCAATCGGACCAGCCGTTCACAAGTTAGAGCGGTTACAAGATTTTAGGTCGGAGCTCGCTCACCTGAAAAAATCCTAAGTGTCAGAGTGGCTTTGTATGGGTAAAATTTTGAAAATTTTCCAAAGTGTGGAATTTCGACCTGGGACCGTCACCAAAACATTTTTCATCAAATTTCACTGACCCCCCCACCCCGACAGCAATCTTCTAACTTTGGTTCTAGTGGACGGATTTTGTCTTACAGCTACTCGTTTGAAAGAGGAGAAAACACTGCTCGACAACATTTTTTGTTGCGAGTCAATCGGACCAGCCGTTCAAAAGTTAGAGCGGTTACAAGATTTTAGGTCGGAGCTCGCTTACCTGAAAAAATCCTAAGTGTCAGAGTGACTTTGTATGGGTAAAATTTTGAAAATTTTCCAAAGTGTGGAATTTCGACCTGGGACCGCCACCAAAACATTTTTCAACAAATTTCACTGACCTCCCCCCCCCCCTCTGGACAGCTTGCTTCGATCTTGGCTTCCAGTGGACGGATTTTGTCGTGCAATAGCTCGTTTGAAAGCTAAGAGTGAGACAAATTCAGTGAAAGAATCGGCTTGTTCCTATCTGTCTTCGTTCAAAAGTTAGAGCGGTTACAAGATTTTAGGTCGGAGCTCGCTCACCTGAAAAAATCCTAAGTGTCAGAGTGACTTTGTATGGGTAAAATTTGGAAAATTTTCCAAAGTGTGGAATTTCGACCTGGGACCGTCACCAAAACATTTTTCATCAAATTTCTCTGAATGAGGGGGGGGAGGTCAGTGAAATTTGATGAAAAATGTTTTGGTGACGGTCCCAGGTTGAAATTCGGAAGTTTTAAAATTTTTCAAAATTTTCACCACACTGAGCTCTCACACTTAGAAATTTTTTCACTTGTTGTGGCATGTTACATGGACATGTGCTGGCGGACCAACTTCCCGTGGTCATATGAGAATGGTTCAGGTGTCATATTGTAAAGAATGATGAGACAAATCGTTTGCAACAAACCGCATGTCGCTACCATGAATACTTTCGGAGATAGAGCCATTTTAAGTTTTCTTCCGAGCATATATAAACCCCCGACAACGTAAGTCTGATCACTTCATCGAAAGACGAGGTAAGCGACGGTCGTCGCTCTGAGCTCCCGATATCGGGTGCAAAGGACTCTATCTTTTGAAGTAGGCAAGCTATCTTGCTACTTCAAAGTTTGTATGATAGAGTTTGATAGTGTCTTTACTACTGATAAAATTTTTTAAAAGTAGTATGAGTAGTAAAATGCGGAATTTTTTAAAAATTCTTAATTTTCAGTTTTTTCAAAGTTTTAATATATAGACTAAGGTTTTCAAGTATCCTGAGTTCAAATCTGCTATCAGATTTGAAATTTAACTAAGTCTAAGGCAGCTTTGAGGGGTTAGATCCCAGCTACTGATCACTACCTTTGACTCGGCGTTCCTGTTACCACTTCGGGGCAGTGACAATGATGTCTTCAGCTGTAAAGAGCGGGTATCGGGGAAGATCTCTCACTTCCCTAGTGATCGGTACAAGGCCTTCGGGCTGTCGACGGGATCGAGTGCCACTCACTACACTCTTTAGGAATATGACTGTACTACATGATTCCAAACTTATACAAATTTCATTATCTTACAGCTAACGATAAATCTAACATGGCTAATGACAGGAACCGCAAATATCATATTAAAATGTGCTCATGTGGGCGAGTTAATCGCAGTGCGGACGCCAAAGCTCATGTTAAGAAGGCGGGCACCGGCCACATGATTATCTTGAATAGGGTTGCGTGCGTGAAGTGTAGAGTGCTGAAGGTGATGAGGATGAGGCGCGTTTTTACAGAGTGCATGCTGACTGTAGTGGTGGTTTAGTGACTGATTTGAGATTTACGCAGTTGATTGTGGAAGAGAGGGAGCGAATGTTGGCGATCGAGCGAGAGGGTAAGGTTGAGAATGTTGTTGAGAATGTTGTTGAGAATGATGAGTTGGCGAGAGCGGTTGCGTCGTTGGAGGGTGAGATTGGGCGAAAAGAGAGTGCTTGAGAGTGATGATGAGGATGATGTGGGTTTAGATAGGGAGCGTGTGAGGAAGCGTGTGAGGAAGTTGAGCTCTTCGTCATCGGAGGTGTCAAACATCGTCATCACCGACCCCCCGAAGAGCTCATCTTCCCCAAAAGTGAAGAGTGGTGGGATTCGTGTGCAGTATCGGCGAGGTTGTTGAAGGATGAAGAGAAGAGGCAAGTTACGCAGCAGATGGCGCATGATTTGTTGGTGAAATAAGTATGAGAGTTTGAAGAAAGTGAAGGATGAAGTTGTGAAGGAGTTGGATGAGTTAAAAAAGAAGGAACTGAAGTCGAAGGAGGTGGCGGATGAAAACATTAGAATGAGGCGTTGTGTGACTGATTTGAAGAATAAGACGCGAGAGTTGGAAGAGAAGAATGATGAGTGTGTGAAGAGGGCGAGTGCTGCGGAGAGAAGAATGAGAGATGCAGAGGCGAAGTTTGAGGCGATGATGAAGGAGATGAGTGTGTTGAGATCGAGGAATGTTGAGTTGGAGAGGACTGTGGCTCGGCGGGGTGATGAGAGGCAGGCGTGTGAGAAGTTGGAGCGCATGAGGGATGAGTGGGAACGTGTGAATGAGGATCGTTTGTTTGAATTTCACATCCCTATTCGGGATAATCATTTGGCCGGCGAAGTTCTGGTAAATCAAAGCCTCGACGAATCTATAATATGTTATAACGGCCATCCGACGAAAAAATGTCTGCATGCCAGCCTAAGAATGCGCGGTCACTTACATAAATTCTCGATTCGGAAGCGCGCGAGACTGCCAAAGGATGGCTAACTTGGTAAGTGAAAAGTAAATATGATAGTATATCCTATTCTAATACATATCATTTTCATTGCAGATCTTTGCCCGCCTTCACCACCCCATCAATTTACTCCCGAGAACGAACCATCGGCTCTCTTAAGGGCCACCTAGGGGCAAGACATGATAGAACCTCCACGCGGTTTGCCCTGGGCAGTCTTCGGACTGGCGAATACTATCATTAAGTTGAATCTGCTATCAGTCAACTTGAACGTTGCGTCGCGTTAGAGGGGTATATAAACCACAGCCTCTCATTTCATTTCATTTCAATCATGCAGACGCCGAACAGTCAAGTCAGCTCTCCTCGCGGACCGCAGTTAAGGCCGCGAAATTTATTTGAGGAGTTCGTCAGGCTAGAGGAGCAAGACAGAGATTTTAATAATCTTGCTCGGATTGGCAATCCGATGACAGCAACTGCTGTCAATCCAACGGAATGGCGCTACATTCCAATTTTTAGTCATGTGCCAGTTAGTGTGGAAGTCGACAGTGCTACCAAAGAGAGAGTCTTTGACTCTCTCAGCAGAATTGGTAGGGTGTAAAGATGACGCTACTCCCGAGAACGAACCATCGGCTCTCTTAAGGGCCACCATGGGGCAAGACATGATAGAACCTCCTCGCGGTTTGCCCTGGGCAGTCTTCGGACTGGCGAATACTATCATTAAGTTGAATCTGCTATCAGTCAACTTGAACATTATGCAGTCGATTGCTATCCCTGAAGCATTCTGATTCGCTGTTGAGCAATTCATTGTTGAAAACCCTATATAAGCTAGAAGATTGTAGCGCTTCTCATTCAATTTGAAGTCACGATGGAAGCGACATCTGCCGACAATATTCCCGTCTTCACTGATGAAGACAACGGCATTCCCGAGTTCGTCATCCTCGACGAGTGGGTTGAGGATGAGAAGAACGGGAAGATCAAGAGGATCATTTGGACGGATGAGGTGTGGACTCCGAATACCACTCGCATCCGAAAGAGTGGAGATGCACCACCACGGCTTAGGCGGTATAGGGTATACGACAACCTAAGCGTCATACCCATTGACTATTCCAGTCAATAGTCAAATTCACGTCCCCGAGAACGAACCATCGGCTCTCTTAAGGGCCACCATGGGGCAAGACATGATAGAACCTCCTCGCGGTTTGCCCTGGGCAGTCTTCGGACTTGCGAATACTATCATTAAGTTGAATCTGCTATCAGTCAACTTGAACGTTGCAAATGAAGTTCGGTGTAATACTTCCTTTCGACGGGCGTTCCTGTAAAGGGCGGCGGTGAAACCCGTAGCTATGTAGACCGCAAGGGACATTCGGCAATGGTCAATCTTGTTAAACCTCTCTGCGTCATGTTTGCAAGTGATTGCCTCTGTCTCAACGTAGTATGCATTCGCGCCAGGGCGACATTTAGCCAACTGTCGAAGGTTGCCTAAAACTTTCCATTGCATACGTTATGAGAACCATGAGTTCTACCTGTCTCTATCAATGAGACGAATTGAAGAATGGAATGAAATGGGAGGACACTCACGCGCCACACGCAACATAACACACTTCTCTCTTCCGTAGTCTAACAAGCTCTTTACACATGGATCGCAGTCGATTGCTATCCCTGTATCAGAAGTGTAAGCTATCTTAATTTATTTGACACTATTTTATCTACCATCATCGTCCATATGAAATGTTTTAAGATTTACAAGTTAGACTAAGCGTGCTACTATTTCCAAATGAAAAAGTATACATGGTGAAATCATCCACTTAAGCCCATCCGTAGTCTAACAAGCTCTTTACACATGGATCGCAGTCGATTGCTATCCCTGTATCAGAAGTGTAAGCTATCTTAATTTATTTGACACTATTTTATCTACCATCATCGTCCATATGAAATGTTTTTAGATTTACAAGTTAGACTAAGCGTGCTACTATTTCCAAATGAAAAAGTATACATGGTTAAATCATCCACTTAAGCCCATCCGTAGTCTAACAAGCTCTTTACACATGGATCGCAGTCGATTGCTATCCCTGTATCAGAAGTGTAAGCTATCTTAATTTATTTGACACTATTTCATCTACCATTATCACCCATATGAAATGTTATAAGATTTACAAGTTAAACTAAGCGTGCTACTATTTCCAAATGAAAAAGTATACATGGTTAAATTATTCACTAAAACCCCATTCAAGTAAGTCAGTATGAAAGCAAAGATAATACGAAATAAACATTTATTATGGCATGTATTTCAAAAGGTCTTCATCGTCAATATCGTCCCAGAGTCTGGCTTCACATAGATCACAAAAAACAGTTGAGCTGCTTTAAACGTTCTTCTGCAGCGTCCCTCACTTTCTCAATGTACGCCCACTCCGCCACGGTTCGCGGTTGGGAGTTAGGGGTGTACCACTCCCATATTTGATGCAAGTGCGACTTGCTGGTCATCTCCATCACCCCTTCGGCATCATCTTGTAAATATTTCCACCGTATGCCTGTTAGGTCGGGCAACTCCTCTTCATCCTCCTCCGATAATGATAACTTTCGTATATTGTCGAGATTGTATGTCTTCTCCACCTTCGCCTTTCTTGGTGCATTTGGTGTATCGAGCACCTTTGCTGATGTATATGGAGAGTAGAACTCCAATGCGGTATTTGGTGTTGTTGGAGGACTATGGTCTAGGCCTTCGTATTGGTCAATACACAAGTGCAATTGGATTACGAACTAGTGGAGAGGCGCTGGAAATCAGAGGTCTTATTTTAGGGGGTAGGACTAGGGTAGGATGGAGTGGAAAATTGAAATCTATGGAACGAGCGTTGGTTAAGGGGAAACATGAATGTTATTCAGGACGCGTATACATATTACTAATGGACGGTAACTGTAATTTCAGACGTCCTAGGAGGTTAAGGTACCTATGAGGGGACAGGGACTGAGGAATTTAGATGGTTTATGTTATGGAGGTTGCTCGGGTAGGAGTTTGTGATAGTGATAATTTTGGTTCAAGTGATGGTGATATTAAGGCTCTGAATACGGAGCTTTAATATGGGGAGGGGTCACTTGCATGTTTGGACTCCTTGGAAGTTTCCGCGGGGATCGTGAAGACTACTGACTGGATTCTAAGTGGTAGTAGATTGGGGTACAGTGAAGGATGTAGGGTTCGGTTACGTATAGATCTTAGAAGAAACAACGGGGGTCACTTAATGGTACTTAAGTGTGAGGGGCTGTTAATGGGGTCCTGTGGCGTATGGAGAGCAGCTGTAGGAAATTTGGAAGACTCGGCGGAGTTACAAAGTTGAGTAAGGAGTACTGGGCTATATTGGAACGGATGCGAATCGGTAGCTAAGTGGTCACAACTTTGTGGTTTTTGTTGTGTGGTGTGGACATCAATGGGTGCAGGCTGAGAATGGGGCTATGGCCTCCATACGGTACTTTCACTGGGTAGGAAAACCGGTCGTGGGTCTATATGCGAGAAGATTATCAGAGAATTGGTTACTATGTCCGTGTTAGATACCAATTTTTTATAAGGCTAAGGGGAGACGGCGGGACTGACAGACGGACTGAACTGGATCTTATACTAATATGGCTTCATCGTTCAAGCTTGAAATAAGAAGAAACTTATTATGTGGAGTTGCTAAACGGGGGAAGGTACTGTATGAACTGTGATCGTAGGCATCAAAGGAGGGAGGGCAGGAGCGGGGGGCTAACTCACCACTCGAAATCTGGAAATCTTAACGGTCTGCTTGTACATTGGCTCATTCTATTTGGAGTGGAAGCTTTTCGTTTGGTAATGGGGACTAGAGGAGGAGCACTTTGTCATAATGGGAATCCTATTTTACGCTCTAAGGAACTTGGGAGTGTGGGGGTAATTCCTTGGCATGGTTACTGGGGGATTGAAGACTTTCTGGGAGATAGGTGATGTAATGGCGAGATAAGTTAGGGGGATACTAATGGGGGAATCTGGCCTTTAACCAAGTGGGGCCTGGGACCTCTATTGGACGACATCTGAGAAGGGACTTGTCTGGGGATTATCAGGTCGTCATTGTGCGCGAAGCTTGTAGTGCAATGGGAGGTCTTGGCTCTTTATGGGAACTTTGGCTGGTAGGCGGAAAGGGGACGGCTTTTGAACTGTTACTATGAGGACTAGAAATGGGGTGGTATCCAATACTGGCAATGTAGGGACGGGGCTTACTTGGAACTATCTCATTATGGAAGAGAGCGTACTTGGGGTGGGAGGCTTTGGTGGATGGAACTACGCTTTTATCAATCTCGGCAGGACTACTAGGACTTGCGACTGTTAGTGATCAAGTTAAGAGGTTACTTCGGGGTCAATTCGGCTGAGGCACTTATCGGGAGGGTATGGCAAGGGGGAACTTATGGCCAACTGTAGGAACCATCCTGGAACTGCGGACATGCCAGGATGGGTGGTAGGGGCCTAAATCTGTCAAAGTTATGCTCTGAGTTAGTGGGTAGGCCAAGAGGACGTTATACTGGGGGTAACTTAATGGAGGTGATTAGCAGGGAGGAGTTGGGGGACTGGCGAGCGTGGATACTTAGGAAATTGGGACTTGGAAGTCGATGATCTTGTATGAGTGAGGATCCCCCCCCCCCCCCCCCCCCCCCCCCCCCCCCCCCCCCCCCCCACCCCCTCCCGCGAAGGCAGGGTGACTCAAGCGGATTCTTGTCATGTTGTCTTTGAAATGCTGACTTTGAATAATGATAACTTTAACATTTTTCTAATTCTTAAGTATACACAAGCAGCCAATCAGAATGAACATCCAATGAATGAAGAGGATGAAAGTATATAAGCAAAGTGACATTCAGGTCATTTCATTTAATCTGTGAATCATACAAGTGACGAACGCACGATCTCTCTCTTTGACTATTATTTGAGTGAAGTCTCTATCTTGTAGAAGTATCAACCTTAAACTTGATTTCGTTGAAATGGTAAGTTGAAAATTTCCTCTCATCTCCCTCAAACGTGTGACTAATAGCATCTTCCTCAATTTCAGGCATCAACTTCATCACCAACGCCCTCTCTTCTCGAGGAAAGTTTAGAGTTATTGAGTCAAGGTAGGTTGTAACACTACACTGAGGCTTGAACAGAGATGAAAGAATGATTTCTCTTTCAGGTGATGTGAGTTCCAGCTCAGGACTCTCGCGGCAAGGCAACGAGTGGGAATGTGCCGACTGCGGACATATGTTTACAAGGAAGCACAGTCTCCTTCGACACATCAAACAACGTGTGTGTCAACGCAAAGCGGCGTCAATCTCCGGAGGTGAAGTTGATTCTGACGATGACATCTCCTTTCCTTGCGATTTGTGCCCTCTTTCTTTTGATAGTCACTTTCAGCGATCTTCGCACAGACTTCAACACACGCATGCAAATGATCACTACACCAACGGTACCTCTACCATCTCCCTCATTAATGTTTCACATAATAATTTAGTACGCGACTACTGCATGGAGTCCAATACTCAAATTGTAGATTTTCCTGAGTGGCTCCTTCAAAATTCTAACATTATCGAAGCGCTCTTCAATAATTTAGACAATTTTAGAATGAAGGCGCTCATCTACCTTAAACTAAAATATATTAAAATAGATTTTCAAACGGGTCAAGTGACGGAGAGAATACAGTTTCATGTTCCTTCCTCTTCCGCAACCGAAGTTGTAGACTGCGAGTCTTGGCTAAATTTTCACATTCAATGTTTAAAATCAAATGTAGATAAATTCAATCAACGCGACAGCGCTCTCATTTTTGATGGTGTGGACTCAGCCATATTCAAAATTTCCCTATTAGAAAGTCATGCAGCTCGAGGCACATTTAAACTTCCAAAAACGTTGTATAATAAGAAAGCTGTCATCAATGTTGATTGTAAATCACAGTGTTTCAAATATGCAGTCCTATCCATCCTTCACTATAATGATATCAACGCGCATCGAGATCGCACCTATAGCTATAGACAGTGGGAGGATGAACTAGACTTTGAAGGTTGTGATAGTAACAACATGAAAATCAAAGATGTAGAAACGTTCGAAAAACATAATAAGATTAAAATTGTCGTTCACGTGTGGGAGAAGGGGTTGAAGGGTGCCCGCTATAATTCACGTTCAACTTGTTATGAACGTGTAGTCAACCTCTTATTAGTAAAACAAGATGATAGCGAGGAATGGCACTACTGTGGTATTCCCAAAATCTCTCGCTTGTACACTCACTTGGGGCACTCTAAAAGAGGTGAACATTTTGTATGCGACCGCTGCATCCGCTCATTTTGGAGTAAAGATAAATTTGAAACTCACTATGAATGGTGCAAGCGAGGTAAATTACAAATGGAACGCATGCCCAAAGATAAAATATTTTCACATAGGGATAATGGTGACGAATTAAGTCCCCTGCGTGTCATTTACGCAGACATAGAATGCTACATTGATGATATCATCCACAAGCCAGCAGCCATATCCTGCTATGAAGTATGGCATGACCACTTTAGGAATAGACAAAACAAAATGCATACTTGGCAAGGTGAAGATTGCATTTCAAAATTTCTAGAATTTCTCGATAAAGCTGCAAAATTTCAACAATCATATGATTCCCAATTGCAGCGTAAGTCACTACATATGTCAGATGAAGACAAACAAAAATTTGAAAGTTGCACATCCTGTCCTAAATGTCATAAAACGTTTGATGACGATAAAATTAAGAAAGTGCGTGATCATGATCACATCACTGGTAAATTTAGAAACGCACTCTGCTCCAAATGTAACTTTTCACTTAGGTTGAGACGTCGTGTACTACCCGTCATTTTTCATAACTTTAAGGGCTATGACAGTCATATGCTCATAAAAGGAGGGTTGAGCCAGATGAAATCGTGGCAGTTTAATGTAATAGCACAAACGAGAGAAAAATTCATGGCAATGACAGCAAAAGTACCAGTAGATAAAACTAAAGAAAATAAGACAGTCTTCTTCGAAATAAAATTTTTAGATTCATTTCAATTCATGTCAGCGTCACTAGCTTCTCTCGTTCGTAATCTCAAGTTTCTTCCCCATAGTCAAACTTTGAAGAAACACTATCCAAACTTAACGGATGAAATAATCACTCGCAAAGGAGTCTTTCCTTATGCGTATTTTAGCTCAATGTCTAAACTAAATGAAACAACCCTTCCTTCCATTGACAAATTCAAAAACGATTTGACGGGTGAAGATTGTCCAGTAGAGGACTATGAACATGCTCAAGAGGCATGGTTAAAATTTAATTGTAAAACGTTTGGCGATTATATGATCGCTTACTTAGAATTAGATGTCATTTTGCTGGCTGATGTCTTTCAGGAGTTTCGACGAGTGGCATTAGAAGAAGACAAATTAGATCCTATCCACTTTGTCAGTCTACCAGCCATGTCCTTTAAATCAGCCTTTAAAATGACTGGTGAGACCATTCATCTCTTACAAGACCCGGAGATGTATAATATATTTGAGCGCGGAATACGCGGTGGTCTCACATTTGTAAATAAACATCATATAAAATCTGAAACAGTAGGTGATGATCATATCCACCTAAAGTACTATGACCAAAATAATTTATATGGCAGTTCACTGTCTAAACCACTACCTCATTCCGAGTTTAGTTGGTTAAATCAAAATGAGCTTGAGTATTACTCCAACCCTTCAAACATACTGAATATTCCAGATGAAGGTGATTGGGGATATTATTTTGAAGTGGATTTGATTTATCCAAATAGTATTAAAAATAAAACTGCTGATTTCCCACTCGCACCTGAATCTGGCGAAGTGACTGAAGATATGTTTTCACCATTCATGTCACAATTTCATAATAACTTAACAGAGTGTGGACAGCCAAGGTACAAACCATGCCGCAAACTTTTACTCACCCAATATGATAAGAAAAATTATCTCGTACACTTCTGCATATTAAAATTCTATTTAGAAATGGGCATGCTTCTAAAGTCAGTTCACCGCATTATCAAATTTAGACAGAAAGCCTTCCTCAAACCCTACATAGATAGTAACAGTCAAAAACGTGCACTCGCCCAAAATAATTTTGAAAAGGATTTTTATAAATATAAGAATAATAGTCTATTCGGAAAGACCATGGAGGATGTTAGAAAACGTATGAATTACAAACTAGTCGTTGATGAACAAAAATATCACAAATTGACCTCATCACCTCTTTTCATTGATAGAGACATCATCGATGAGGATCTTGTAGGTGTTAAAATGATTAAATCAGAAGTTGAGTTGTGCAAACCCATCTATATTGGGCAAGCCGTTTTAGATTATTCCAAGCTTGAAATGTATCAACTCTTCTACAAAATATTAAAACCATGCCCTCTCGTAAAAGAGGTTCGCTTGCTGGGTGGTGATACAGATAGTTTCTTTTTAGGAATTACCACTCAAAAAGATTTAAATTTTAATGAAGTAGGTAAGTCATTAGAAAAATATTTCGATACATCTAACTACAATCCCACTCATCCACTCTATTCCATACAGAATAAAGCCAAACTTGGTTGTTTTAAGGATGAAACAGCAGGAAAGGAAATAGATGAAATGATTCTCCTCCGTCCTAAAATGTATTCCATGAAACTAAAAGAATGTGCAGATAGTATTAAGCGTGCTAAAGGTATATCAAAATCCATTGTTCATAAAATGAAACATCGGTCCTATAAGAAGGCCTATAAAAATAAAACTATAACGTTTGTCAATATGACAATCTTAAAATCTCAAGTTCATACTGTGAAAACGTACACGTTCAAGAAACGAGCACTTTCAGCATGGGAGGATAAGAGGTGTTGGATAGGACATAACACATCTCTTCCACATGGACATCCTGACACAAACATACCTCAACCAAAAAATAAAACTACACGATACCACATTCATATATGTATTTACCACAACCCCAACATACCCACTTCATCAGAACATGTACTCATGAGTACTAACTACTGTCTACTTCATCATCCCATTAATAAAACATACATGTATAATCTCATGTCTCACTAAATAATATCACTCAATCACCACACCAACACCATACACACACAACACACAACACCCCCCACCACCACCCCCCCCCACCCATACACCCAAAACCCCCCCCCCCCCTATACCCAACCCCCCCACACACCCCA